>JAZAYU010000102.1:253198-370691 GCA_038501625.1 Corbicula japonica | reverse complement strand
TTTGCACATATCAACTAAATGACATTTTCACACTGACATAAACTGCGCTGTAGTATTATCCTCATAGGATAAGATTACATGTTGTTAACCCTTTCCTTCATATACATGCCTTTATGGCATGGGCAAACAGTGTAGATCCATATCAGCCGGCACATCTGTGCCATCTTATCAGGATCTGCGCTGTTCGCTTTTTGATATATTAGGTTATTTCTAACCAAAAAGCAAACAGTGCAGATGCTGATCAGATGGCACAGATGTGCTAGCTGATCTGGATCTACACTGGTCACTCTCGCATAATAGGTGTATATATGGAGAAAAGGGTGAATATTAATTGGGATTTGATTTGGCGCACATTGCCTAAAGCGAAATAAGCAAATATTAAACCGATGCGAAATAAAATGATACCACAGTAATATGGGGCGCGTCACGGGAACAGGTACCATCGGACAGTTGACGTCAATCCTTGAAATGACATCATAAAATTGGGCAGACGACATTAATTATTATGCATTTTGCATTAAAAATGTCATTTTATTGTAAGAAAAACACTTGTTAGTTATGTGAAGTTTGGACAGTTGTAAGTTTATTCTAAATACAGTAACAACTAAAATGTCACCAAATATGACCGAACGTGGCACGCCCCATATAAGTGAATAATTACCTATCAAGGTGACTGGTACACCATATTCCAGTGATGCAATAGCTGTCCATTTCCCAGTTCCTTTCTGTCCGGCCGTGTCTCGGATTTTCTCCAGTAGATATTTACCATCAGTATCTTTGAACTTCATTATGTCTCTTGTTATTTCAATCAAAAATGAATCCAGCTCTGACTTGTTCCAATCATCAAACACCTGCAATACAAATGGAATATTATAAAAGTAGGTTTGTATTTTTCAAAATGCATGCGTAAACAATATCACTCAAGATCGAAGTTCTAGCATGATGTGATTTACATAAACAATGAGAATGATACAAACCTATAGGCTGCATACTGTTCCTTTGATGTTAAATCCTTCTCACTCAAAACAAATTAAAGAACACTGAACAACAAATTTCCAGTCAACAATGTGGTTTCATGACAGTAGTAATAACAATAGTAATGCAAAAGCTATTTTATTAATTGTGTAAGAAGATAGTAATAGTTGTAGATCATCAACGGAAATTTCCTATTTTGGAATAGGGTACCATATGTGCCGAAGAGTAAATGAAAATTACGAATAGAATACACAACATAGTTGGAGGTAATTATCACGTGGCATACGATATAACACAGACAACTGTCAAAATATTAACCCTTTCCTCTATAGATACACTTTTATTGCGTAGGCGAACAGTTTAGCTCCACATCTGTGCTGTCTGATCAGGATCTGCACTGGTTGCATTTTGGTCAGAAGTAACCTAATGAATCAAAAAGCGAACAGTTTAGATCCTGATCAGACGGCACGGATGTGCCGGCTGATCTGGATCTACACTGGTTGCACATGCGTAAAAAGGTGTATATATGGGGGAAAGGGTTAAATCAGAAAACCACACTGTGGGACATGTCCAAATAACCAACCTGTGCCATCTCGTCCTGACCGAGTCCTAACACATCTTTCATCAGGTGATATGATTCACAGATCAACTGCATGTCTCCGTACTCTATACCATTGTGTACCATCTTCACAAAGTGACCAGCGCCCTCTGGACCAACCTAACAAAAACACAGTCGTTCAACCCATTAAATGACGAATATGCCTTTTATTGTGTTGGCAAACAGTGTAGATCCAGATCAGCTGACATATCTGTGCCATCTGGATCTATACTGTTCGCACATGCTATAAAACCCAAACATATAGAGTAAATGGTTAAAGGTGGATCATTTAAATATAGTGATAACTCACTTAAAAATTCTAATAAACTTATAGACACTTGGTTGCCAAACTGAGAAAGGAAACATCTTAGAAATAGCTAATTATCAATAAAATTTATGTTTTTTACAATATCAAAACATTTATTTCATTAATTCAACACCATTGATAGATATTAAAGTTTGTTCCATGGCAAAATTAAAAGGTAACTAAGAGAGGTCAATCAATAATAGAACAGTCAATCTGAGTCATTCCTGTTTTATTTACATCTGAAATAATTAAAGAGACCTGAAACTTATTAACACATAGAGGATATTTGTTTTTACCAGTGTAAGATAGAAATATGTTTCACCAAGTGAGCACTGGAATTCTTATTTTCCTGAGTGGCGAAGCCACAAGTTAAAATACATAAATCCAGAGTTCACGAGTGAAATTTATTTCTATATTTCACTGGTTAAATATAAATATTTTTTTTATTTTATGCTTTATGTGCAAAATTTGTGTGAATTTAACAGAAAAAGAGCAAGAAATGGCGCCAAAACCGCTTGTTTATAACATGACGTCATAACGTTAAATACACAAATTTTTCAAAGGTCTCATTTAGTATGTTATGTGCCTTGGGGTACCAACATGAAAAATCAGTGAAAATAAAAACGATATTCCACTGTTTGAAAACAGTGAAATATCACTTTTATTTCGCCCCGAAAATTCTGTAATTCACTGAAAAGCATAAAATAAAATCTGCATATGTTATGGGTAGTAACTTCATCTGCTACACTGCATTACAATTTTTTTCAGACTGTGCTATTCATGAAAGACCCCTTTTGTGTAATTACAAATCTGCCGAATGAGAGAACATTTAGCGTTAAGTTAATATTACACTTGACAATGAGATCATCAAGACACAGAACCTTACACTGGCAGAGGGCTTTTTGCAAAAGATATAGTTCATGCCAATCCATATGGATGAACCCTTATTATCTTTGTGAGGCATATTGCCGGTATACTGGTCAGAGTGGACCTTTATCTACTAGCATCTGAAGCAAAAATACAGTGGATAGTTAAGATTTAAATGTATTTATATTTCAAAAAAAATTGCAGCACCTACCCAATCACAGCAGGGTTCCCCATCTGTCTTTGCTGCTATTGCCTGGAATATTGGCTTTATATGACTCCTGGAAACATAAATACAACACTCTACGTAATTAAAAACTGGATTAATACAGGCTCTCCAGCAGTATGTTATGAAAAACTAGGAGAAAACTAGGAAGCAACAGCACAAAAAACTAGGAGAAAACTAGGAAAAACTAGGAGGAAATTGTAAAAAACTAGGAACTATTTAAAGTTATCGCTTTACCGTGTCATCTTTGCATATATAAATTTACCATTCATGCAGATTCAGAGGCTGATGAGCTGACTACTTCCTTGCTAAATCAGGTCTGGCTTACTGTTGTCAAACAAAAACCAATGTTATTTTATTCATTAATAAACATTAACAATTAACAAACCAGAGTTAACCTGTTAAGTTCTTAAACATTCATATTCATATATATACACGATAACGACTGCTGTATATACTGTTATTGTTACAAAAAGAATCTTTTAGGTAGTACAAACATTTTAGAAACAATGCCATGTGTTAAAAATACCTGTCATTTTGCCATTATCTTCATAAAAAATTTAACTATTTGAATAATGTACATAAATGTAAGTACATCAGTTTTTTAAGTTATATATAATTTTATACATACAGCTACATGGGTGCTTCGGGAGAAATTATAAAAAAAATCCTGAAAATTATGCTTGGGATTTGGGTCCATCATTTGGACCACTGTTGTGTCCAAGGTAAAGCCCTGGCCAGGGGGGCCAGAGGCCCCCAGAAACTCTTAAATTAAGCAGTAAGCAAGAACTGAAAGTGTGTTTTCCAGGTAAAACAACTTGTCAGGTTAAAAAAAAATTCTGTGGGACCCGTACTTTATTGTCTTGGCACAGCACTTATAATAAGCAACAACAGGGATATCAGGTTTCCTTAATCAAACTTCCTATTTGTCACCCAGTTTGTTGACTCCTCTAGCCAGTCCCTATTACATTTATTTTAATATACTTTGTAGCAATTTGGAAACAAAACTTGATGATTGAAACATTATCTTTCTTTTTTGTCGCTAATTATAGACTACATGTTTTTAATCAAAGACGGCCATATTATCACAGATACTTTGTAATGACAAATTTCATTAAATTTTGATGAAGTAAATCTAAATTATATCAGCCAATCAAATGAGTTTTTAGAAACACAAGACTTTGTAAGATAAGCACAACTGTATTTGAATTTAGATTTATATCTTTGTCATAGGACTGACTATGCCCCTAACAACTGATTTACATGATTTGGAAAACAACCTCTCCAGGCTAAGATACAATGGAAATTTCTCTAAACTCAGGGCTTTTTTCCTTCTTTAGTAGGGGCCGTTTATGGATGCCTTTCCCTCAGACAATTTCTTTAAAATCATGCAGTTTTCCCCACAGGGCTTTTCATCAGTAAATTGGGAAGAGGCCCTGGCCTTTCCAGTTGGGGAATTTATGCGCGATAATTGTTTATTTTGGGAAAACAAAATTAATTGAAATATGGGTTCTAGTTCATTAATTTGAATAGTAATAGGTATTTTTAACTTAAATCTAATTTTTAATCACTTTATTTTTTATACTTCAATTTTCAAGCACCCCTCAGAGGAGTTTTAACCATTTTTGGACATCTTACCTAGCATTTTTGGAAGAATTTCAGCAGCAGTTGGGAAAAAATACTATAAATTTTTGGATTGGGAAGAGGCCTTTTATAGGCCTCTGTTTTATAAGGATGAAAAGCCCTGCCCCAAAAAGTGACTTTACATCAGGTTTTTTTCATTCCCTTTCTGTTTAAAAATGACGCTATTTTCCCAAATATTATAGGGCATGGGCCCCTTCACCTGGCAGTGAAAAAAAGCTTTTTCATTAATTATTCAATCACTTTCATTTTTATCTCTTTCTCATGTCATTTATATCTTCTACACATTTGTTAATTGCAACTGTTACTTAGTTCAGATTTATTTTTGCCACATCACAGAGACCTTGAGCAATGCCCATTTCTTTGAAATCCTTATTTTTTATAGCCTTAGATTTTTCTCTTTCAAAATCTTATTAGCCTTATCCACTTCAGCCTTTATCTCCTATTTATTTTTCTTAACCTTCTTTTCTTTATTTCTCGTCTTTCTGCTCTTTACAGCATCTAACGGTTGTTACCAAAATGCCTAAAGTAAGTGGAGAGGTAATGTACTTAACTGTGTTGTAAAAATTTAACGTTGATTAACAGTACTAAAGAAATATGTAAAATTTAATGTTCTAATATTTTTGTTGTTTGATTATTTGAAAACAGACATTAAAATGAAATAAAATAACCCAAATTACAAATACTTTGAAATTTGGCAACAACTTAGTTTTGTCAGCAAAAGTATTAGGATAGTGTTATAAGAAACATAACCAAACATTTAACTCACAATAAAAACAAATGGCATTGTTTCTAAATGTTGACAACACAGTTAAAGACAACTCATTAAAATTAAGTTTTGATAAAAGCTTTCCTTAGTGAACAATGGTTGAGATGGCTGGGTTACGCAACAATGACACCAGACCACACTGCCAGCATAGGAAAATGTCAACTAAACAGCTTCTGAACATCTGCTGTAAAAATACTATAAAAACATAATTTAAAGGATTGCAACTTGTAATTATGAAAAAAATACTTCTTTATTTTAGTAAAAACTAGGAATACTAGAAGCTTTTTGTAAAAACTAGGAGCCAATTCAAAAAACTAGGAAAAACTAGGAAAACTAGGAAAAACTAGGAACGCTGGAAAGCCTGTTAATATTTTAGTGCACTTTTTGGGGGTTGTGAAAACATATGGATGCTTTATTAATGTCTGTAAAGCCAAACACTCATTATACAACCCAAATATATTTTTTATATTCTAATGAATGCTATCAATTCAGTTCTTACATTTACACTCTTTTATTTTCAATTCTTGTCATAATATTAGGAAGTTATTTAAGATATAACTGTGTTTTGGATTGGCTAATGGAACAGCTGACGAAACACTTTTTTTGCAGCAACTGGGTACAAAGCATGTGTCAACATCACAAGTTAAAACATTCTCCACAGTCAAATTATGTGGGGTCAATATTTTTCAAGAACACATATGCTCATTTGTAAAATCTGTTTCTTATGAACATAAGAATAATTTGAGAAATAATCTGAACCCTTTCCTTGATATATGCATTTTTACGCATGTGCGACCAGTGCAGATCCAGATCAGCTGGCACATCTGTGCTATCTGATCAGGATCTGCACTGGTCGCATTTTGGTCAGAAATAACCTAATGAATCAAAAAGCGAACAGTTTAGATCCTGATCAGATGGCACGTATGTGCCAGCTGATCTGGATCTTAACTGTTCACCCTAGCAATAAAGGTGTATCTATACAGGAGAGGGTTAATTTGAAAGATAATCTCTGAAGTGAACTGCTAGTTGCTGACAGACACCAGTTACCCAAAATCTGGAAATCCTAAACCTACCAGGCTGCATCAGATCCTCCTGGCATCAAGGAAGGTCCGTACCTGGCCCCGTCTTCCCCACCACTAACCCCACTACCAACATACAAGAGACCTTTGGCACTTAACTCTTTGCATCGTCTCTACAATGAAACAGTACAACATTAATTTAAACCCATTAACCCATATACTGGTATACAAGTTTGATTTTATAAGCAAACAGTGATGGTCCAGATCAGCCAGCACATCTGTGCTAGTTGATCTGGATCTACACTGTTCTCCTATGTCATAAAAGTCATATACATGTATATGGTGATATAAAAAAATTATGTTAATTGTTTTGATCACTACATAACTATCTTAACAAAGTACCAGATTCCAATCCAGACTGGGCCCAAGATCATAAAACTTAGTTTTGAGATCAGTCTCAAATCTCAAGGATCTGATTGGCTGAAATGGCGACTGGTCGCCATTTCAGCCAATCAGATCCTTGAGATTTGAGACTGATCTCCAGATTTTGTTTTATGATCTTGGGCCCAGCCTAACCCTTTCCTCCAAATATACACATTTTTATACATGTGCAAACAGTGTAGATTCAGATCAGTCTGCACTTCTGTGGCATCTGATCAGGATCTGCACTGGTCCCATATTGGTCAGAAATAACCAAACAAATCAAAAAGCGAACAGTGCAGATCCTGATCAGACAGCACGGATATGCCGGCTGACCTGGATCTACACTGTTCGCCCACGAAATAAAGGTGTGTCTATGGAGAAAAGGGTTAACTATTTTTGATCAAAATTTGTTTCCTGTATAACCCATTTATTTTCTTATTGTTTTAATACCAAAACAATATACTTTGAATACATTTACAGTTGTAGGTCTAAAATATTTATCACAACTTCTCATTGAACCTGCAAGTCTTTTTCAGGCCCTGGATCAAATCTCCAAAGTAAGCCGTTGGATAGATACATGCACATAAATTAATTTTTTCATCCTTCACATTATAACTTAGCTTATAATTGCAAGATACATGTACCATGTATGAAACTTACAGTTGTATCCGTGTACTCTGAGTTTCCACCATCAATAATAATGTCCCCTTTTTCTAAATGAGGTAGCTGTAAAAGAGAGATTACAACTTATGAAGTATGAACAAAATGTCTACATACTATTGTCCATGGATTAATTTGCATTGACTGCGATTTAATACCAATATAATTAAGTAAGTTCATGGGAATTGTTATAACAAGAGCCTTTAGCAAGCTTAATATTATTTTTCCTGGACAAGTTTTTTTGTATTACATGTCAGCTAGCATATGATTCTTTTTATGACATGCTTCAAATATAGAGAAATGAAACAAACTTTAAAAGTCTAGCAGTCTGTTATGGCCAGGTCAAATAAGTCTTTCTATGTGACAACTTAAAATATTGTATGTCTTTATAAAAAAATTTCATTACCAGTTTTTCAATGAAGTCATCCACCGCCTGTCCCGCTTTAACAAGAAGCATAACTCTGCGCGGCTTCTTCAGCTTTTTGCACATGTCTTCCAGGGACTTTGCTCCGATGATTTTGGTTCCTTTTGCTTCATTGTTTAAAAAGTCGTCCACTTTGGACACTGTTCTGTTAAAAGCTACAACCTGATGTGAAAAGTAAAAAAGTAATGGAAAAATGCATACTGATAAACGTTATAATATTAACCCTTTCCTCCATAGACACACTTTTATTGCATGGGCAAACAGTGTAGATTCAGGCCAGCAGATCCGTGCCGTCTGATCAGGATCTGCACTGTTCGCTTTTTTATTCATTAGGTTATTTCTGACCAAAATAGGACCAGTGCAGACCCTCATCAGACGGCAAGAATGTGCTGGCTGATCTGGATCTACACTGGTCGCACATGCATAAAAATGAATATATATTTACGGAGGAAAGGGTTAATTTAATGTACACATCTATACTGGAATTCCCTTTATTTGTGATCAGAGAAACCGAGTATTGAGTGTCTCATAAGGATTGTAGAAGAAAAGCTATCAAATAACCAGTTCTACAAATTGTAGATCCAGATAAAGAAGGGTCACACAAAATCCATTGTAGACTAGTCTACAATGGTCACACATGCAATAAATCTGGTATATATGGAGTAAAAGGTTAACTGTAGAAACTCCAATAAATCCTTGGATAGGAATTTATATACTTTATTTATAAACTGGTTATCAGTTAAATGAATTTTGATATACAATTCAATAAATAATGTGTAAACTGTGATATTTAATTTTACTCTCCGTACATCAGTATTATATATACAAATGTATATTAGTAGTCTATTACATTAGCTTTGCATATTCTACTTATAGTATGTTATAAATAACTAGACAGTCATGTGACAGACTTGGCTATTTTAAATATAGTCTATCAGCAAAAAGTTTGACAAATTTTGTTACAGCAATTTTCTCTTGATGAGTACTGAGGAAATTTCCATTCTACAACCATTTTTTTTTATTGATTGATTTATTCGTGCATATATATGTCATATCGATTACAATTTTATATAAATTACATACAAATTCAGATATCACAGATTAGTATCAACATGTAAGATTTTAACATCACTAGATGCTATTTAACCAAAAAAAATAATAAATTTGATCTCGAGACATATATACAACACAGGATGACCCATGAAAGTTTTTCAACTTATTTCCAATGGGGTCCCTTTGAATAAATGTCAAGGTTCAAAATGATGGTCACATTCGCAGACTAGATTTTAAAAATAATAAAATTGAGAATGTGTAGTATTCTTGAGATCAAATCAAAGCACATATTATTGTCACAAAAGCTATTTTTGACAAATATCACAGTATTCTGACTATTAATGCAATAGAGACTAACGGCAATACAGACATATATATTGCAAAATCAATCATATAAAAAAAAGTTTTAAAACTTAGACTAACGGCAATACAGACATATATATTGCAAAACCAATCATATAAAAAAGTTTTAAAACTTAGACAATTAATAAAAAATAAAATCAGCTTCTTCCTTAAATTTCATATTTTCTACAAGTACAGATTTTACCTTACTTTTAAATTCAAACTTATTTCTCACATTCTTAACACATGGTGGAAGACTATTCCAGTCCTAAATTGCTTGATAATAAAAAGTATCTATAGTAAAACTGTTCACTGACTTGAAAATTGTCATACATATATTATGAGAATGAATGTCAGAGACTAATTGAAAATTGTCATACATATAAGATGGACATTTTTTATTATAAATCTTGTGAACATGATTGAGTCTCAACTGCTTGACTCTATTTTCAACATTTAACCAACCAATGCTTTTAAAATCATTTACAGTTAATGAAGTTCTAAAGTCATATCCATGAATAAACCTAATAACTTTATTTTGAGCAGCTTGTAATCTCTGATTTAATTGTTTAGTAATACCACTGTACCATGAAGAACTGGCATAATCAAAATAGCACTGTATCAAAGAATTACACAATAATTTTTTTCATGTCAATATTTAAACAATGTTTCTGTCTATATAAAAATCTTACTCTAGAATTAACCTTTTTCACAATATTATTAACAATAGATGTAGCTGAGAGATCATTGTCTAATATAGAACCAAGATACTTAACAGATGGTTGTGAATTAATAGTATGATTATTGCACTCCACATTAAAATTTTTGATTTTCGACAATTTCCTTTTCGAACTGAATAATATACATTCTGTTTTTCCAAGGTGTAAAGATAGCTTGTTATCAACTAACCACTTACTACAATTTTTTCTAATTCCTTGCCTATTACAGTACTAATAACCTTAGGGTCTTTGTGCGAGAAAAGTATAGCACTATCATCTGCACAGAGAATGAGTTTACATTTCTTGCTAATACTGATGCTCATGTCATTGACATAACATAAAAACAAAAGTGGTCCTTGAGGCACACCACATGTGATTTTCATAGACTCGGACATGGCATTATTAACACTAACCATTTGGTTTCGATCTGTTAAATAAGATTGAAACCATTCTACTGACTCAACATTAGAATGATATTCTAATGCAATTCATAAATTGTCTATGCCATTCATATTTACTATTGTATTGCTATTTTTATGTCTATTATGTAAACCATGTTGTTGACTAAAATTTTGTTGTTAAGTGCATTTAAAATTGTTTTGAGCAAGAAGGGTAGATAATAAAAGGAACATTTTGACAGTATGCAGTCAGTAGGTTCGTATTATTACTCGTGTTTCTTTAAATCTTCTTCTCCTTCTTGGCGTTCACTGTTTTTCTTTAAATCACATCACGCTCAACCTTCGGTCTTGCATGTTATTGTTTACAATAGTACCCAACTTGAAAAATACAAACCTACAGACTGCACACTGCTATAATTTTCCATTTCTATTTCACCCATATCTGTTTTATGATCATGCTAGATTCTATAAACACAGTATCATGTGCCTGTCTACTTATCCATGACAGTCTACCTATCAATATTAAGTAATAGATCTGCAGGAAAACCAATACTTGTTTGTTTACAAAACTTATTTCATGTCAAACTAAAATGTTCAACTTTCCTGGTGTACATTATAGTCCGATTTTACGCATTGAGCCGTGAATGTACTTTTGTATTTATAGATTTTTGGAATATTCCGCAAAATAGGGATGTTAGGCATTTCCATCATAGCTCATAATGTTGAAATTGTACCGCTTTATAACAAAAGGTTTCGTGGCCGCGGCAGTAACGCTTCTGGGTTCTTGTAATATGACAAAAGGGTTGTGTGTTCGAATCCCATGAGATTTTATTTGTTTCTGTTTTAAATGTATTTTTTCAATACATTCATCTAGACACCGACAAAAATGACATTAAACCGTACAAATTTCGAGTAAGCTTTCATCAAGCGATTTAATAAAATGACGCAATTGATGTTTACTCAAAACACTTTTTTTGGCAATGCAAAACGTTGTACTAAGTAGTTTCGAATTATGTAAATTATAAAAGAAAGAGAATGTAACAACAAGACTTAGTGTTTACAGAACGCCAGGATTCACAATTGTCAACGTTCCTTTGGTACGGAGGTGGATGGGGTCAGGGCAAGCTGTTCATCAAAAAATGTATTGTTAAAATGAAATGAACATGAACAAAAATAGAAGTGGGTTGCAAAATATAAAGATAAAACAGTTAAATACTATTTAAAATAATATCAAATGATCTAAATTAAAATTATAAAAAAGGAAATGAGACAAAAATAAAAAGTCAATTTTACTGGTTTCGAACATGTAATGTTTTGCTTCATAGCCAAAGATTATATCCACTGAGCTATTGCGTCGTGACAAAATTTCTGCTGCTTTGAACAGGTCATAATGTCATATAAGTAAAGTAATTTAACGGTAACTTTGTAAAATGACGCACTTTACCTATTTAGTACAATTACAGTGGACTTGTCCGAAAGGTCACAGCTCACGGGTCAAAATCGAACTATACCTATACTCTAAAATAAATGTAAACTAGCTAGTTTTCATTTCAGTTAATGAGGGTGCAGTTAAATTTTCAAGATTTACATGAGGCACATCATGGGATAAAGGTGTCTTTGGGAAATTATTTGGCATTTTAGGTTTTTCTACATTAAGAAAAAAAAAACATTACAATTGTCTATTATTTTCTTATACTGTAGTATCATTTAATTATGTGGAGAAAATTTTCACGCAAAATCTGCAAATGATGTATAAATTCGCCAAATTTTTATTTTTTTACTATGATAAGTTATTACATGGTCAATTTCACTGGGGTTAAAACTATTCTCTGTTTACCCTTGCATGAAATCTGTGAAATTTAAACCCACATGAAATGTAATGATACTATTGGATACAATGTACCTCAGTTATTTAAAGGTAATTTTGTTACATATTTTCACTGTAAAATGACAACTTTTCCTGGGACAGGCCCCAAGTGATCCCATTATCAGTACAACGGTTGAACCATTAGCCCTTTTACATTAAACATTTGTACTCTCTGATCTGGATCTAAACTGTTCACTTCTTAGTCAGAAAAAATTTAATGAATCTAAGAGCAACAGTGTAAATCCTGATCAGTTGGCCCAACTGTTTGCCCAGGCAATAAATGTGAATCTATGGAGTAAAGGTTTAAGTAATGAAAATGTTTTTGAGTATTATAAATGACATTTGCAGCAAACTGTTCACAACTAGTACACATTTCAAAGCATTAATTATACATTTCATTATCATATTAAGGATAATTTGATAATACATATATACAGAGAACTTTCATCAACTTCAACAACAAGGTTGCTATAAATGGCACTCGCTAAGCATTTAAGCCTGCATTTAATAATGAAGTATCAGACAGATATTTTGTTACCTTAGTGCAATAAGGTTATATCTACTTCAAATTTCAGTAGTACTTACATGGTTTTTGAACGAAAGTCTTAAGCTTTAAGCAACGTTTTTATATGGAAATTTTCATTTTCTTACTAAGTTAGGCATTTAAAAAATATAGACATTATTTTACTTTCATTTCTAAGTATCTGTTGATTTAATCATTCTGTCCGAGGCTAAATTGCCAAATGTTTGTCTGTGATAGAACATTTCTTGTCTTTCTTTCCACAACAACAACAACCTGTCTGACGTGTCTGTCAAACTGTCTGTCTATGTGTCTGTCTGTCCATCTGTCTGTTAGTCTATCTAAATACTTACTGTAAATCCATGGTCATTCATATTGAGAATGATGTTCTGTCCCATCACAGCCAGGCCTATTAAGGCAATATCACCCCTGAAAGCAGATAATGTGAACTTTATTCTTCAAACTGCTAAATTTACCCTTTAATTCTTTGATATATCTTTCTTGCAATGGCATCAATGGTATATCCAGATGAACCTGAGCATCTGTGCTTTGTGGACTCGTGCCCAAGGTTATAAAACTGAGCATGGAAACCAGTCTCAAATCTCAAGCATCTGATTGGCTGAAATGGCGACTCGTCACCATTTCAGCCAATCAGATGCTTGAGATTTGAGACTGGTTTCCAAACTCAGCTTTATAACCTTCAACCCTGGACTAGTTTGCAATTTGTTCACAAAAGTTAACTGCCTCCTTGGAGACAAACATTAGAGAGCTTTGTGGAAAGATCCAATATCTCTTCCTGTGGAACTCAAACCAGTGGCTTTTAGGCTTTTAGCTTCATAAGTTAGTCACTTTAATATCTAGTCATTCTATATCAATTTTCTTCCTTTAATTTAAACTGATAATTATGTTAGAATTAAATAATGGTAGTAACTGAATCAATCTGATTAAAATTATACCCTGAAAACCGCTACGCTATCAGGATCTGACGACGAGTAACGAAAACGTGCTTTTATCACAAACCTTTTGAACCAACCAGATTGTCGCCTACAAAATCGCGAAAGTGAAAGTAAACATTCTATATTAAACCATAAAAATAGTTGAGAGCCTGCGTAAGACATACTTTGCTGAATTTTTTGTGTTTATGTAGTATTGCAATTATTTCTAATGTAATAACATCATCAGATCATTTTGCGAGCGCTGTATATCATGCTTCCTGTGTTGATAATTTCTAAAAATAGTAATCGGGGAAAACCGCTAAAGCTTATGTACGGTATCTACGGGCCGTCATCAGATCTAACATTTTGTTAGATCTGACTTTAGTGAGATTGTAACTGAATGTGATGATTGTCATTTTAATGTCAATGTGAGTGGACTTCCTTCAGCTTTTTCTGGTGAAGGAAGGACCAAAGTGCCCATTCAAATTATCTGCAAGCTAGCTGGATAGCTTTTTCAGATGACAGAAATATTACAACTCCAGGAGTACTCAAACCCACAACAGTGAGGGGCCTGTGATACTGATAGCCAATAGCCTTAACCACTACACCATTCATGCCCCATTAGTAACCTTATGCTATTAATACATCCTCTTGTATCGCCATTTATATAAGACTTCATTTAAGGATAGAATCAATATTTGATGGTTTTCATTTGGGTAAGGAAAACTGTTTTTTTTTAAGTATGTCAAGGGGATTCAATCTCAATATTTACACACAAAAACACTCTCATTAATGCAGAAATTATGTGAAAGAGTTTGTGATATTATATGGCACTTTTGAACAGCTTTTGGAACACTTATGTTGACAACAAAGTGAATGATGGTACGCTTTTTCGCAGCAACTAGTGATGAATTCTAGATGGGTGTTCAGTTAAATACTTGTGTTGACCCCCCCCCCCTTCCCAGTGCTATGTCAGAATAAAGTACAATAAAGGGCCATAACTCCATCAAATTATTTGGAAGTTTCAGGAAGAAATATTATTAAGAAATGGCAAAGTATATCCAACATTATGTTTTCGAGACAGACTGACGGACAGACAGAGCGATCCTCATGTATTGCCTTTTCTTTAAAAGGGTGACACAAAAACTTCATTGTATTGGAGTAAGTTGAAGTGTAAACTACGAGTACGAGTATGACAAATATTGGAAATGTCATGAACCGGAACACAAGTTAGAACAATGTTCACACGACATATTTTTTTAATTGCTTTTTCAACAACTAAAAAGGGCCTAACTTACGTTGCTTCCGCCATAATGTCCTTGAAAATGTTATCGTTGAGCTGTGTCACAACTCTAACAAGGTGAACTTGAATAAAATACAGTTGACAGCTTCCTAGGTATCCGGGAGTGATAACCGGTGACTTGTGAGAACAACACTAGTTGAGTGGGTGGAACTATTAAAATCCGGGATCTTGTTTCCGGGATGACAGGTTTGGTGAATACAATTACTTTATCGCTCTGCATGCTAGACTCTTTCTACGTCGTTATAAAATAAACATACAGAGATGCGCAGTGTAACAGTCAATCTGCATGCCTGGTGAATAATGGTTTAAGAGTTTATGGAGGTTTATGGAAAAATCTTTTCTTTAAAGAATCCAGCTGCTCGATCTGTTTCTTTTATCCATGTCATCGTATTCTTGCTGATTTGACTCCAGGTGCTATGTTCTCGTTGATGTCATTGAGTACCCGCCCTTTAATTTACGATGTTTTAGATGTTTTAACTTTTCATAAATGTTTTATATGTCTGTGAGCTTTTGCATGCAACATTGTAAAGTTGACGGGTTGATTGGAGTTATTTCACCAAGACAACTTGTAATTTTTTGTTCATAATATGAGAACCTGTTGGGGCAAGTACACATGAATGCGGTTGGTGCAGCCTTAAACCTAGTTAAAAACCCCTGTGGCAAATTGTTTTTAAACTGACCGCTCAAATGCGGTAACCCTTCGGGTTCTCATTAATTTTTTGTTAATTTTTTGTGATGTCTGTTTTGAACTTGGTCTTGTCTGTGTTGGAAGGCTGTGTCTTTTGAATGTGGCTATTCCTGATATGCATATTTCTCTTTTTGTATTTTTATTTTTAATAGGCTCGGTATGATTTGAAAACAAAACGCCAGTAAACTGTTCTTGGCAAGTTAATTAAGTGAGAGTTTTATAAATTTATAACCTACTATTAAGCCATAATTAGTAATACCGACATTTTTATTTTGCAATATTTTTGTGTACATTAAGTCATTAAACTTTGCATATTGAGAAAAAGTCATATACTTAAACAAGCAAAAATCTCTTCACAAAATCTGTATTTAAAAATCTTTTACATGCCTTGCCACGAGTGAGGATGAATGGGTACGTTCTGAACAATTGCGAGAGTTTTCATGAACAAACGAGTTTCAGTACCCCTCAAAAGACAATTTCTTTGAGCCAAATATGACGTCACCAAAAAGTTGTACAATGGGCATACGTTTTATAAAATGACATTAACACCTTTTGCTTCAAAATAAAAATTGTGTTCAAAAAAGTGAAATATGCATATCAGGAATCGCCACACTCACCAAACACAGCATCCCCACGCAGCGAAAAAAGAAGAGAGGAAAAGAGAGCATGCTGTTAAAAGTATGTCAATTCAAATAAGACGCCACAAACAATTACCGACATAGAGAACCCTTGGGTTACCGCCTTGGAACGGTCAGTGGCAAAACAAAATAGCACTAGGGGTTTTGACCAGGTTCTAGGGTGCACCAACCTCACACTTGCCCAAACAGGTCCTCATATCAACAAACAAGTACAAGCTGTCTTGGTGAAATAACTCCAACTTACATATCAGCTTAACAATGTTGCAAGTAAAAGCATTCAAACATATAATACATAAGAGGCTAAAAGCAATGCAAAGCAAAATGGGCGAGTACTCGATGATCTTTCCGAGACCAGAGCCCCTGGAGTCAAATTAGCAAGAATAGGATGACAGGGATAAAAGGAACAAATCGAGCTTCTAGGTTCTCTAAAGAAAAGATTTCCCCACAAACCTTCATAAATTCTCAAACCCCTGCCACCATCATGTAATCAAAGAGGTAAGGATAGTGATCAACTGTAGATGGGTTAACCACACATTGTAGTGATACATTTGATTTTTTTTTTCGATTTTGGGTTCAATTTAGGATTAGTACGAAAACTATGTTTGAAATCCGAATTTAGATATTTTGCTATTTTCACTGCTTTGCATGATTGACACCATCATATACATGACAAGATGTTCTAGTGGGCATAAATACCATAACAACAATAATAAATATAATAATACAATAATCAGTTTCAAAATGGACGCCGTAAACAAATAACGAAAGTGAGAACCAGAGGGGTTATCGCCTTGGAACGGTCAGTGGCAAAACAAATTGCCACTGTGGGTTTAAACCAGGTATAAACATAAGAATTTAATAGCATTGCCAAGCCACAGGTCGTGTACTCAATGATCTTATCGAGACCAGAGCACCTGGAGTAAAATCAGCAAGAACACGATGACAGGGATAAAAGAACAAATCGAGCTTCTAGGTTCTTTTAAGAAAAGATTTCCCCATAAACCTTCATAAACTTTTAAACCCCTGTCACCGTCGTGCAACCAAAGAGGTAAGCATAATGATCAACTGTAGATGGGCATTTATCGAGCCATTACAATGTAGTTAACTAAATAAATGGGATACAAATATTGCAAAGAGCAACAATATGCTAAAATAAAATAAATGAATTTAACAATTTGACTAAAGTCAGATCTAACAAAATCTGATGACGACCAACAAATACCGTATTTTAGCTATATAGTGGTTTTCCCCGATAACTATTTTTAGAAACGTCAATTTAGAAAGCATGATATTTATATTGCTATTGGGAATGTTAGTGCCTCTAGCCGGGAGCGAACCAGGAACAGTCGCAAAAAATCTAAAGAATAAAAATGAAATATGCATATCAGGAATGGCCACATCCAGCAGACACAGCCTCCTCACAAAACCAAATAGTAGAGAGGAGAAGAGAGCATGGTATTAAAATAATCAGTTTTAATATGGACGCCACAAACAAATAAAGAAAGCGAGAATCATAAGGGTTATCGCCTTGGAACGGTTATTTCTATGGAATTTAATGCAATACTATATAAAATATACATATCTTCAGTAAAATATGTCTAACGCGGGTTGTCAACATTTTCCAGGCTTAAAAAAAAATGTACATCAGAAATGGCCACATACAGCAGACACGGCCTTCTCACATAGCCAACGTAGAGAGGACGTGAGAGCATGGCATTGGATATATGGCAATAATCAGTTTCAAAATAGCTGCCACAAACAAGTAACGAAAGTGAGAACTCGAGGTATTTTTAGATCTTACCAAAGCATTCGACTTGGTAATCATGAATTTCTTCTGCATAAACTAAACCTTTATCACTTCGATAACAAGGCTTTAAAATGGTTAATATCTTATTTAAAGATATATCTGGCGCATCTGAACAAAAAATTAAAATCCATCTTTTTGCCATGAAAGCTTACACATCTTAATTTAAACTAATTTGACCACATGGTATGTATCAAATTATGGTTTAAAATAAGATTTTTGCAAAACAAATATTGAAGCAGACGCTCTCGCGGTATATCCGCGAGTTAAAAAACTGCCAGTTTTTTTAACTTTATACATATTTCATTTTTATTTATTGGACAAACGGGAAAGAATTCGTAATACATGTATTCTTAGATTATGCCTAGTTTTTCAATAATAATCGATCTCAAATGTTATTTTTATCATTTGTAAGGGTAAATATAGACCTTGGATAACTTTAACAGATAGAACCCAATTTGTCAAGGTTAACAATTTCAAGTTACAAAAACTCCGTATCAATTTCGGGGTACCACAAGGCTCTATTCTAGGTCCTCTTTTATTTTTGATTTATGTCAATGACATATCTTTATCGGCACCAGAATCTAATCTAGACATGTATGCTGATGATTTAACCTTACATTGTTCTGCAAAGAACGTTTCTGATATTCAAGAAAAACTTCAAAGAGATCTTATTTATATAAACTGGTGTTCTTTAAACAGCATGGCATTAAATCCTGCAAAAAGCAACTTGCATGCTCATTGGTCAAAATATAAGATTAAAACGTTCTGCACCTCTAAATATTTCAATAAATCAATATTGCAAATTCAAAATGTTGAAACTCAGATTATTTTAGGTGTTTTTGTAGACAAAAACATGAAATCGACAACACAAATAGACAAGGTGTGCAAAAAAGTCATAATTATATCTGTTTCATCGCATATCAAAATACCTCACTCATGAAATGAAAGAAGTGTTTTATAATGCTTATGTTAATCCAATTTTAGATTATGGGTTAGTTACATGGGGAGTGTGCTCAAAAAGAAGGTTAGATAAGGTCTTCCAATTTCAACATAAATTTGCAAACTGGTATTTCCTAAACAAGCTATTGTGCAACGGTTAATTCTTTTCAAGAACTTAAACTGGTAACCAATAACAGACCGCTTTAATATTGCTATTCTCGTGTATAAAACTATTAACAATTTAGCTCTTTCATACATGAGAGAATTAATTCATACATCTCGGTAAACGTGTGTGATTTTGTGTTGTTAATTTTTATTTTTTAGTTTATTATTATTTTTATTATTTTATTGTTCGTGTGTGCGTGTGTGTAGTTATTATATATAGATGGCCTCTTGAAAATAAGTTTTGTATATTTGTTACATACTATGTATAAAACTTTAGTTTACCTTCTGAAAATAAAGAATTTATTTGTATTATTATCATAATTATAATTATAATTATTTATTTATTATTATTATTATTATTTTTATTATTATTATTATTTATTGTTTTGTTATTATTATTATTATTATTATTATTATTATTATTATTATGCTGGAAACCCGTATTATCGTGGAGCTGAAAATTCAATTGAAAAAATATTTTGTTAATTCAAATGTTATAGTGTTTATAACATACAAAAACGAACTTCAAAAGTTTATCTTTTAATTTTCAATCCATTTAACATCAGTAAACCACGTACAATTGACCTACTTTCATTTTCAAAACATGGCGTCTGCCCTCTGTTTATAATATCCAATTACCCATAATTCCGTGCATACAACATTTAGCTACACTGCACATCAAAATAAAGGCACTGCTAAAACATAAATAACAAAAACATTACACAGAAGGTGTTTCGTGAAATATACTGAAAGGATAAAGAAACGCAGGGTAACAATTGGATAGGCAGGTTCGAAAGCTCATGCTCCACGACGGTTTACACTGAGGCAGTGGAGACAAGTTTTATTCACTTTCGACACATGTTAAGGTGTATCATGACCTAATAACTCAATACACAAAGTTTCACTTTATTTGGAGAACGCGTTCTTAATATATCGGAACAAATGTTACCCTGCGTTTCTTTATCCTTTCAGTATATATTCAATAATAAATAAAAATTTTCCCAATTTCATTACAAATTGTTTAGTTTTGTTTACAAATGGGGCAGATATAATATGAATTCCTTCTTACACATGTTTCTGGTGTACAGAATTTCAAATGTACCCAACCTTGGCATGCAGAACATTGTACCCACTTGACAATAACAAGGTAATGATGACTTTTGTCAGGATGTAATATTTACAGTGCATGTTTTCAATACGAAAGCTGATGTAATGTTTCTAGGTCATATGCAAATGAGCTTTTATTTATAGTAACAAGATGGCCGTCGTCTGGGTCATGTTACGTCATGATGGTGATAGTTTATATTTTTCTGAATTTCTGCATCCTAACTTTTTATCTGCAGTCTACATTAGCATGTTGCTGTTGCATTTACTTCCCTTGGAGGATACATTTATAGTAACGGAAAATATAAAAATAGAAAAGGAAACAGAAGGTCAAACTTGGTTTGTTTTGAAAACGAGTGATAATTTCAGGTTTCGTAGTATTTTTTGCGGGAAATAAGGAGCTTTAGCCTGCTTTTTTACGCAGTTTTGTTGTCTTCTTAAGATGGTGGACTGATCTGAAAGAAATAACCGCGCGTGCTAATGGTAGCTTAGGGATTTAAGAGGATAAATCCGAGATGCACGATAATACGAGGATGCACGATAATACGAGAATTGGCCATTATCTGTCAGGTTACCTGCATGTTTTAGATGTTCAGAAATATGCCCCGCGACACTGCATGCGACAGCAATATACCTATCATTAATAGATTTTTGACTCAAAAATTGATACCTCTTGTGTGATGGCCTATACGCCTTTCCAATAAACAGTTTCGCAGTCCTGTACGAGTTACTTCCCGCGACCGAAAATCAATCCAAAACGAGGCTCTGCAGGATAGCTGAACGATCGGGCTAATGGCTTAAGCACATAATAGCTAACCTTTTCCGCTATATTGCAGGTCTGCGTTCGTCGCCGGCGGTGAAAAAATAAGTTGCTGGTCTGTTATTCTAGCCAGAGTTTTTTTATGTTTACTATTTGTTAGATATTTAGATTTTTAATTATTTAAGAACATGTACCATTCTTTTTGATAGTAGGCAGTATGAAACGCAATTAGAACAAACATAAGCATTAATTTTACAACTTATGTACAACAATTTCTTCTTAATATCTTTTCTGCGGAAAATATTTTTTACTGGTGTAAATGTTGCAAATTGCTAAAGGCTAGTAATGCTCTATTATCCGGAAATCGTGATATGTCAACATCTGGTTACATGATTTGTAGATTAAAAAGACAATGTGTTGATACTTACACATTTGAACAATAGAATTGTCCTAAAAAATTAAGACGTTTATGGTCAACGAATAAATAATTTGAATATTTAAAATGTTACGTATACTTCACAACCAAATATGATTGATTCTGTCTTGAAATAAAACAGAATCGGTAATCTGATTGTTTTTTTGTAGAAGTATCATTCGTAGAATAAAATCCAAGGATGTAGATGCCGGCTTCCAAAAAGATGTGAATATTTATATCACAATATGGTTGCATATCCAATTTAGATTTCTTAGGTTTGACAGATTGTAATTTTGGCATAAAAGCCCAAACTCTTAATTAAACATATATAAAATGTTTTGACAAGATTTGTTTCTTATTGACGGCTTTTGTTTCTATAACGTGTCGTAATGTTGATTAAGAATCCATTAAAGTGCTAAATCAAATACATTTGCTGGCACATGCAGTAGTTAAAGAACTCCGAAATACTTAAGAATTGGGAGGTGTAGATACCTTGAAAATAGAAATTACACGATCTCTATTGGTCAATGATATCTGCCCCTTTAAGTAATTGACAGATGACCCCGTGTGCGAGACAGTTTGACATGTTTATGGCATGCCGCCTTCAAAATCAATCGCCGCCGACATAATCACAACATGATGTCAGTAGTTGAATAGACACGCTAATCCGGAAACGAGACTCAATTAAGCCGTGAAGAGAACACTGCGACTGTCTCTTAGTTCAAGTCGTTTAGTGTTTAATGCGAGGAATAATGAATTGACACTTTTAGTCAGAAACCTGATTGTTTTATAAATTATTTTCAAAAATATCATGACGCTGATGTATTATAACTAATTCAAAGAGAAAATATATTTTTCAAAAAAGAATTTTATGATAAAAAAGAAAGTTGTAGGTACATATTCCCTATTACGTTATTGCAGCGAGCAATCATTTTTCCTGTAGAGCAGTCACGTGACTGGACAGGGGAGGTAACCAAATAAATTCATCGAATTATTGGAAAGTTTGTATTTTCATGTTCCCGGCTTTTGCCCGAGTACCAGACTACAACCTTCGAGCAATATCTGACGCAGTGGTCTCCCTTTGGCCATGAGAACGCTTTTTTTGCAAAGGGAAGGAACTTCGATTAGTTCGAGTTTTCACCCTTGCAGTAATGGCGGCGTCCATGCAAAGATAAGTTGGAGACAAAACAACACCAGAAAACATGGTTTTTCTAACCATTGTTGCCAATGCGTTAAAGGATAACCTGAAAAAGATGCCAAAATGGCAGTTAGATTTGACGTCACCCTCAACAATTCATAGAAGGTTACAGATGAAAAGAATTGCTGCGGTAAACTGCATGTGCTTTGCATATCGTATAATTCTTGTGGGTGGGGTGTCATCTGTCTGATTTAAATGTCAAAACAGTAACCCGACCATGGTTGATTTATTTCCGCACGTGAACCATCTTGCCATTGAGCTAGGATTTATGGCAAAAACATTTTTCAATGATTTATGATATTTCTTTACTCAAAATTAGGGCAATGGGGGGGAGAATGCAACCTGCGTTAGTATTCGACCAGTTGAATATTCTCCCACCTGGTACTTCAAACTTTGAGAACCTATCAAATCTTGTGTTATGTATTCAAAACAGGACGCCTTTTAGCGTCCTTTTCGCTTCTAGGTCATGCTGCTAGTGCATTAAATATGTCTGGATCGGTACAATCTGATTAAAATCATATCCTGAAAACCGCTACGCTATCAGGATCTGACGACGAGTAGCTAAAACGTGCTTTTATCACAAACCTTTTTGAACCAATCAGAATGTCGCCTACAAAATCGCGAAAGTGAAAGTAAACATTCTATATTAAACCATAAAAAGTGTTGAGAGCCTGCGTAAGACATATTTGGCTGATTTTTTTTGTGTTTATGTAGTATTGCAATTATTTCTAATGTAATAACATCTTCAGATCATTTTGCGAGCGCTGTATATCATGCTTCCTGTGTTAATAATTTCTAAAAATAGTAATCGGGGAAAACCGCTAAAGCTTATGTACGGTATCTACGGGCCGTTATCAGATCTAACATTTTGTTAGATCTGACTTTAGTGAGATTGGGATCGGTAAGAATTTAAAGTTTATCAAGAAAAGAAAGTAAAATCCGCCATTTTTATCACTTCCTGTAACCAACATAAATCCTGTCCAACATTTTCCCCATTGTAAATTAGCGTAACAGAATAAAAACTTGATGGTTCCCAGGGCTTTTTTTCAGTTGATTTTATAGCCGTTATTCGGTCATGTTCCCAATGGCAAACCATATACTTTTTTCCCAATTTGAGAAGAAGAATTCCCAATTGAATCAAAACAAACATTTCTGATGAAAAACAACAGCATCAGCACTGCATCTTTTGCTCTCTAAGCCAGGAATTATTGACAATTTTAAATATGGATGACAATGATTAAAAAAACAGCAGATAACAGTAACACTTCTTATTACCCAATGATGCTAAAAAAATTACTAATTTCTGGCAAAACGATGATAAATTTCCCAATTCCAGGGGTATGGGTCGTATTCCCAAAATGGTGAAAAAAGCCCTGGTTCCGGTTTGTCACATGTCACTTCACCATGTGCAAATTTATGACAATCGTGCGATCAAGGTCATTGATCATGTGACTAAATTTAGTTGAATAATGATGCAGCAGTTTGACAGATGACGTAGTATTCGATCAGGTGAAACAGAAGCTTTCGTTGGGGTGACCAGGGGTTTTACTTTATTGGTTAAATGTTATTATATATATAAATTGATTATTGTGAGTAATAAATAAATAAATAAAATGTTAATATAAGAAAAGTTGTTTGATATTATCCCAAATGCATTATTTTAAACAGACATAGAGGAATTTCGCAAAATTTTATTAAAAGTACTACTAATAGTCTACGACCTCCCTACGATATATATGGGATATTATAACAGTATGCATTCTGTAGGTTCATATTTTTCGAGTTGGGTATGTAAACAATATTGCGCGAGACCAAAGGTTTTAATAATATGCTGTCCTAACTTGCTTTTGTTAGGGTTTTTTAAGACTTTTAAAAATTCTGTCAGGTGGTCGAATACTAATGCAACTGGTCTAATTCCAGATATTACCCCTGTGCGCCTCACGAACTTCTAATCTTATTTAAGCATCTGCGAAACAGGTACTTGTTTACATCTGGCGATACGGAAAAAGTTATTTTACCGATAAATAAATGTTATTTATGTGGAACTAGGTAAGAAATATGTACCACAACTTTCAATTATTAACTGGTCGAATTCTCCCCCCATTGCCCTATAAGTGTTTTTTTTTTTTTGCAGAAATACTATGGACGGTCTAGAAATGTGTACAAACTTGGAGTTTTACGGATGCACAAAGCCTGGAAACACTCGACTCGAGCAGCAGATGTTATGAAGACTGACTCATTGACTAGGGTAAATATGGAATTAACACACAAATAAAAAAGGAAGAAGATGGGTAGTTTACACTTATTTATTTTACATGGATTTTAAAACAAGTTATTTCAACATATTTATATTAAGAATGCTTGATGACTGCTTCCTGGATTGAAAAGAGTACTCGCACCATTTTCTCAACCTGGTGGGATTTAGACCGTCAATTTCCGGATCTGGAGTTCGACGCTCCACACCAAGATCACTGTAGTCAAAGAACATGTAGTGTGAAATCAAAAAGTAGAGAAAAATTGAGAATTGTTTGTTGACAGTTTAGTATGTGATTAAATATCAGGAACAGCTCAATTCGGAGAACACTAGTGTTCCTGGATTTTGATAGATGCAGATTTTTGCATTTAGATAAAAGCAAATTTGAATTTTTTCATTTTTGACCCAACCTTATTCTGAGCTTGGGGTCATTTTGATGCAAGAGAATTAAGGTAAAGTTGTAAATTTTGCAAGAAAAAAGATTAATGTTTTTACATGTAACTATAGGGCTTTTTTTCCTTCTTTAGTATTGGCTGTTAATGGGCACCTTCCCCTAAGAAAATTTCTTTAAAATCAATGCAGTTTCCCCAAAAAGTAAGTTTACATCAGGTTTTTTCATTCCCCTTAGAGAAAAAATAACTCTATTTTCCCCCAAATTAAAGGGCATGGGCCCCTTCCCCTAGCAGTCAAAAAAGTCCTGAACTAGATGCATTTTAAATGTGAAGTACATATTTATTTAAGATTAAAAAAATAAATGAAAATGAAGTTAAAGCAATTCAGTAAGTGTCTTAGTTTACTGAATACAACACTCATCTTGTATGACTTGTGATGATCTTTTGATCCCTGGAAACGAAGTTACATGTAAAAGGGGGTCATTCGATCCCTGGTAGCCATTGTAATCCCTGTTGTATGGGAGTATCTGGACATCACTAGAAAACAGTTTTTCATGTAGTTTGATCACCATTTATTAACTGTATTTCCTATTAGAATATTTGCTAGTCATTTTAGAATAGCAACTTTGGTAAGGCATTCCTTATTTGAATGTAATCAGTGTAATTAACCTGAGTCTGACTCCAGCCAGACCTGGCTTTAAGGCTCAAGTTTACCATTGGTCAGTTCTAAGTTTTTCGTTTCATCCAATCAAATGGCTTAGATCTCAGAATCGCCTCTAATTGAATGTCAGTTTTATCACATTCAAGTTGGCACCAGTACCTATAAATCAACAAGATCTGTCAAAGAGACAGAATGCTTGACATGAATATTCAATACATAAGGATGAATAATAACATTTTCAGATTTTGTCATTTTCAGTTCAAGTGTACAACATGAATAATGATTGCTTTTCAGTATTGTTAGAAAGTTTTTATAATAAGTAATTCTCAGTATACATGTTTAGTGACAGTTTATTTTGGTAAAAAAATAACATCAGAATACAATGTACCATATAAATTAAATAACACTTTTCTTATTTCATTGTAGCTATATGAAACCCGGTTAATGGCAGCATGTTTAGAACATGGCATGGACAAGAAATATTTTCTAACATCACTAGCAGAAGTATGTATTTGAACAGTTTTAATTCTGTAAAGGTTAAGGTTCAATGTTTCTGGCTTGAAGTACTAGTACAATAAAATGCCACCGTTTTATAATCTACCTATATCTTGAAGAAATTCATATAATTTGAGTGTAAATTGAAGAACTCAGATTTATCTTGAAATAATTAAGCACCATGAAAGATGTAAGAATGTGATCGAGACTCGTGGTTCCACCAAAGTAAAGAATTCAAGATGGCATTCAAGATGGCCACCAAAGAAAATTCAATTCCCATATGAGTATATATAATATATCATACAGATAATGCCATAATCAGGTACACTAGTCGCTGCGGGAGATAAGGCATGTCGGACAAATTATGGCATGTAGCTATAAAAGTATAATAGCCAGGGGAAAACCTGGTATAATTTGATAAAGTATACTTTAGGACAGGAATTGATTTGAAAAATAAAATCTTTAATATATAATAATATTTTTGTTTTATTTAAAATCATTACAGTTAACCCACAAGTAACACATTCATCTTAATCTCTTCAACATTTAACATGTTTAACACATAAAAAGTATGATTAAAAATACAAGCATCATGTACAAAAAAGATTTCTGGTTCAAGGTAAATTTAATATGCCTGTAGTTTTTAGTATCATTTTGGTCTTGGGGTTTTACTCTAATGATACTTAAAGACAAGTACAGGAGTTCCCTATTTTGCAAACTTACAAATTTTACTTGCGCCTTGTTTGCATGGTGTTATTGTTTTGGGGTTGTTTTATTTCAGGAAAATGTAAACAATGAAATCAGTTGGTGCCGGAGAGACTTTCTTGGTTAAAGCGGCATTACTTCAATTTAACCCGCTCTTGTATGAAATATTACATGTATTTGGAACTATAGGCACAAATTTCCAGCATTAGTTTGGGCTAATAAAAGTTTAACTTAATAAAACAAATTTGGTCTGCGCGACCAAAAACGAAAGTAGGATTTCCGAAACGTCACATCGCGCATGTAGTGGTCTCTTCGTTGGTTCTAAATATAGCTCCATTATATTAAGCTTCTTAAAAGTTCGTTAACTATAATTTAACAATATCATTGAAAATCCCGTCTATAAGAAAGAATTCGATCGAACCTTTTGTGTTCTGTTAGAGAGTTCATATATTGGAATCTATATGGACAAATATGATTTTTCAATAGTATATTCTTACTTAAGTTTAGGGCTGGGGCTTTAAAAAATTCTTTTGAATCAGCTTATGTCGGTCCAGAGTTTACGTCACAGTTGTTCAATTCCAATTGCAACAGTGTCAATCATGCAAATGATGTGCACATAAAAATCATAACCAGGGCTCTCACTAGACTTGCAAATCTGGGAGAAGTTTCGTCATAATTTTTACTGAATTATGGAGAAGTTTGCATTCAATTGCACTCTTTCCCAATATAGTCTATACAAAATGACTTCTCACATAGCTCAAAGAAGGGAGAAGTCTGGTCACCTTAGGGAGACTTCTTCTCCCAAGTCTCCCTCTAGTGAGAGCCCTGATAACATTGTGAAATCAGAAACTACTTCAATAGTCTTTATAAAGTTAATTGTCATTGAAGATTGCTTTTTCTGCTTGTTTCAGTTTGATATCAATTTAAATAGGGAATCTCTTGCCAACCTGGCCATTTATGAACCAAGAACTTTTCAGGTAAGTTTAAAGCCCTTTACTCCATATATAGGGTTTTATCACAGGTTTGTACAGTGTAGATCCAGATCAGCCAGAACATCCATGCTGTCTGATCAGGATCTAAACTGTTTGCTCCTTGGTCAGAAATAACCTAGTGAATGAAAAAGTGAACAGTGTAGATCTAGATCCTTAACAGATGGCAAGGATGTACAATTTGGTTTGAAGGTTATAAAACTGAGTTTGGAAACCAGTCTCAAATCTTGAGCATCTGATTGGCTGAAATGGCAACTGGTGGCCATTTCAGCCAATCAGATGCTTGAGATTTGAGACTGGTTTCCATGCTCAGTTTTATAACCTTGGGCACTGATCTGGATTTACACTGTTCACCCTTTGATAATAGTCATATCCCATGAAGTTAAGGGTTGAAGTGGTAAGATTTAATTAACAAAAGTATGAAGTGTGACATTGCAGGCTTCGAAATGATTGAACATAGAAGAAGAAAGGTTAAATTCCAGTATCAGGAAGGCTATAAGCATAGAACACAGCCCTCCCACACTGCCTTAAATAAGAGAGAAAGGCAGGACATACATGAATGGTATCATTTAATATTTTTTGTGGACCAATTTTCACGCAAAAGCCACAAATTATATATTTGTTCTTATAAGTTCTTGCAAATGTATTTTTCTATGAAAAAGTGAAATCTGGTCTGAAGGTTATAAAACTGAGTTTGGAAACCAGTCTCAAATCTCAAGCATCTGATTGGCTGAAATGGCGACTGGTCGCCATTTCAGCCAATCAGATGCTTGAGATTTGAGACTGGTTTCCATGCTCAGTTTTATAACCTTGGGCAATGCTTATCAGGAATGGTCACGTCCAGAAGACACAGCCTCCCTACACACCAAAAAGTAAAATGAAAAGAGATGTTATTTCAAGATGCTGGGGTTCATATTTGTGCATTTTCCCTAATTTGAAATTAAAAGCTACATGATAAAATCATCGATTGGTGTAAAAGGATAAATATTAGCATTTGATCATTGACAGTGGTTGAATTGTTTTGTAAATTATTTATTGTTGAAATCAGTTACATGTGATTATGTTTTTAAAATTACATAAATTGAAATATTTTATGTTGTGTATTATTAAAAGTATTTACATGAAAAATTCTGATTATTGTTTTAATATGTACATACATTGAAAACCTTTGTGCAATATTTACACTTCAACTTCATTCTCTACGATGAAGTCTTATTCACCTAAGGAATCATAATTTCTAATGGTGAACAGTGTGACGTAATAGTTTAAAAGGCGTGGCTCCAGAAAAACCGTTCACAGTTTATTGGACGTTGCACAATGTTTTGACCTGTGACATCGCCCAGCATGCACGTTTTGCCACGAGTTGTTGCGAAAAAGCGTGCAGTCATTCACTTTGTCGTGAACATGGCTGTTCTAACAGCCATAAGAAAAAGCCGTTATATTACGAATTCTTCTAATAATTTCTGTATTTATGAGAGTATAAATATGTGTAAATATAAGGATTGAATCGACATTTGATGTTTTTCATTTGGGTATGAAAAACAGTTGGATTGTTTAAAGTATGCGTGAAGCCCTTTGGGCTTCACGCACTTTAAACAACCCAACTGTTTTCCATACCCAAATGAAAAACATCAAATATCGATTCAATCCTTAATTGAATACTTGTTGTGTGTGATATATCATTGAAAGTACATGTAAAACACATGATAAAAATATAATCCTCATTTAACCCTTTAATCTTTTGAAATATCTGAAACCACTGGAAGACCAGTGCCCAAGGTTATAAAGCTGAGCATGGAAACCAGTCTCAAATCTCAAGCATCTGATTGGCTGAAATGGCCACCAGTCGCTATTTCAGCCAATCAGATGCTTGAGATTTGAGACTGGTTTCCAAACTCAGCTTTATAACCTCCAGGCCTGTGCCCGACATCAATGCAGTCTGATCTGGATCTTCACTGTTTGCTTTCTGATCTGAAATGATCTGATGAAGCATGAAATCGAAAAGGGAACAGTGTATATTCTGATAAGCTTGCACATCCATGTCATCTGATCTGGATCTACACTGTTCACGCATTTGATAACTTATAGCCTAAAAGTGACTAGTGCAGATCAGAGCAAACTGAATAGATGTGCAGGTCACCAGTATCTATGGTGTAAAGGGTTAAAACTCAGAGGTGAAAGGTTAAACCAGTACTTGCAGCGTATAAAATTCTAGGAAGCATTTGAAAATTCTGGACCAAGGTCGGTTAATAAACCCACCGCCACTAGAATGCTTTGCCAGGTGCATAACCATATGGTCAACTTGCCGCATTTGTAAATTTTAACTACTGTACTTTATATATATCTGCTGGTTGGAAGCAAAATGCAGGTAACATCAGACTTCCCGAAAGTTGCCAGACCGAAAGACCTGTCTGGTAAAATTTCAGCCGGTCAGACGTTTTCTAATGTTATCTGACCGAATGTCAGACACAAATTTGAACTCCTAATACTTTATTATACCTTTTTAACATGTTTCGGTCTGACAGAATTTGTTTCAGTCAGACAGTTTTTCACATCTTGTCTGACCAAATGTCTGACAACTTTCGGGAAGTCTGTAACATGTTGGTTGCAGTTTAAGATCATACACAGAAGTGAAGTTTGCAACAACAAAAAAATGCAGATACTTTTTTTCAGGTCCCATTCTCAGAGTAAACCAATATACATGATTGATTTCACTCATACTACACATTATAACAATTTGTAATTTATTTGTAATGTAATAAATGTTATTATTTTAATATATTTTCAAGAATTTGATATTTAACATACAATCTTAAAAATGAGATCTTTTTTGTTATTATAAAAAGTAATTTGTTTTAAGGTCAACATAATTTTATGATTACTTTTAATTATGAAATGTCAGAGTGAAAAAAGAAATATTAATGCACTATTAAATAGATAACATATTTCTTGTTTGTATGATTATTGTTTTTTTTTGAAACTTTTTTTGTTCAGACTTGATTGACTATAACAGAATGATTTCTTTCTCCATTTCAGAGTTTAGTAGAATTTGTCAAAATGCGCTCCTTGGAGACAGGTCTAGCATCAGTTGAACTTGGAAGTCGTTATGGTACAGAGTCCCGTGGAATCACAGACGCCGTGAAGAAACACATGGAATCATCTTCTACATCCAGATCCTAGCATAACAACAAATTTTGATTTTCATGTGTTGCATTTAATTTATAGACTGATTAATAGTAATCCCTTGTGTATTGACCAAACTTATACACCACATACCTAAGAGGTAGCATTCAAATTTTACAAATGATGTGCATTACCTATTTATTAGCCACACCCCAATCTTTTGAATGGTAAAACAGAAAAATTGGGGTCTAGACATGAGTGAGGACAGTATTGAGACTGAGTAAAATCAGATGTACAATGATGGAAGATGACCAGAAATGAGTTACATTGTAGAATATAATCAGGTTTACTGAATTAGTGTTAAGGCTTTTTTTAATGGACATATTTAATAGATGTTCTTTATTGAATATTACGTTATCTGGCCTGTGTATACAGTGGACAGGTTTTGAAAATGATAGTAACCCAGCATATGTTTTAATGGATGGTGTAAATATATAATAGATATGTCATTTGATCACATACAGGATCAGTATGTGTGAAAATGATTCTAGAATAAAATTTTATTATTGTATGTATTTGTTCATTTATTTAATATATACCAATGTTTTATCAGTTTTTGGCTCACCTGTCACAAAGTGACAGGGTGAGCTTTTGTGATCGCCCTTCCTTTAGCGTCTGTCGGTCGTCCATTCACAATTGTTGTCTGCACTCTAGCAGTCATAATTTTTATCCTATCTTCTTCAAACTTAGACAGAATGTTTATCTTAATAATATCTAGGTCAAGTTCGAAACTGGGTAATGTGACCTTGAAATCTAGGTCACTATGTCAAATTATAGAAAAAGCTTGTCTGCACTCTAGCAGTCTCAATTTTGGTGCGATCTTCTTTAAACTTGGTCAGAATGTTCATCTCAATGATATCTAGATCAAGTTCGTAACTGGGTCATGTGACCCTTAAAACTGGGTCAGTAGGTCAAATTAAAGAAAAAGCTTGTCTGCACTCTAGAGGTCTTAATTTTGGTTGGATAATCTTCAAACTTGGTCAGAATGTTTATCTCAATGATATCTTGATCAAGTTCGAAATCTGGGTCATGTGACCTTGAAATCTGGGTCATGTGACCTTGAAATCTAGGTCACTAGGTCAAATTATATAAAAATCTTGTCTGCACTCTAGAGGTCTTAATTTTGGTGGGATCTTCTTTAAACTTGGTCAGAATATTCATTTTAAAGATATCTAGGTCATTTTCGAAACTGGGTAATGTGCCCCTTAAAACTAGGTCACTTGGTCAAATTAAAGAAAAAGCTTGTATGCACTCTAGCGATCTTAATTTTGGTCAGATCTTCTTTAAACTTGATTTTTAATTTTGCTGTCTTTTTTTTATTCATGGAAAATTTAAAAAGTTGCCTTCATGAAGAATAAAATGAGAAAAATCTTAGTATGAGATGTCGATATGATTAGGTGTTAATGCTGACTGGGACAGACCATTTATTAAAAATCTGTGACTTTTTATTTTTAAGTGTGCTGCTTTGATTTGATAATTCAGTAACTTGGTTCCGTAATAAATTAATAATAAATAAATGACAAAAATACCGAAATAGTAATCTGCAACAAAATGCATTAAAATTGTCAAAACGTAATGAGAAGTCAACCTTCGATAATGTGATAACTTTTATTGACAGCCAATTCATAAATGAGGACAACACTACAGTCATCTTGAAAACTGAAAATATTTTGTTTGCCATAAACGGAGGCTCTTTGTTAACCTTTGTTGTGAGTGGATCGGCGTTTATTCCTAATACTGTTACCACACCAAAAGCCATATTTTTATCGTATCACCAACGTATAATATCTATGTCCAGGTTACATTTTTATTATGCTATTAAACCCAAACTAAGGTAACCATCTCCATCTCGAGAACACATTTTTCATCCTTTTTATGTCGGCTGCGATAGCAGGTAAACACATGGGAATCCTTTTGTCCGGAAACGTTGTCAGCACTGGCGTCCGGTAGTACCCAACTTTAACATGAAGCTAATTGTTGCCTATAACATTGAAAGTACTTGTCCTATTCTCTTCATACTTGGAACATATCATCAGCGTGAACAAAGCCATCCATGACATTAAGAATGATAACTTCTGTTTCACTATATTTCCAGTAATTTCCCTTTCAAATGCATCTTTAACATGAAACTTGATGTTGCCGATACCTTTGAAAGTTGACTTTCTACTTGGAATATTCAAGTATTATCTGCATGTCATAAAAGTCAAAGTCATCAGTGATAAGAACAATGATAACTCATGTTTTCCTTTTTTTACTTAATATGTCCCTTTAAAATCACTTTAATATGAAACTTAATGTTGCCTATAGCTATGAAATTACTATTTTATAATTGGAATATACAGTTGTATCATCTGCATGAACAAAGCCATCTTTGACAACAAGAATGATAACTCCTGTTTCACTATTTTTTGACAAATACCTTTCAAATGATTTCAATATGATAATATCTAGATCAAGTTTTAAATTGTTTTACATGGATCAAATATTAAATTAAAGAAATAAATTGGCCAATGAATTGGATTACTATAATGACTGATTTGGCCACCCTTTATACAAGGTGTATTATGATTTTTCTTTTAGGCACCGTCGCATCGGAACCTCCATTGACTTTATAGAAACATGCTAAACACAGTAAGCATATTCCAAAAATCCAGTCGAATATGAATGCAACAAATGCGCATGCCGTAAAAGGCTTTTTGCATTTTCCAGATGTATCACAAGTGGTTGTATCTTTTAAACATGCCTCCATAACATTGTGAAAGGCTTGAAAGAATTCGGTGGTTCCTGCAAAGAAATGAACATAAATTTAGAGAGATTGTACATCTTAATATTGAACTGAACTAAATGACCCTTCAATGTATGTGAATGATTAAAGTATGTTTTAACTTGGCTTACAAAAACAACACGAATGTGTTCAATCATAGTAGTAATGTAAGCGGAGTTGGGGTGGAATGAGGGAGCAGGGATGATGGATTGTGGATTGAATAACCTAAACAATACCCGATATTGATAAAATAATTAAACTCTGCACGCGATGACTTTAAACGAAATCAATAACCTAAACCTACTGCGGTATCTGTTTATTTAACTTAATTTTCGCGCTCGGGTCAGCGCGCGAATTTTAAAGCTCATATTGAACGAATCAATGTAGTTCCTAATCAGATAGTAAAGGCAAATAACGAGAATGCTAACACCTGTTTTCACTAGTTTGATTTATGTCCCTTTCAAACGCAACTTTAACACGAAACTTAATGTTGCCTATAACTAAGTACTCGCCCTATTCCTATTTGGAATATATATGAACTAAACCATCGGCGATAACAAGAATGATAACTCCTGTTTTACTATTTTAGTTACTTCCCTTTTAAACGCAACTTTAAGGAAACTTCATGTTGCCTTTAACTGAGTACTCGTCCTATTCACATTTTGAATATATATATGAAACAAACCTATCGGTGATAACGAGAATGATAACTCCTGTTTCAGCATTTTAGTTATTCCCCTTTTAAACGCAACTTTAACACGAAACTTAATTTCCCATAATGCTCGGTTTACCCGTAAAGTTTCGCCATTTTAATGTTATTTCCATCAATGCTATTTAACTTTATTTATCTTATAAAACTCACCAACTAGACGCTCGAGATTTGTTACATTCATCTAAAACGCGGCACATTATGATAATAATGAATTATCTAAACAATCCCAGCATCATGAAAACGCGGCACTCAATGGCGTTATCGATTCCTAATTAATTACATAAACCTTCCCCGTATAATGAAAAGTCGGCACGCGATGATGCCAGCCGTTAATGATTCACAATTAATAACCTAATCAATCCCCCGTATTAATAAAACTAATTAAACTCGGCACGCAATGCACCAGTCGATATATTGATGGAATTAATAACCGACGCTAATTCAAATTTAGCCAATCCTACCTAACCCTTATGCGCTTAGAACCAATGACGACGCGTCCCGACGTTAGCCGTTATTTTAAAAAGACAATAATATAATGAAAACTCAGCACAATGACCGTCAGCGATTTATAATAAATAACCGACTCTAAATTAAATTTAGCATATCCTACCAAGCGCTTCTGCGCTTAGAACCAATGAATGTCTGAGTGATTAAGTGATTAAAAGGGTGAATGTGTGAGTGATTGAATATGTGATTGAGTGACTGAATGAATGAGTAATAAATGAACGAGAGATAAAATGACTAGATGACTGATTGATTGATTGAATAGGTGGTTGAGTGAGTTAATAGGCGATTGATTGAATGGGTTAGTGAGTGATCGAATGAACGAGGGAGTAAATGATATTTGAATCCGTCTGAGAGGGTGAACAAATGGGTGATTGAGTGATTGATTGAATGAGCGATTTAGTTCAAGATGTGTGAGTGATTGATTGTAATGATGAGGGTACAGTGAGGGTACAGTGGGGATACAGTGAGGATACAGTGGGATACAGTGGGGATACAGTGAGGATACAGTGGGGATACAGTGAGGATACAGTGGGGATACAGTGAGGATACAGTGGGGGTACAGTGAGGGTACAGTGGGGGTACAGTGAGGGTACAGTGAGGGTACAGTAAGGAGGAGGAGGTAAGGAGGAGGGTGATGGAATGAGTGATTGATTGAGTAGATGAGTGATTATGAATGAGCGAGGGAGAAAGTAATTGATTAAATGGGAGATAGAGTTAAAGATGTGTGAGTGATTGAAAGTGTTTTAGTGACTGAATGGGTGGTTAGTGATTTATTGATTGAATAGGCGGTTGAGTGATTGAGTGAATAGGTGAGTGATTATAAATAGGCTAGGGAGAAAGTAATTGATTAAATGGGAGATAGAGTTAAAGATGTGTGAGTAACTGATTAATTGAATGAGTGATTGAATAAATGAGCGATTTAGTTATTAAATGGGCGTGTGAGCGAGCGATTGATTGAATGATTGGTACAGTTACCGATGGAGCTTTATTCGTTGTAAGAGAGAAACAAGAGCGATGATGAATAATCATGGAATCATCAATCGTGTTCAGAGTTATTAACTATTTAGACGCTTTAAGGGACGCTGGCGTAACGGATCGTAAATCCATGTCACAAAATATTTCGAGACTTCAAATGAAAGCGATAAGTTGTGTCGTGAAAAGACTCCTGAACGGTTCTATCAACCCTTTGAGGCGACACGTAAGGTTGATAGAAAGCAGGCAATTAATATTAAGAAGTTTGGCGTCAACGAGAGTGAGTTTTACCAGGAAAAATAGTTTGATCAATCGATATCACTACGTGATTCCAGCGTTATTAACCAGAGTTTATTTAATACAGACCTTGATTGACGAGGTGAGAACGACTAGTGAACAATAAGCGAATGAATCGGGTAGAGTACGGCAAGAGGGTACAGTGAGGGTACAGTGAAGGTACAGTGAAGGTACAGTGAGGAGGAGGAGGAGGAGGAGGGAAGGAGGAGGAGGGGAGGAGGAGGGGAGGAGGAGGAGGGAGGAGGAGGAGGGGAGGAGGAGGAGGGGAGGGAGGAGGAGGAGGGGAGGAGGAGGAGGAGGAAGGAGACATAAAAGAACGTAAAAAGGCGCGGAGTGGCGATCGTATTCGTATATCAGTCATATTTTCTTGCGAAGTTTGCGGCGTTCAATTTTCCAGAATCGATAATCTTAACAGGCACCGAGGCGCTAAACACAGCCTAGATCTTTCAAAACCGGAAACTGGCGATATGATATTTCAACATCCCTTTTCTATGGTGGTTTCTGGGCCGAGCGGGAGCGGAAAAACGGAATGGACTAAGCGATTGATACTATCCGCTATGATACAGCCCTCTCCCCAGCGCGTGATATGGTGCTACGGTCAGTGGCAAGCGTTGTACGACGAATTGAAACGATCTTTGCCCAACATTCAGTTTGTCAGAGGCATTCCGGAGCGTATCGAGGATCCGGATTTCATCGATGCCAACTACAGAAACCTTATCGTATTGGACGACTTGATGACGGAAGCCAAATGCGACCAACGAGTTGCCGACCTATTTACGAAGGGAAGTCATCATCGGAACATTTCGATCATCTATCTCACTCAAAACCTATTCCCCCAGGGCAAATCTTGCAGGGATAGAAGCCTCAATACCCAGTATTTGACTCTATTCGATAATCCGATCGATAGACAGCAGGTAGCGACGTTAGCTAGACGCATTTACCCGTCCTCTAGCGGCTCCTTTATGAGACAATTTCGAGATGCCACCAAAAAGCCGCACGGTTATTTAGTTGTAAACCTAAAGTCGGGCACGCCGGAACAAGACCGATTGAGAACGGAAATTTTTCCTAACGATCTGAAGCGAGGAGCGGACGATCACCACGACAGTCCGCCCGAAAAGAGGATGCGGGTGAGCCAAAGAGATTCTGACCAGGAGGACGAGGAAGAGGAGGAGGAGGATGAAATGCCCAGTCGTATCTATCCGGTTCCGCCGGGTAGGCAAGACGGTAAGGGCGCGTCTCACGACATTCTACGTGATGTGGTCATGTCGAAATTGGTCAAAAACTACAATGCCGAAGTCAAGCGAAAGGCCGTAGATTATGCCGAAGAAGGGTCGAGTCAAAAAGTGGCGGAACGCATGGTCATCAACGACATGTTATCGGAACTGAGAAAAGCGGCCAGTCAATATTTAGTCGAAGCGGTTTTATCCATCTACCGCATTGACACCGACGCTCGTTATTCATCTATCGTTGGAATCACCGAACGTTTGAGTAGAACTTCCGGTTAACCTATCGATCTTGCCATTCGGGAGGCGGTGCGGCTGCACAAAACGGAATTCAAAGAATGGTTGTTGTCTAAAAAAGACGTGACGGAGGAAAAGTAAAGTGACGAGGAGGAGGAGGAGGACTAGAGAAAGAACGTAAGAACCCGAACGAAAACGAAGAAATCCGACAAAATGACTAGACGACACGAAATTCGTTGGGTTACACCGCTCGCCCAGGCATTGGAGATGGCGCAATCGGAATGGGACCGTACAATCAAGGAAGTGTCCGCGCACTTTCTTCGGTGGCAAAAATCGTGTCCCGTCGGCACGCATCGGCAATGGATGGTTTACAGCGGAAGTCTAGGCCAGGATCCTATGGCGGCAAACTACGTGTGGAACCGGTCGAAACAATTGGTTCGCTTCGCACGAAGAGGAACTCCTCATCAGCAACGGCCGATACTATGACATTTCTAAAACAAATCTTAAATAAAAAAATAAAAATAAATAAATAAAATGGTTAACGTAAGAGACCAGTGAGCGCGAATGACGGAATCACGAGAATGAATCGTGAACCGAGCACGCCGGAATCGTTCGCGCTTGCGGACGATTTTGCTTTTAAAGACAAAAACATTCGATATCGCTTTCAAGGTATTAAATGGTACGGTATTTTGCTTCTGATGACGACTTGCGTCGCACCCGGAGTCATTATATGGTTACAATCTTTACCCGACGGTGGTGCGAAACCTAACTTGAACGAGACGGAATGCCTGTATATAACCGACATCGGTGTGAAACCTAACTTGAACGAGACGGAATGCCTGTATGTGGAACAGTTTTATTTACGGGAAAGCCTCTACGCGACTGTTTGTAACAAAGCCGGATACGTTTTCGTGGATATAAGAAAGTTTGTAAATGGAACGGCAACTATTCTTGGCGTTGACCTCAGTCCGTTACAGTGGTTAAGAGTAGTATAGGGGTCGGTTTAACCTCAAACAAACATTACGTAACATGACCTAGATAGCGGCCATCTTGTTACTAAAAATACATGACCTAGTTAGCGGCCATCTTGTTACTATAAATACATGTCCTAGATAGCGGTCATGTTGGAGGTAGTGCGGTTCTAAATTTAGAATGACATCACGGGGTTATTTTTAGAATGACATGATCTCCCGGAAGTATACGGAGCTGACTCGTATACCCGATCTAGAGCCTGGTTCGCGTCCATTGAGGGTCAGGGACTCGGCTCTAGACGGAGAGAAAATGTCAATAGCATTGCATAGAACATGTTGAGACGTTTTGTTCGATACCTTACACGACATGGTTTCGACTTGAAATAACCGAGATAACCCGTTGGTTCCGTGTGAATGATTTCGGTCTGGTTTTGTCGTGGATTTGCACCCAATGGACTGCGAGCCCCGCCCCTAAAAGTTTTTTTGTAAGAGTGGGTGTTGGTAGCATATATAACAAAATGGCCGGGAATATAAAGTGGGCGACGCCTATCGCGGCGGCAACGGAAATAGCCAGATCGAACTGGGAACGAGAAATTCAAGAAACAGCAACGTTATTTCGGCATTGGAAACGGCAGAATCCCGCCGGCGACAAACTCGATTGGCTGTCTTATAGCGGCGCGGCGGGTATTCATTCATCCGCGGCCTCTCGCGTGTGGAATTGCGCTCAGACAGGGTTAGCTCCGCCTCCCGGCATCCGCGAACGATGTAAGAATCGGGCATCGTAAGCGTCGATAAAAATGGATTTCTACATGTACATCACGGCCAAAGCTAAATCGGAAGGTTTTACGAATACACCGGGTCAATTTTTAGTCGATGTTCCTTATCACGTGAACACATTACGGGACCAATGGGAATGCGCATTAGTGGAAATATCGATGGATTGCAGTTTCGAGCCAAAAAGCGACAGATTGTACATGTGCGGCGAGTTTTTGGAAGAATCTTACATCAATGGGGACAAACAACAAGTACTAAGAAACGTAGAGGTCCGGGGGAAATACACAAAGTATCTCAACGAGCGTTATACAGACAGAAACTACGTCCGGTGCCTGCACGGATTTCAACATTATTCGACATGGCGATTTAAAATGTTGGACGAAAACCTTAAAACTGTGAACTTTAGTGCAATGAACTGCACGCAGTGTTGCATTTTAGACGAAAACAAGCATGATATGTAAATTTTGTCAAATAAAATCTGATTAAGCAAAATGTTGTTATTGTAATATACCGTTTATATAATTTTTACAAAAGTAAACACACGTTAAATGGCTGTTTGTCACAAAAATGCCACACTTTAATCAGTTTTGTCACAGATTAACATAAAAATGACACGTGTTGAATCGTTTTTGACCCTTAATAATGCATTTTCAAGTTCGATGTGAAGAAGTCAGATTTATGGTCGAACCGGAAGTGAAACATAAAAATGACACGTGTTGAATCGTTTTTGACCCTTAATAATGCATTTTCCCGTAAGGTCCTGAACAAAATTTGTCATGGATTGACGCGAAAATGTCACACTTTAATCAGTTTTGTCACAGATTAACATAAAAATGACACGTGTTGAATCGTTTTTGATCCTTAATAATGCATTTTCCCGTAAGGTCCTAAACAAAATTTGTCATGGAGAGACGCGAAAATGTCACACGTTGAACAGTTTTTGTCACGCATTATCACAGAAATGACACACATCGACTCGTTTTTGACACTTAATAATGCATTTTCCCGTAAGGTCCTGAACACAATTTGTCATGGATAGACGCGAAAATGTCACACGTTGAACAGTTTTTGTCACGCATTATCACAAAAATGACACACATCGAATCGTTTTTGACCCTTAACCATGTATTTTCCCGTATGGTCCTGAACAAAATTTGTCATGGATTGACGCAAAAATGTCACACGTTGAACAGTTTTTGTCACGCATTATCACAAAAATGACACACATCGAATCGTTTTTGACCCTTAACCATGTATTTTCCCGTATGGTCCTGAACAAAATTTGTCATGGATTGACGCAAAAATGTCACACGTCGTACAGTTTTTGTCACGCATTAACACAAAAATGTCATTCGTTGTTTCGTTTTTGACCCTTCACTATGAATTTTCCCATAAGTCCTGAGCAGTGTTTGAAACAAGAATGACACAAGCTCAATCGGTTTTTTACCCTTTTGTCTAAATTTAGAAACAGTGTCATCGTTTTTTATTGTGATTGGCTGTCTATTTTAACAAAATCTCGTCATAGTTTTGAAGCTAGTTAATTTAACCAACATTGGCGATTTAATTAGTTTTCCATCAAGCACATTTAACGCCTGAACGCAAAATAGACAGGCCTCACTGGTCTTTCCATGATTTAATGAATTTTCCAATAATCGCAGCTTTACGCCTGAACGCAAATAAAACATGCCTCACCGCTATTTCGTCCCTTTAATGACTTTTCCGTCAATCACACTTTACGCCTGAATGCAAAATAGACAGGCCTCGCTGGTCTTTCCGTGATTAAATGACTTTTCCAATAATCGCAGCTTTATGACTGATCACAAGATAAACACGCCTCACTGCTACTTCGGCGATTTAATGAGTTTCCCACCTGAGTCTAAAAATAAGGTCCGGAAACGGTAAAACCATATTAGGAAGATCACGTGTGAAGATCGTAATGTTGAAAATAGATACGCATTGTAAACGTTGGTTCCTTTATGAACTGGACACTGAAGGATAAACATCGCGTATTTATTTTTGTATGGGACTTATTAAAAGCAAAATGCTCAGCTTACATTTTTTTGCATATTATCACATAAATGTATTTGATGAGTAGATTTATGAAAGTGAAATAATTCATGCGTCTTCAGTATTGGCTTATAGTTTGACATAATACAGGGATGTTGGGTATCGTTGGAACGAGATCGATGTGAAGAAGTCAGATTTATGGTCGAACCGGAAGTGAAATCATTCACACGGAACAAACGGGTTATCTCGGTTATTTTAAGTTCTGTATCCTCACTGTAGCCCCACTGTACCCTCACTGTACCCTCACTGTACCCCCACTGTACCCTCATTGTACCCCCACTGTACCCTCACTGTATCCTCACTGTATCCCCACTGTATCCCCACTGCATCCCCACTGTATCCTCACTGTATCCTCACTGTATTCCCACTGTATCCCCACTGTATCCTCACTGTATCCCCACTGTATCCTTACTGTATCCCCACTGTACCCTCACTGTACCCTCATCATTACAATCAATCACTCACACATCTTGAACTAAATCGCTCATTCAATCAATCACTCAATCACCCATTTGTTCACCCTCTCAGACGGATTCAAATATCATTTACTCCCTCGTTCATTCGATCACTCACTAACCCATTCAATCAATCGCCTATTAACTCACTCAACCACCTATTCAATCAATCAATCAGTCATCTAGTCATTTTATCTCTCGTTCATTTATTACTCATTCATTCAGTCACTCAATCACATATTCAATCACTCACACATTCACCCTTTTAATCACTTAATCACTCAGACATTCATTGGTTCTAAGCGCAGAAGCGCTTGGTAGGATATGCTAAATTTAATTTAGAGTCGGTTATTAATTATAAATCGCTGACGGTCATTTTGCGGAGTTTTCATTATATTATTGTCTTTTTAAAATAACGGCTAACGTCGGGACGCGTCGTCATTGGTTCTAAGCGCATAAGGGTTAGGTAGGATTGGCTAAATTTGAATTAGCGTCGGTTATTTATTCCATCAATATATCGACTGGTGCCATTGCGTGCCGAGTTTAATTAGTTTTATTAATACGGGGGATTGATTAGGTTATTAATTATGAATCATTAACGGCTGGCATCATCGCGTGCCGACTTTTCATTATACGGGGAAGGTTTATGTAATTAATTAGGAATCGATAACGCCATTGCGTGCCGCGTTTTCATGATGCTGGGATTGTTTAGATAATTCATTATTATCATACTGTGCCGCGTTTTAGATGAATGTAACAAATCTCGAGCGTCTAGTTGGTGAGTTTTATAAGATAAATAAAGTTAAATAGCATTGATGGAAATAACATTAAAATGGCGAAACTTTACGGGTAAACCGAGCATTATGGGAAATTAAGTTTCGTGTTAAAGTTGCGTTTAAAAGGGGAATAACTAAAATGCTTAAACAGGAGTTATCATTCTCGTTATCACCGATAGGTTCGTTTCTTATATATATTCCAAATGTGAATAGGACGAGTACTCAGTTAAAGGCAACATAACGTTTCCTATTAAAGTTGCGTTTAAAAGGGAAGTAACTAAAATAGTAAAACAGGAGTTATCATTCTTGTTATCGCCGATGGTTTAGTTCATATATATTCCAAAAAGGAATAGGGCGAGTACTTAGTTATAGGCAACATTAAGTTTCGTGTTAAAGTTGCGTTTGAAAGGGACATAAATCAAACTAATGAAAACAGGTGTTAGCATTCTCGTTATTTGCCTTTACTATCTGATTAGGAACTACATTGATTCGTTCAATATGAGCTTTAAAATTCGCGCGCTGACCCGAGCGCGAAAATTAAGTTAAATAAACAGATACCGCAGTAGGTTTAGGTTATTGATTTCGTTTAAAGTCATCGCGTGCAGAGTTTAATTATTTTATCAATATCGGGTATTGTTTAGGTTATTCAATCCACAATCCATCATCCCTGCTCCCTCATTCCACCCCAACTCCGCTTACATTACTACTAATCAGTGCTTTATCAGTTTAATACGTTCTTTGAAAGTTGAGCAAGATGCTCAGGTAAGTCATAAGTACTTCTAAAATAAGCTCTGTTCAGTATTTCAGCCAGTTTTATGATGAGCGGTTTCAATATCCCAGCCAATATACTTAGTAAATTTAGAATATTGTTTGATAATTGCTTTTTAATTTTGACCATTTTCATTATCTGTGATAAGCAGGATTTGTAGAATCCTATTCTCAGAATCCCTGTAAAAATTTTAATCTGTCAGTCCACTTATTGTTTTCAGGGCTAGGACAAACCCATCCTTTTATTTGGGGAGCATTCGCCGCTGAACATGGAATTGTTATAATCTGAAAATACCACATTGAAGGTCCCATGTTCATCGCCATATGCATACCGTTGTTAAGGATGGTTCGAAATTGTACAGTAAACTGGTGTAAACATTGAGTTGCGCTCAACCCGGGAATATGCGTCGTGGGCAGTTATTGTAGCTGTTACCAGTGGTTACTGATGTAATTTTTTAATTGTAGCTGTTACTGATGTAATTTATTAATTGTAGCTGTTACTGATGTAATTTATTAATTGTAGCTGTTACTGATGTAATTTAGCTATATATACGTACCTGTAATAAGAACAAGGAAGAAAATCATCAAAGCAATGATCCTACAACATTTGAAGAGACCTTGTGTACACTTAGTCTCGCAAATAGGTCTACACATGCATGCGGTGAATATTGCGGTAAGGATACCGCTTGAAATAACAAATCCATGAGAACTCTGCATAAACGTACAGTCAGCTTTTAGACCTGGAATGATCACATAAGAGAACTTAATTAGCTGCTGTAATAAGGGGGCACAGCAGAAACAAGTACGGTTTAATATGCTCTAACATGCGCAAATGTCCACAGCACACGCTTACTTAAGATTATAATTAATGTCAGGGAGGGAGCACAAATGCCTCGCCTACGAAGTGCAATAGAGGGAATAGTAATAGAGGGGGATTAATATATGAGAACGTTTTGCTCAGCAGATCCGCCGTGTCTTCGATTTATTTTAGACGGTTGTACTTTTCTCCCTGTAAGCATTTTATTATGACATATACTGGTGTTATCTGTTTTAACAGCTTTTCACACTATGTTTGTTCAATTATTATCATTTGAATCAGTTTTGAAGAGTTTGGATTAAATGTATCAAGCAGACAAGGTGCAAAGTAGTTCTACATAATTATGATTAAATTTATTATTTGACATAATTACGCATTGTTTAAGATAGAGTCCAGGATTTATTTAGACAAATCACCATCGAACCTGTGACATTACTGCCAAATACTATACATGACATTGTGCTGAATATGTCGATGTTTTGGAAGAATTTTAGTGCGTGATTATAATTGCATGACTAAGCGTCGTCGGCGTACGGTACGGGTTCGATCCTCACTATGGGCAGTATCATTTAAAATTCACAGTAGCGCGATTTGTAAAGTGTGGCAGCAGTAGAAAGTCTCCCAGTACTGTCATCAATAAATATTTGGTTACCGGTGTCATGCATGGATGAGTACGTTTATCATTTTTATCCGATCAACCTTTTATGAAGTTGTCCCGGCTACCTCAGTCGGTAGCGTGATTAAATTGCATGGCTGGTAGCTGTACGGTTCGTGTTCTCCCTCCACAAGGGGCAATATCATTTGAATTATCGTGTTCTTTTCAATGTCCTGTTATTACTTATTAATGTTAATTTTTTAAAAAATGCCATCTATCAAATAATATCCCAATCAAACAGTCACTGTTAAGGTATTTCTCTACTGACGTAATTACGTCGACTGCGCAGGATTTCGCGCAACAGATTATGAACGTCGCGAACGAAACGGCGATCTCAAAAATTATCTTTCAAACATCTGGAGTCCAATCAGAAATACTTGAAACCATTTATCCAATAAATCATAATACTCGATCTGTTTGATTTTGTTTGCTTCGCCTACAAATTCTTTTGCGACATCCAGATTTACCCAAGATTTACCTCCCTTCGCAAGATACTACTTTTCGGTATTGTAAACAAAAAATGTGTTGGACTGATAAAATTTCCATTTTCTAAGGAGTTTAAGGAATTCTAATGTTTGTACGAGCTGAAGAAATAAAAAACCGCATATGGCGAGTGCTACGACAGGGCCTGCAAATGTGGATTATGCTGATCGTAAGTACAGGATGACGGAATCATCCGGTTTTATTGGTCGAAAATTTTGGATTTGCCAACGGCAAAAAATGTGATAAACTGCTAATTATAGCTGTGCAATCGATCATGCAGGTTGCCTGAGAAAGCTAAACAGTACTGCACATTTAACGATATTTTTCCAAAGATTTGCCATAGAAATATTTTTGGTTGGCTAGATAAAAATGGTCAATGACTGTAGACCTACTGTAGACTCACAGGTGAGATGTCCGGTAACTGGTTCTATTGTGAATTCTTAAAAATTATGGAAAAGACCAAGTATGATTATAAGAAGAAGTACACAGTAGAAATCCAGATCAGACTACATGCATGCATAGGCTGACCTGAATCAACACTTGTTGCACAAGGGATATACATGTTATTCAAGTTTATCTTTGGATTTGTAAGATTGGTAAAATGTTGTTGCAAAATATGTATATTCAACTTTGATTATAGTCCGGGTCAGTTCTAAAATGCAAGTATTGCAAGTAACATCAAAAACTGGATAATTATAGAACCAATGAAAAAAGTCAGCACTTTTGTTGTTTGCAGGTGCTATCAAAATATGCATCAATATTTTCCCTATAATCAAAGAATTATAATAAAAGAATATAAGTTTACGAGAAGAAAACATGCAAATAATATGTCTAAAATGTTATCAAAACAATTTTCTTAGAACATCGCTGTATACAGTATACTTATGCATAAATTATTCTCAGAATAATAATATCAGCACATCTAGATATGATTGTAAGTTTCTTTTTTTAATTTGAAGGATTTGTCTTCCTAACAAGCCCATGAACTGAAGATGTTTTTGCCAGCTGTTCAGTAAAAGTCTGGCAGACATATGAGTGATGTAACTTGGTGTTTCCTGAAAATTCCAGAAACAAACCCATACCAGGGATTCTAAAATCGTCGGCAGATCGGTCATTGACCAATTTTCGGTAAAAATGTCCGATTGAAATTTCAAAATTGGTAAGAAAAATCGGTCATGAAAATTTCAAAGTCAGTATAAGTTTTCCCTTAGTGGCCCATAACTTGTTAAGGAAAATTACCTACATGTACATTTTTTTACGCTTAATCCGCTATAAACCTGTCAATTACCGATTGCACAACTCTGCTACCATGACTACAGTCACTACACGCCGCTAGAATAGCCTGCGGCATAGATAAAACGGGAAATGGTCGGTCTCATTTAAACAACGGACGAGTTCATTTAATTTGCAATTGAACTGCGGCTAGTCAAAGGCGGGTAATTAACGAACTATATGTTTGATGACCGAATTAAAAGACTCAGTATTTGTGATTGTCATAATTTACGAAAACAATATAACAGTTTGCAACTGAAGACAGATGAGTTTGTTCGATATGCGTAATTCTAATTGCATGATTGGCCGACGACGGAATAAAATAAATAGAGACTAGGACGTTTAAAATTGAAGTTACTCAAATTTTAAGAAACGTATATAATGCAGACTTTACTAAAAACTTTGCCTTTCACAAAAAAGTTGACTACTTTGTTAATTCCCGTAGTGAGTTGCACAGCACAACGCATTTTCCTTACGAGTGACGTAAACGGTGCATATGTAACTTTTTACTTTCGGTTTCTTTTTTAGCTTACCGATTTATTCAGACTTTGATGACGGTAAAAATGTTATTTTGTGTGGGATGTAGAAAATTATTTAATTAAGATCGAACAATTGATCGGTGTCGGTGTGATTGCGGATGATATTGGGAAGGGGGGGGGGGGGAGGGGGGATAATTTTGGCTGGGGTGGGTGGGGGTCGGTCGTAATGGCGGGAATTTCGGCGGCAAATCGTCGCCTTTTTATTACAATGTTCTAACTTACTTTTTTACAGTTTGGAGAAAATCGTCTTCAAAGTTTCAGATTTCTCTAAAACCTTCATATTCCACCGAATTTGCTCAGAAAAACAGCAGCGTGTGTGTTTTGATGAAGTCTATAAATTACATGAGTTTGTGTTTAGTCTTTATCTTTAACTTTTTAAAAATTCTCTACTTTCGGTTTAACCTAACCAGTGTTCTTGGACTAACCAGTACTAACCAATTTTCTCCGCAAGTAACTCGTCGCCTTATTATTACAATGTTCTAACTTACTTTTTTACAGTTACATAGAACAGTGTAATCCTTACACGAGTGTGAATAAACCGCAAGATAGAACATTGTGTGATTGGGAATTTTAAAAACTAAAGTGAATCAACCAATTCTGAAACCATATTCAGATAGGTCTTTTTTCCACGATTACAACGGTATAAAAATCTCATTTTTCGAAAAATATCACTTAGAACATTGTTATAATAAGGCGACGAAATGTCCGATTGGGATTTGGAAATTTTAGAATCCCTGACCCATACTGTCATAATGGATGATGCCTGGTCTGCCATAAAAAGGTATTTATTTTCATTTCAGTAACTTCAAAAATTATTTTATACTGGTAATTGGCTATATTTTCAGGTGAAAAAGAATCATTCTAACTTTATTCGGAGATAAAAATATCACAAATTATTTTTTATAATAACTGATTTTAACTAGCAATTACTTTAGGCCAAATCACTAAATATCCAGATGAATGCTTTTAGGTGATACTCTAAAAATGTTAATTTAAATAATGTCAATTAATTAAAACTTAATTTGAATACATTTCAATACTTTGAATTTTCCAATTTAATAAGTACCTCAGAAACTCAATGAACATACATGATAAGTGTTATCATGAACAATCATGTTATTATAAAAAGTTATCATTTGTAATTTTCAAAAATTATTGGCTATTAATGACTTAATTCAGACAAACATTCTGAGGCCCTACTGTAGTAAAAGCTGTTGATTTTTGATGGTTTTTATGACTGATGCTTTTTATTTGCTTACACAGTTTGAAATTCAATACTCAAATATCTCAACTATTATCAGGAGGGTAATCAGTGTTAAGCCATTGCCAATTTAGTAAAACTATGTTTATGTTGCCTTGAATTTCAGATATGATACATGCTGCTTTGGGTGGTGAAGAATGTGGCTGTACCAAGGATTGATTCTCAATCAAACACACCAGGATTGCAGCAGAATCTTATATTAAAACAGACATTTAGCCTCCTAGATCTTTCAAAAGAATGCAGTCTATGTACAAGTGCATTGCATTAAAGAAGCTTCAAGTAATACAATGTATAAACAAGTCAATGATGCTTGAAATTTATCCATCAGTTGAAACTGAATCTTGTGATACACTGAACTCATGACTGTTGTGCATAAAGATCATTGATCTGTGAACTGTTTATTATGATTAAATAAAAATGCATATAAGCATTAAACATTTAAGATTTGATAAAACAACTTAGCCATTGAACATTTCAAATTATAATATTGAACATGTTTTTCTTACATCAGTATGGATAATATTCATGGTCAGTAATGAATAAATATGCTGTGTTATGTTTAGAATTATTAATCATATAGCTTTATAGACACAATGTAAAAACATGAAACAGTAAGGTTATAATTTGAGTGCAACATCTGCCACATTAAAAGACATATTTTCACATGTAAACTATTTTCTCTTTATCAAAGTGCAGTAAAACTGTTTTCTGTAAAAGTGTGTTAAAATGAATAATGATGTGACATTTTCAATAAGAGTGAAAGAACTGAAGACATGGACTCCTAAAGTGGGTGGGGTAAATCTACTTGGTTTGTAAACATTATTTTGCACACTATTTATGCCTTTTGGGTTACTGTGAGTTTGTATGTCTTTCAGTTAGAACAACATATGATTTATAGGATTCTACAGTTGAAACGTTTGAAGTTAAACATTATAGAACATGACTAAACTTGTGTGGCAGGATTTTTTGGATGAAATAATGAAGTTTTTTTTTTATTTTTTGTTTTGTACTTGAGCAACATTACAACCATTAACATACTTTAAGGCATTTATTACACATCATAAAACTTATTTTAATACAAGCAATTAGATTTTAAGATGAAATGATTAATATTACTTTTATGAACTTAAACACATTTCAAATTTTTAAATACATGGTAACCATTTAAGAAATTGAGCATACCGAGTACTACCCGGTAAATAAGTTGTTGTCATTATATTCAGTGCTTTAAATAATCAAAATTTCTATTTTTTGTATTTTGAATTCAAAGACTTAATACTTTTTAAACAAATTGAGTTTTATTTGAATTATTTATTACCATTTAAGACTCTTGTTTGGAACCATTTTTTATATGAGTGGGTGGGGTAATTCATCATCAGATAATGATAATAATTTATGCATCTGTTGGTTTTTCTTGGCACTTTGTATCAGTTTTGAGCAATGTTAGTTTGTCAGCTGTGTACTTTTAATGTTTAGAATTTATTTCTTATGTGCCATATTAAATTAACAACTGTAATCACAAATGTGTTGTTTTAATTATCAAATAAGGGGGTGGGGTAACATTTTGGTAAATAACTTTCTTAAATGATCACTGACATACTGTTTTCGTTTAAGTTTTTTCATTGCCTATAAATCACCTACAACATACTGTCTTACCAGAAAAAGTTTGACACTATTTCTATATTTTTTGTTTAGTTAATTGGAAATAATCTTTAAAAAATTGAACTATAAAATCTCAAATTTTGCTGAAATATTGAAATTATAAGAAAAAAAAGTATGGCATACAAGGTCATTTTTACATATATTTTCTCTCTATGAACATATATTAATACAATTTTTAACTTTATTGAATATTTTGTCAAATTTATTTGGTTGCTGTGTGTAAAATTTTAAAAAGTACCATTTTTGAGGCAAATTTTGAATGAAAATTGCTTAATTTTACTATATAAACTCAAACACGTTTTGCGAAAAAGTTCAATCACTGACCTACCCTAATTTTATGATAAAACAACTTCATAAAGGTTATTGTTGATAAAAAACAAGGTTAGAAAAAAAGTTTGACACTCTGATTTCAGTAGAGAACTACCTTAATTAAGCAAGAAAACGGAAAAGATAACTGATTTCAGCTTTTATTAAGTTACAATTTCTTCAAACGCATTGTATTTTTGAAGTATGGACATTTGTTTGCAAACAAACATTTAAGATAAGTATTTAGAATGAGAATATAATTTCACTGTAGATCTATGATTTTAAGAACTTTTAAACATTTTATATAAAAGACGATTAGAAAAACAGAATTTCAATTCTTACCTACTATTCCCATCAGAATCTGTCCAAAGGTAAAGATGAGCACTATGGGTCTGACAACGTGTGACGAGGGCACTAAAATACGAAATAAAATCATTATTATAAAATGTCATTCTATTGAGAACATAAAAAGATGAAGTAAACGTCAATAAAATCATGTATTTTGTGTTGCCATTTGTTCGCATACGGAAAACACTTTTTCAAGCGCAGTTATTGCAGTCTACATTTATTTGGTAAAAATGAGACAATCATCAAAATCTTTCCAAAGGCATAATGCAGTTCAATAAAACTTTGCACAAATAAAATGTTATTAGTGTATCTTTATTTTGCATATGTTAAGAAAATAAAAATAGATATAAAATTCATTAAAATCTATTTGCATTCAAACTTAAAAAATAAACAACCCAAATCATCAATATAAATGCTCGTATGAGTAATATGATACTGAGAACAAACCGATCTGTCTTTTTGTCTTACAGATGCACAAAATATGAAGTCAAACCTGTCTACAAAGACCACTCGGGGAAGAACCAAATGGTGGTCTTTGTTCACAGGTAAATTTGTTCCTAAAATCAGTCAGTGGGACAAAAATTTGTGTGGTCTTTGTTTACAGGTGATCTTAAGCACGTTTGACTGTATTTGTACGGGTGGTGACCTTGAATTTCCTTGTCGCGTAAATAGGTGATAAACGTTGATTTCATATGTTGTTAGTATCATAATACTCATTTCGGCATTCAAAATAATGTTTTGTGCTGTGAGGTTTGATAGGAAATGTCCGTTGGTTTTTTTTCAAAATATTTTAAGAAGGGCCTTCAAATGCGCCCAAGAGTCTATATTTTTCACCTTTTTTACAGTCTGTTTTGAACTGATTAAAGAAAAATCGTTCATGATTCAATTAGAGTCGAATAGCTTTCGAATTTTTACAAAAAAGCGCTCTTATTTATGTAATTGATGCAATTTTAGGATCATCTACCATTTTCGGCGACAGTTTTTCGTCTGATATGGAACCCCAGAAGCGGCTTAAATGAGTTTATTGGGAGCGCATGATGAATTCCCGATCAGACTTCCCCAGGCGTGGATCAGTGAAAGAATTTTAAAATTCAATCCATAAATAACATAATTAAAACTTCAAACTACTTATTAATGACTTTGGAGGCAACGATTTTGAATTTTGAGGAAAAACATCGCCAATTCTCACGCACTAGTATAAATGCGTGTATTAATGTAAAAAATCTCGATGAAATTCATGATTATTAATTGGAAGTTTACTATACAAGCGGTTTTAAGTATTTCCTTCGAATTTCCGTTAAAAATTAATTTTGTATTAAAAATTATTAAAGAAAAAATATTTGTACTCATAAATTGATGATATCAGTAAAAATGATCGTCAGCACACAATAAGATCCAAATTGAACTAACCATTTTTCATCAACCATTTGACAAATTTTGAAAATAATTTCAGTTTTTTGCTCACTTTCAAACTATCTTTGCAATAGTAACATTTCATTTCAATCCAGTCGCCAGAAAATTTCAGCAAATTCAAATATTAACAAAGCAAAGATTAACTGAGACAAGTCAGTAATGTTTCGCTAAGTTTTTTTTATCATATTAAAACAAATTAATATAACATTAGATTTTCGATACTCAGCCTTGCAAAAATATTAACTTCTCATCATTATCTGTTGGCATGTTGCTGTTTGTTCTTCTGGAAGTAAAAAAAAGAATTTCAAACCATCAAGGCCCATATGGCAGTGTAGACTATAGTGAAATACATGTACATGTTAATGTATCCAAAAGCGATACAGGATAGGCGTAAATTACTTATCCCGTCTCTTGTAAAAGCAAGGGCACTTAAAAAGCGTGCTGTCTTGGACATGGACAAACTTTACATAGATGACAAAATGTACACTGTGAAATCCTTGCCTATCAGGGAACTTGGTGATTTAACCGACTCTTCTACAGAAGCTTCTCAGCATTAGGGTGTAAAGAAACAGCTATCTTTCTTTCAATGGAACGTTCAAAGCTATCAGATCTTGATTTCTGTAACTTTGTTTCTAAATATGACATATTGCTATTTTGTGAAACATGGCATTCAAACATCTCAAATATTGACATAAAGGGTTTTCAAAGTTTTAGTTGTCCAAGGCCTAAATACAATCGTAGAGCTAAGCGTCACAGCGGTGGCGTCATTGTTTATTTCAAGTCTGTGTTAAAAAATAAATTACAGTTAGTAAGTATCAATACCAAGGGTATTATATGGTTTAAATTGAATAAAGAGTGTTTTAATTTAAGTGATGATTTATTTGTATGCACTTGTTATATCCCACCCGAGGACTCAAAATTGTACAAGAATCCTAACTCTTCATTGTTTGAGTTTGATTTTTTTGAATGCCTGAATACTGACATTAAGAAGTTTTCGAATTTGGGTGAAGTATTTGTTACTGGAGATCTGAACTCAAGGACAGCTGACCGCTTTGATTTTATTGAAAACATTAATCTTGATCGATTCGTAAACTTGCCATTAAGTACCTATGATAATGAAGTATATGCTATTTGTAGAAAAAACAATGATACAGGTTTTAATAATTTTGGAAAAAAGCTACTTTCTCTTACGAAAGAAAAATTGTCTGATCATTGCAAATGGGCGTTTAGATAACGGTAAATGTACATTCCATTCATTGTATAGAAATAGGCCAGTGTCTAGCACAGTAGATTACCTACTGTCTACTTATCAGGTATTTTCGTGTATTTCATGTATGGTTGTAAATGATATAACGGAGTTGAGTGATCATTGTTCTATATCTTTTATGCTTAGCTGTGATTATGTAAACAATTGCTCGACTAAAACGGTGTCTTACGATAAAATAATTTGGGATCCGTCGCAAACGCAGATATTTCGAGAAACTTTAAATGAAAATAAAAATAGATTCGATGAAATTACAAACAAATTTTGTTCTGGAGGTTGTGACATAAATTGTTGTATAAATGAATTAACTGGTTTGATATTGGTCAACTGGTCAAATATTTCATTAAAACTGTTTGGTAAAAAATGTTCAAACAAGCCAAAATTTAAAGCAAAAATAAAGCACCATGGTTTAGTGATGAGTGCAGAGCAGCCAAAAACGCATTTATGCAAAGTAAGAGATTATTCGCTCGAAATAATAACAATGAAAATAAATTAAATTTCCTAAAATGTAGATCTGAGTTTTCCAAGATCAAACGAAAAACTAAAAATGTTTTTAACTCGAAAGAAAAGGGTAAACTTACCCATATGAGTAAACATAATCCACGACATTTTTGGAAATATATTAACAGATATAAAAACAAAAGAAACTCGAATGATGGTGGTATTAATTTAGAAGAATTTGTAAATCATTTTATGCATATATCGAATTCTCCACACAGAGAATATGATGCTGATACATATTCTGAGATTACTGATTTTTCCTTAAATATTGATGTATTGGATGCCCCAATTACTGTGGATGAAATTAGTAAAACTATACGGTGTCTTAAACGGAACAAAAGCTGCGGCCTGAATAATGTTGTAGCTGACTTTTTTATTGATGCTAATGAATTTATTAGTCCATATTTGTGTACGATTTTTAATGCAATTTATGATACTGGGATTTATCCAGAGTCTTGGTGTAAAGGCGCCATAGTACCGATTTATAAAAAAGGTGACGAAAATTTACCAGAAAATTATAGGGGTATAACTTTGATTGATATTATAAGCAAAATATTTTCACTAGTGTTACGCAACAGGATAAATACTTGGTGTGAAAATGAAAGCATATTTACAGAAAATCAGTTTGGTTTTCGTGACGGTCGATCGACCAACGATGCTATTTTTATTTTGCATTCCATTATTCAAAAAATATTATCGAAAAAATCAAAACTATGGTGCATTTTTATCGACTATGAACGTGCTTTCGATACCGTTATTCATGATGCAATGTGGGTTAAATTGGTCGAAGCTGGTGTTAGTTGTAAAATGCTTAACATGATTAAATCGTTATATAAAAATGTAAAAGCATGTGTAACAAGAAATATCTTTTAAAAAAGATTAACGGCGTTGATGGAAAAGATTTTTATATATAAGAAAGAAATAAAGAGCGTGCAAAAATTTAGTCTGGTGATAATACGTCCATTAAAGAAGAATGTCTAACATTAACTGTACATTTATTAAGTTTCAGTACTAACGAATAAATGTTATTAAAATACAATAAATGAAAATAATAACAACTTGTTACAAGAGCGAAATCTACCAACTTTTACGTAAATTAACTTTAAAAGAAGTGTCCCTCCCGAGTATTGAACCCGGAGCCTCCGCTTGAGAGGCGAGTGTGATAACCACTACACCAACGGGATTTGAATATCTGGACTTGAAATTAACAATCAGTATCAAAGGAACTAGAAAGGAACTAGAAAGAACCAGAAATATCTGCATTTCTCTGTCGTTTTACACTGTGTATTGTACTCGAGTGTTTACCTGACACCCATGAATATTCCATATACAATCGTATTTAAGCCATCAATTGACTTAACTGGTTTTTTTATACCGTAAATATCTTTTTCTCCAATACAATTATCGCTTTTAAAAACGAAAATGCCCGAACATATAAGTGCCATGTAAATACTAACACACAATATAAAAATCGTTACGGTAATCATTAACGAGACCCACTAATAACCAATCAAAATAATCTATTTGATTTTCCCGCTGCATAATACGTTTTATTTACAATATTTCATTGGTCGAAAAACTAGGTCAAAAGTGAGCTTAGACAGCTAACGCCGAAAAATAGGCTCGAATCTTAATATGTCAGAATTTTTCGATGTTACCCTTGGTGTGAAACAAGGGGAGCCATTATCTCCCTTGCTTTTTATTTTATTTATAAATGACATTGTTAAAAATATTAATGTTAATGAATTATCTGACACTGATATCGAACTACTTTCCATGTATTTAATCCTATTTGCAGATGATATTGTACTTTTTACAACCAATCCTGTGAGTCTACAAGCACAAGTTGGTCATTTACAGCAGTATTCCCAGAAATGGGGACTTAAAATTAATGTATCTAAAACTAAACTTTGTGTTTTTGAAAACAGAAAAGAGACTTACCGTGCTGAAATTTTTATAAACGGAAATGTTATTGAGCAGGTAGATTGTTTTACCTACCTAGGTATTAAATTTCACTACACTGGAAATATGATTCACGCTACAAAAGCCCTATCAGATCAGGCATTAAAAGCCTATTACAGTTTATTATCCCTTTTCGAAACAGTTAAGTTTGACATTAAAACCAAGTTATACCTTTTTGATTGCATGGTTGCACCAATCTTGCTATATGGATCAGAAGTTTGGGGAGTATATAATTTCAAAGACATTGAAAAAATACATATTAAGTTTTGTAAATCTTTGCTAGGTGTAAAAGCCCAAACCCCAAACTACGCAGTTTATGGTGAACTGGGAAGATTTCCACTTTATTTGGTAGCAAAAGAAAGGGCAATTAAATTTTGGCTAAAAATAAAAAAGAACGTTCACTCTCCTATTTGTAATATATATACTGATCAAGTAAACTCTAATTATAATAATTGGAGTAATAGAATGTCTGATTTTGTGAACAACTTAGGATTCCCATTTTTACATAATGAATTTAACGTTCAAGCTAACTATTATCCAATACTAAAACAGCGCATTAGAGATCAGTTTATTCAAAACTGGAATGAAGGTATTAATTCTATGTCAAAATTAGAATATTATAAATTGTATAAAACTGTATTTGGGTTTGAAGATTATCTTAGTATAGTTAAAAACGAAAGGTTGTGTAAATTAATGGCATGTTTCAGATTATGTTCACATACCCTTGCAATCGAAACTGGCAGGTATACTGGAACCACCAGAAATGAAAGAATTTGTCAGTTATGTACTCAAAATGTTGTTGAATCTGAATTTCATTTTCTTTTATGTTGTAACAGATATTCGGATATAAGGTCAAAATAGTTTAAGGTAACATCATGGCCTACCAAAAACAGATTTGTAACACTAATGTCATCTAAAAATAAGTGTACTATTCTAAACATATGTAAATTCTTAAGAGAGGCTTTTAAAGCACGTTCTTGTATCCTTGAAATTGTGTAACTGTTCCTTGTATTGTAATTCACGATATTATATCGCTAAAATGTTTGTATATTGTATGTATGCATGTTGTTCGTGCCGCTAATTTGTGATAGTTTATGTGATTGCTGTATTTTGTATGACTGTTTCATGAGCCAAAGGCATAACTTTGCCGAGAGCTGAATAAAAACTTGAAAAAAACTTGTTAATAGCTGCGCACCAATGATTGAATGTGATTTCAAACAATTCAGTCACTATAATTTGTTTAACTAATACCAAAAAAAAAGGAATTAGAATATTAAAATTTCAGTTTCATATGGTGTTTGGTTTTAAACAGAAAAAATATTTATCTTTTTTGTGAAACGGTGAAATTCCTTTTAATTTATTTAATTATTTACACTGTGAGCAATAAAATTGCAGAAAATACTAAACTTTTACCTGAAAGTTATCTTAACCCAGTCTATCCGGAAGAAATATAAGCTGAACTAAAATATTTGCTTATTTAGATATTTAGGTATGCTATCTTAGATAACATATACATTTTCTATATTTATTGGACGACAAAGATAATTTTATCAATGTTTACATTATTTAATAGAATGTCAACACTGGTAACGGCGAATGAACGAATTAACAGTTTTGGTCGTATCAACAAGCGATCACGTGGTCTGTTGCAGTCTGTTCTGGGTAAACTATGTAATCTAGCAGCAGCTGATGTGTATACGAATAGCAATACACTGACCAGCTGTCACCAGATAGCTTTGCTTGTAATTATAAAAGTGTTTTTGTCAAATTGCCCTTCTCAAGAACTTAATTAGATTCACAGAACGAATATAAAAAGACCGGATTGCCGCCGCATGCGATGACAGTGTGTTGCCGACACAGATTCATAGTGTTATGCTCTTTTATTGGCACTATTATATTTGCAGAATAACAAATTCTATTCCTAATTTCAAACGTTTGATCAGTTAGTTAAGCAACGAAAAACCATTTGTTATAACAAATATTAATATTCACATTATTGCTTAAGCAGGTACCGGTAGTTTTTCTATAAAAAAATTATGTATTTTCAGCACGATATATTGTGTTAGTTTTAACTTGATATTTGGCTTTTAAATCCAAATTTATTTCAATATGCAAGGATTTCATTGACTTAAAACTATATGTTGGTTGAGAATTATCGGTATATCAACTAAACATCAGCTTGTAAATATAGTATCTACTAGAGTATCATATAAGATTTAGATTTAGATCGTATCATAATGATAATTATCAGCTGAGACACTGCCGAAACTTAACACCAATCATTATTCCACCGTGCCCAATCGTTACCTTGCGAAAACGGCAAAGTCGCGTCGGATCTCGGAATTTCCGTTGAGAATTTTGTTGATTTTTGTGAGAAAATCGTTGGTTTTAGCTCACCTGTCACACAGTGACAGGTTAAGCTTTTGTGATCGCCTTTCGTCCTTCCGCCCGGCGTCCGTTTACAGTTGTTTTCCGCACTCTAGCGGTCCTAATTTTTATTCGATCTTCTTCAAACTTGGTCAGAATGTTTATCTTAATGATATCTAGGTCAAGTTCATAACTGGGTCATGTGACCCTTAAAACTAGGTCACAAGGTCAAATTAAAGAAAAAGCTTGTCCGCACTTAAGCGGTCTTACATTTAGTGGGATCTTCTCCAAACTTGACCATAATGTTTATCTCAATGATATCTGAGATAAGTTTTAAACTGAGTCATGTGACCTTAAAAACGAGGTCACCAGGTCAAATTATAGAAAAAGCTTGTCCGTACTCTAGCGGTTTAAATTTTAGTCCGATCCTACAAACTTGGTCAAAATGATTATCTGAATGATATATAGGTCAAATTTGAAACTGGGTAATGTGACCTTGAAAACTTGGTCATTAGGTTAAATTATAATAACAGCTTGTCTACACACTAGTTGTCTTAATTTTGATCTGATCTTCACGTTTATTATCATAAGATCTTGGTTCTTTTCTTGAAATTTCCATATTGCATTATGGGTTCCAGAGTTATGGCCACTGAAAGTGCCGAAATTAACTATTTAGACATTGTCTGCACACTAGCAGCTTCATTTTAGATTTGAATAAATAAGACTTGTACAATACTTGAGTTACTATAAGATCTCGGTTCCTTTCTTGAACCAACTAGATTCCTTAATGGGTTTCAGAGTTATGGCCCTTGAAAGAGCCAAAGTAAGCTATTTTGACATTTTCTCCACGATAGCAGCTTTATTTCTTGACTTTATTTGATTAAACTTGCACACAACTTGCAATTATCGACCAGTTGTTTACAGTTGAGCGACCCAGGGTCCTATGGACCCTCTTGTATATACTTATAAATACTTTCAGAGAAAACAACCCAGTGCGGGATGATCTCCTAGGAATCGGCTATAATGCTCACTAGTCGATTTCCTCCACATTTCTATCGTTTCCTAAATTATTATGTTAAATCTACGAAATTTGCCAAAAATGTCGACAGTGGGTACGGGAAACTCGTGTTTTAAATATCTTCGCATACAAGTATTCGCCTTTCCATATGTTAATCCAGAAACTGATCTTTCCTTCACCCGACACAAAACATGCTAAACATTTGGTAGGGTTACCCTACGTTACCGCAAAATGTTGGCGTAAAATGACCGCTATCTACCAGCCAAAACTTCCGAAAGCTAAACAAACTTTGTATCGGGAACAGGAGAGTGTTTTTCAATTCAATTGTGTTGGGGGGTTAGTAGCATATTTAAATTTGATTGGCAGGTTTTTTTTGTTTCACGTAGTCACTGTTTTTAAGTACGCATAATTTTCTTATAAAAAATAGTTCGTGGTGACGAAGAGAATTGGACTGTTTAATTAAAAATAACCCCAACACACAGCAATAATATGCTACTAATCCCCAATACAGTTGCATTTAAAAATACTCCCTAACACAACTTGAACACTAAGCCCCACCCCTCACTAACACAATGTCAATGCATCGGCATCGGCGTCCCGACTGTCTCAGGTCTTGTATTTTTTGAACTTTTCTTGAGCATGATTATAAGAAAAGTCCCAATTTTAACAGTGAGAGGAGAACAATTACTAGTAGCAAGCAAAAAGGAATAAAGGAGATAAATTGATAATTACATTAAAACGAAAATGGGATGGGGGTTATAGATTTATTAATAAATTTAGGGTAAATGAGAAAAAACTAATGTTTTGTGATGGGTTAATGGTGGGGTCAGCAAGATATTGAATAGTATTTGTGCTTATTTAAAGGGTGCATACCTGGGCACTCTCCCCTCCCCCGATTTATTATAGAAACGCTTCAATTATACAAAGGGGTTGTTACTGTGAAAATATATTTACTTCAATGTGTATACGCAAATTAAATTTCGAAAATCACACTGATTACATTTATACATGATTTACTAGATTTGTGCTGTTATTGAAAATTGATCTTAATGTTCTTAGTTTACATTTTATTACGTGTATAACTATGCCAAGAAAGACAAGTCTTATGGTTAATTGGGTCACCCTCCATAAACAGTCTTTCAACCGTTAGACACCGTCGCCGTTCCTTTGTTGCAACATACATATGGAATCACACCCAGTACAAAAAACCAGTCGAATGAAATGGCAACAACTGCACATGTTATTAAGGACCTTTCACAGTCTCCATATTTACAATAGATGGTTGTATTCCGTAAACATTCCTCCATGCCATTTTGGAATTCACGATAGGCTGGATAGACAGTGAAGCTAGCTGAAAACAACAAAACACATCAGATATATAGTAAGACATAATCGCATTTGAAAATGTCAATTCTGTTTCTTTGTTTTCTGATGTTAAAAAATAATAAAAAAATCAATGTGGATTTGTTTTTAAGAGCACACGTGGGTCAAGTGCGAAGATTGTATACCATAAAACCCGATAGTCACAATCTCTCCTCTCCGCCGGTGGCATATATTTATTTGAACACGCATTTTTCGTATTTTAGCAAGTAAACTCAATAAAACTGTTAATTTTACCTTTGACGTGCCTTCTAGGATTATGTTTTACACATTTTATGCCCTTATAAAATAAGGATTGTCTACAGACTCATGAAATACTTTACAGATTAAATCCTTTCTTGGGACATAAATGAAACATCAGAAGATACAGGTCGAGTTCGACTTAGGGCCTGTGAGGTTAATGTCAAAGTCACTCTTACTTGAATAGAAAAAATGATACTGGACGAAAACGCATGAAATACTTTAAAGATTTAATTATTTTTTTGGGGGCACAGATGTAACATAACAAGATACAGGTTACGTTTGATTTTGGAACCTGTGGGTTCAAGGTCAAGGTCACTGTTATTTAAACTTCAAAACTTTTCCATCCAGTAACTATAGATTGGAATGAGATATTTGAATGAATTTGGTGTATTGGTAGTTTTTATGAAGACGCCTATTAGGACTAAAAGTAAGGCCTGTGGGGTCAAGGTCACTGTTTCTTAAAATACAAAAAAATGTATATGCTCAATAACTTTAGTTTGGAATGAAATGTTGTGATGAAAATTGCTATATATGTAGTGTCTGTGAAAACTTGGAATTGAGCCTGATGGATCAAGGTCAATGTTCACTGTTACTAACAATAAAAAAGGGTTTCTGGATGATTTCTCATGAAAAGCTTTACATATATAAACAACTTTTTGGCACAAAGTTGTTTGATAAAAGTTAAGTAAAAGTCACTGTTACTAACATATTCAAACCGTTTCTGCTCAATAAATTTAGAAGGAATGAGATATTGTGATAAACTTGCTGTATATTTGGGTACTGTGAAGATGACACTTTGGATTGAAAGTGGGGCCACTTTGGTAAAGGTCACTGTTACTAAAGATAGAAAAAACTTTTTATACTTAATAACTTCAGTGAGGAATGAGATATTGTGATTGAATTTACTGTTTAGTTTGTTTCTTTGAAGACTGCTTGGGACTGAAAATAGGCGTGTGGGGTCAAGTTCAAGATCCCTTCTACAAGTGTTCATGTGTTTACATTATGCCATTGATTCGAAGCATTCCCAGTTCCAGAATACCATGAATACACAAACACACATGTGGGGGTATTTAATCACTTTCAGTGATAATTCTAGTTATGTATAAAAACATAAGCAATAGATGGCTAAAGTAAATTTTGAGACTAAACGTGTGAAGATCGCTTTGTCCGTCCGTCCGTCCGTCGGTCTGTCGGTCAAGAAAACTTAACGTTGGCTATAACTTTGCAATTTCTTAATATTTATTCATGAAACTTTCAAATTATATTGCTTATGACAACACGCTTTGTGATGATGCCAAACTCTTTAGGTCAAAGTCACAGTTGATGGAGTAATGTCCTTATTGTACTTGCATTTTTATTCCGACATTCCACCAGAGGGCGACACAAGTGTTCAACTTAACATCTTGTTAAACCTATATTCGGCATGAAGTATAGATATGAATGCCACCATTTGTGTGTAGCTAGGTCCACTATTGCTTGAAGCAGAGCTACTTTTACCATGTTCAGTATCTTGAGATGAAACTTTAAAGATTATTTTGCATTATGTTAACTCTTAGAAATCTCTTAAATCATAGCGCTAGTGAATAACTTTCTTGTTCTATGTTGACTAATGTAAATCACCAAACAAATGACCGCACAAACAGTGCACAGTATTTTTACACACTTCTCAGTACGAGATCGTATCTCATATCCGCTGAAACCTGTAGTAAACAGACCGCAGAAAATAACCAAGATGTAGGAACTTCCCATTAACCTACAGTCAAACACTAAACCTGCAAAGACAAGTACATGTATACATATTCCATTTGAAGAATTTGTACCATATTAACATTTCATTAATATTTTCGTTTACATGCAAATTTACTGTGTGTTCAGCAAATAAACCGAATCACGTTGTTCATAAGCAAGTTTAGTGAAAAATTAAGTTTTATACTTAAATCGCAGTGTATTTGAGATAAAACATTCATTTGCACATGTATGAAACATCGGAATTTTTTTTGGAATATTACAAAAAATTAAAAAGTTAAAAGTTGAGTTAGAAAATAATTTATATTCTCAAAACATTCCAGATGTTTTATATGTAAAACGATATAAAATATTTTGTTATTATATTATGTTATATAAAATCCTACCTGCTATTCCCAAAACAATCTGTCCAATGGTTAAGACGAGTGCTATGGCGTAGCAAAGCAAGGCGAGGACAGCTGAAAATTTATAGTTAATATCTGTTTATTATTTTATATCTTTCTATCGATAATAAAACACTCTAGATTTTAACTTCATCTTTAAAAAATAATGTATTTTGGGTTAATCAACACCACATGTTGCATATTTTACGATACAAGTATCTTCTTGAAAAGAAGGTTAAGATTTTTAAAAGCAGTAAATGTTCCTTTGATTATTTAAATAAATAACACAGCACAAACAACTAAAAAAAAACACCGTGATGGAACCGCCAGTTTATTTACATTGTTTGGCCGAAATTCGTTTTACTATTTGAAGTGTATTCATTACTGTATCACGTCATGTAGTTAAATCTTTTCCCAACCCGCTAGTTTTCAAAAAACTCGAATTTTCATGTGCACTGGTAGTGTGACAAGATGGTACGGCTTTGAAAGCTTTGAAAGCTTTGAAATGGACGTTTGAAGTAACACGATTGACATTTTTTTTGTAAATTTTGGTGATCAATCGTATTTTTTCGAAGTTAACGTTGTATCACGTTCATTTTATAACTCGATGCACTCTATTTCTTGCTAGTCTAAGTATTTAATGTAAAAGAATTAAATAATTACTCTTTATTCAATTTCTTATCTGCTTTTTAGCAAGATCCTTCACGATTTCTTTGTCATATAGTCAGCGCTATCGGGAGTAGGGTCGGACTTTCGAGTGTACACTGTGAAAATCACCGGGCAATACGCCGTTGACGCAGAATGCTGTTTCTTCGTTTCAGTATACTTTATGGTTATTTTGAAAAGTGGATAGGCAATAGCATTAAAACACTTACCTTTTAGTTAAAAACTACAACATGACACTCAAAAGTCGAAACAGGGCAACCGTTACACGACTGTGAATACATCAGCAACAAGTGGACCGATTAACAAAAATCAGAGTCTGACTGTTTGTTTTTGTGACATGTTTCAAAATAATTTTGCAATAATAAGTAAAATAAGACAAGTTAAGTAATTTTTCACTGATTTGCTTATCACGTTGAACGACCATTCTACATAACGTTAGTATCCGGATACTCTACCTTGGATTCCCTCGAATGCCTGAAAGAAAAGAGTTTGATGTTATGTACCCTAAATGTAAGTAGACTAAAAGGCTTAATTACCCTTACTTTATTGACCTTGTTATTATGATATTTTGTACGTCCTAAACCCACAATACGTGAAAAATTAAACGGCATTATTGCATCTCCGGAGACAATTGATCAAGTTACATACTAAACCTCTTTAAGAATGCAGCCCTCATTTTAAAACTGTTTGACCACAACGCATTACCAATATCAACATGCGGTTAAGAAATGTTTGGAATCGAAGATTTAGATATTTCAGAAAAGTTCACAATAACTTCCTAAGAAAATAAAGTCTCAATCATTCAGACGCTCTGATTTCGCAAAGGTGATCAGTACGTCTGAAAACATTATTCGTTAAAAAATCAGAAACTCCAAAACAGGACTCCTAGTAAGGATATAAGTATGAAACGCCGTTGCTGCGTCGTAGCTGCCTTGACGGCAGGCTTTTGCTGGAAAACGAAAAGACACATCCTACGGTGACACGCACTTTTTAACTTCCCGTGTATTATTGCACCCACAGGCGTGTTCAAGTAAGCTTGGTTCTGTGGTGACCACGAGATCCGATGAAAAATTTATTCAGACGTTGCAAGCACAATAATAACCTTATTGCAACCTTTGAAATATTGAATAATGAAATCATATCTATTAGATGATCATATTTTCTCTCTAAATTTGGGCCGTTTTGGATCAAAGTTACGTCTGAAATGAAAAACTTCGCCCTACACCTATTTTTTGTAATTTCTTAATACATCATTTTTTACGTATCCTCAATCTGCAATCAAACACAAAAAAACGATGCACCGCAAAACAAAACCAATTCAAATGCCCAAATGATTAAATGGTGATCACATGATAACAAAATGTAAGGTTCTTTAAAAGACAATTTTAATTATGAAGAGAGAAATCAACAATTTTATTATTTGACATAATTTTCGCAACCATTAAATCAAAAGTCAAACACACTTTTACGAATATCTCACACTGTATACATAAGTAAGACAAGAGGACCTTAGATATTGTTGTCTGTTACTCATTATTCATGAAGGCTTTTAAATTAATGTTTAGTGTTGATTCGTTTTTTTTGTGTTTGGTTGCCAATTGATTTTTATTTGGTTTTTTTTTTTATAAAACTATGTTTTTCTTTAATTTCTAACTTACCGTATAAAAATAAACATACACTAACACTGATTTGTGCAAAGTTTGATGGAACTGCATTTTTCCATTATGAGATTTTGATATTCTTTCCTTTGTATCAATGACATAACAACTGCCATAACACCAACATATAACGTGTTAGTCTAAAAACCATCATCACGAGGAGGCAGCATCGGCGTGCCATATATATTTGCATTCATGTATGTAAAATGGGAAAGGCAGTTACTTTAACGCCTTTGTTTTATTAACCGTATACATGAATTCGTAGCTTTGATATCATATTACCTAAATTCTATCTGCCATGTGTTGAAGAAATATAATTAAAGCACTGTTAACAAATTTCATTAGGAATCGTGATTGATTTGAGATTTGTTTATCTTGCAAAAGCGCCACCTGTCGGTCAGACTTTTTATATAGCGATGTCTCTCGACGTTCATCAGAGAAGTGTGATACTAAACAATAAAAGAACGTGTAGATGACCTAGACAAGTAACAAAAGCAGGACATTCAGCCCCTTTAGCATGCAGTCATTTACGGGGAATTAGGTATCACTCATAACACGAAGTCGCTGATCGCGTTGTGGAACCGCTTATTGCTCGATAAAGAAGAACAAATATAAGCTGAAATTTAGCTTAACCAATCAACAAATTTAAATTGATAAATGTGGAATTTTTAAACTAGTATGCAATCTGTAGGCTTGTATTTGTCGAGTTGGGTATGTAAATAATATCACGCACGACCGAAGGTCGAGCGTGATGTGGTTTACATACGCAACTAGAAATAATACAAACCTTCAGATTGCATACTCACACCCTGGTACCGGCTTTCCCAAGTACATGTGGCACTCCCACATACAGCTAACGGTAAAGAATTTTATACGAGAGGTGGTGTAAGTATTTCGTTTGTATCTCCACAAATTCAAAACCCTCGAAAAATGAAACATGTAAGCGCCCTGGTAAATAAATAATGACAATGTTCTGCAAGTTCCACAACATTTCATCTTGAAATAAACAAACTACGGCGAGTTTAACGCGAACGTTTGACTCAAAAATGTCAAATGTCAAAATAAAACGTAAAATACTCAGTAAATACTTCAAATCAATTTATTTCGGATACAGTATCGTATAGCCCCGTCTCCCATCGCACAGGTGTCGAAATGAAAATACACTGACACATAGTAATTATTTAGATTTGTTTTGAGTATTTTGACCTCCCACATATACTAAAACTAAATTACTTACGATCTCTTCACATTGTTTGAAGCCGTTTCGGTAGCTGTACTTGGTGAGTGCCAAACATTTCGATACCTGTGAGATGGGACTGCCGTTTTGAAACCACTGACTATCTTTAAAAACGAGTCATTCATTAAATAAAACAGATCAAGGCATGGAATTTGAACTAGTTGTTGTAGGAAGACGGGACTATACGATACTGTATCCGAAATAAATAGATTTGCAGAAATTACTGAGTATTTTACAGTCAAACTTTCGCGTTTAACTTGCCGTAGTTTGTTTATTTCAAGATGAAATGTTGTGGCGCTTACAGAACATAGTCATTATTTATTTACCTGGGAGCTGATATGGTTCATTTTTTATTTACCCGGGAGCTGATATGGTTCATTTTTTAAGATTTCTGAATTTCTGGAGATACACACGAAATACTTACACAACCTCTCGTATAAAATTCTTTACCGTGAGCTGTATGTTGGAGTGCCATCTGCACTTGGGAGATACGGTACCAGGGAGTACATAAGTATCGTGCTCAACGACGTTCAAAGGACGTAACTGATTACAGCACTGATTGAATGTATGGCCAAAAGTCTGCCAATATCATAATATTCCGTAAATCTAAAAGGAAATTTCATATGCATCGCAAAATTTAACACGATTTTCAGAAAAAAAACTTGTAACTTACCATTTCTATTAAAATCTCCTTACTAAATGAGAACACTTCAAAAGTTTATCTTATCAACAGTGTACTATGTATTTGTTATCGTTCATATTTTAAAAAATACGGAATATATTGCAAGCGAGCCGAAGGCGACCGCAGCAATATGTTCCGTATTTTTTAAAATATGAACGATAACTTGCTTACAGTTTGTCACGTCCGCACACTGTAGAAAAGTCACGTAGGCCAAATATCACTGTATTATCGGAGTTCATATCGGGGACGAATTGCAGAATATGGGAAATATTTTTCAATTTTAAACGAAATGCAGCAATCTCATTGGCTTTCAAAGTAGGACAAACTGTAATGATTATTGTGAGCAATTTAAATAGAACTTTATGATAATATTTTTAATAATACAGTACAACACCACAATGTCTTCTACATGTAACTGCAATGAGCAAGGTAAATCAACAATCATGGAAATTTGTATAATAAGTTGCAACACTTTGTCAAACTTGATTTAAGTTATGAAACACCACATGGAGTTTGTCCCAATATCTGAGCACTAATTAAGAATAATTAAACATGGTCGGTATTCGGAAAAAATTTGGAATGAATAACAACGTTTAGAAAAACGGGTTCAAGTTTGGGTATATGACGTCATGACGTTATGTCGAAAACATTTTTGTCGCCATATCATGCCATATTCTCTGTCACAATGATAAAAATGTATATCACTTGTGAACTCCTGAATTTCGTTTTTTTGTGAATATACGAATTCCGAAGCTCACTCGATGAAATTTATTTGTACACTGTAAAACAAATATCGTCTGTACAGTCACCCTAAATTCCAATTTGTCACTTTATGTAAAACAAGAGTAAATATTAAACATGTTAATGATACATATATATTTGATTCCAAGACAAAACAGTTCGTTTCAAAACCATTTTAGACATTGGGAAGATATGAAACAGGCGCACATTGTAAACATATACGATTTATGACCAATTAGAACTTTGGGTGACGCATTAAAGCGTTCAGATTAACCTCTGCGAATGATACTTTAAATGGTTTTTAAAAATGTGACACCACAAACAATTAACGAAAAAGAGAACCTGAGGGAAAACTTCATTGGAACGGTTGCTGGTAAAACCGTTTTAGCCACTACGAGTTTAACCAGGGTGCACAAACCTCACACTTGCACAAATTGGTTCTCATATGAACAAACAAGTACAAGTTGTCTTTGTGAATTAACTCCAATCCAGCCATCAACTCGACAATATTGCATGAAAAAGCACACAAGCATATAAAAATAAAATATACTTATTTTATCAGGAATCGCCACACTCATAAATCACAGCCTCTCCAAGCAGCGAAAAAGAAGAGAGGAAAAGAGAGCATATTAATTATAAATATGTCAATTCAAAAAAGACACCACAAACAATTCACGTAAAAGAGAACTCTTAGGTTTACCGCATTGGAATGGCCAGTAGCAAAACAAATTGCCAAAAACAAAAGAATAGAAGATAATATTATTGCCAAGAAATGAGTAATCAATAACCTTTAAGAGAACATAGCCACTGGAGTCAAATCAGCAATAACACGGTGACATGGGAAAAAGAAATAGATCGAGCTTTTTAGTTCTTTTACAAACTTTCCCTTTAAGACTTTATAAAAAAAACTTTAGCCCCTGCCACCGTCGTGCAAACAAAGCGGTAAGCATAAAGACCAACTGTAGATGGGTTAATCACGATGCATGCAGAATTTTGTAGAACATCATCTTGGTAACCTGTGGTTTGATAGTGCTGGATTTAGTGGAACCAAACAAAAGCTTTACTTAACAAAGAGTCATTCATATTTTTGTTATATTATAAGTATTTTCCTTTAGGGGCAATCGCGCAATCGGATGGGGTCATGCACAAAATTTAAGGAGCTTTTCTAAGAAAGTTGGGTAACTGCAAAATGAAAATTATCCCATATGATTACCACACTAAACATAATGAATTATTGCATCTTTTAAAAACTAGTACACAACTCTATTATAATGGAGAAAACTATATAACTAGCACAAGTGACATGTGCAAAACTTGATACAACTACCCAACTAAAATATTTTGTTGAGATAACAATGAAATGAAATGCAAACTTTAACAGATTTGAGAAAGATTATTCACATGTCTGTTCAGTAACTAACCTGTCTTTGGTCAGCGTTAAAATTGAGATACCATTATTTTTCAAGAAATAAATAATTCCCACCCTATATTTCGGGATACTATAAGGTTTGGTATTTTGTTAGTGTCCTATTGTTTAGTGTCACAGTATTTTTTTTCGTCCCTAAATGTTGGGACGCGATATAAATTATTTATAATTATTATAACTGTCCCAAGATTTGATTAATTACGGTAATATGTTACTCTCCTCGAGGACGTTGAGAAGTTTTACAATAATGGAATAAATTATGCAAAGAAATACAAACAGAACTGACAAAACGTCTACTAGAAATTAAGAAAGTTGAAGTGGTCGAGACACCGCTGAACAACAGAAAGTTGAAGTGGCGGAAACACCGCTGGTAATACATTGATAACACAAGCTGCGAACAGGATCTTAATGGGCCAATGAAATAAAAAAATCGATCTGCAACAACTGAATACAATATCAAACTTTTGTTTCAAATGACTTTTTTAAAAGTGTTTTTTCCATCACTAAATTTGGATACGTAGTTACAAAGCCAAAGCAAAAAGTCTGTTTATTGCTTAAAGTTTGGAACTATAGCCAATTTCGATATTAAATATTGTACTTCTTATTTTTTTGTAGTTTTATTTTTATCGCAGTTTGTTCCATTTTTTATAAATGGTTCTTTTTGGTCACTGCGTCCAGTCAACTTGGTTTGTTAAGTTTTAACATCTTTGTTCATGTACGTTAGTGACGGTTCTTCTCTAAATAGATGTATATTACACAGATTTGATATTAGATTTTGACGGTTAGTTCAGCATGAACATACACATTATATATACACACTATAGAAACATGTATTTTCAAAAATATAAACAAGATACCAGAACTTAGATTCAGACAGGCAATACTGTTTTATATCACTACAGATTTTATCGAGATAACAGAATGACGTGGACATAATGTCCTTTTATGACCAACAGTCTTTAAGAAGGCATTAAGGCCGAAACGTCGATGTCATAACATGTTGAAGTTTTAACCAATATTTGTGATTAATTTACCTAAAGATATTTTTTTAAAAATAATTCTGTCACCAGAGCACAGTTATTAATCATGAAACTGACTATACTAGTGTAACATTAATGGTGTTATTTCTTTAACATCCCAGATAAAAGAAAGTATTATACACCATCAGAGTAAGAAATGTAAATATAGAATTGTAACTATAATAATTGTTGGCACTATTTCAAGATGTCTGAATATCATCAACAATATCGTAAAACATTTTCGTTTTTAAAACCTTATTTAAATATATGATAATGAATCTTAGGAAGCCACCGAACGCGACAAATAATTATTTAAATATAATTGCAGGCTTGGTTTGATTGAGCCTATTCTTAAGGATGATCGTCTGGTTAAGTGCGCATGTGCTAACTATCGCAAAAGGACGAATTGTCGTTAAAATTCAACAACGATATTTTTAATTTATTGAGTATCTATAATTAAGGAAATAACAAATATTTATCAGTAATGTTCTAAATTTATTGATTTTCATTTTAAATTCGTCCGTGGGTTAAGAAAATATTTTGCGACAGTCATTTTTTTTTCAAAACGCTTTACTTCCGCTCTTTACTTCAACTTGAAATTGAAAGCTAGTTTTTGTCCGTCTGGCTTAGTTAGCCCATTCCATGTCATTGCATTGTCATTTTATGGAAAGCTATATCAGCAAGTGATTTCAATGCGCGCAAAGGTCAACCTGTTTTCAAGGACGATAAAACAATTTTGGAATTACTTGGAAGAACATCCAAATATTTTTTGTCGACTGGCTGGTTGGTGATGAATTTTATACCGAGCTATGTTGTAAATAATGGACATAAGCAGTATTGGAAATGCCTATTACTGTCCAGCACCGCGATGAGCGGAGCTCAATACAGTTGTATTTTCACAGAATCTGATACAGTGCCCAAGCTTATAAAAACTGAGCATGGAAACCAGTCTCAAATCTCAAGCATCTGATTGGCTAAAATGGTGACCAGTCGCCATTTCAGCCAATCATATGCTTGAGATTTGAGACTGGTTTCTCAGCTTTATAACCTTCAGCCCTGATATCGTGCTCAACGGCCACTGGCTAAATATAACGACAGGTTAAAAAAACGCACTGTAACATTATTTGCTATATCTTGCGAACGCGTTTATAAAAACAATAAAAATCTGCTCTCTGTGTTACTTCGCACCTGGTACTCATTGAATTTCGCATTATGGGATTGCGTTACGATGTCTTCCGGGGAAAGCCTAAAACAGGAAATCTTCTTCAATATTTACTCTGCGTTTCTTTACCCCTTAATATTTTTTTTTAATTTACTTCAATGGAGAGGTTGGTATTAAAATACACTCTCCTAATAATATTCTCTTTAATTGACTGTGTGGAGTCTTTGTTTTTACTGAAGATGGCGTTTCGTGATTTGTTTTTTTTTCTTTCGTACACTTTTTACAATTTGTATTCATTTCCGCAATCAAAAAAAATCTTTGTAGGGTTATGTATACATAGTTGAATAATTATGTAGCCTTTAATCGAATTACCTATTAGTTATAAGTAACTATGATCGTAATCACAAAATACACATATCATTCGACTGATAAGGCCACACTGGGAATCGAACCCACATGGCAATACCGCCTAGCCACATAACGTCGAACACGCTACCAATTAAACTAGACGGGCCATCTCAAAAGTGGTTGGGCGGATAACACTGAAATAGTGATCGTCATTAACTTAAGGAATCGATTATATACTGACAACATCACGGACTGATTTGTACGATGAGACATTCTACGGCAAACGCACTGCACAAGCAGAGCTAAATTAAATATGATTTGTAAATGATGATAAGCCGACACAGAGAATCAAACCTGTGCTGCGACCACGCCTGCCACTTAGGGCAATACTAAAATAAATGGTTACGCGGATAACTCGGCTTCAGTGGTCATTATTATGTAAAAGCGGTAATCGCTTTTATACAGAAGGCGGTAAATCACTCTTAAACTTACCGAATTTCAAGTTTTAATGAGAATTGTTCTATCAAATTATAGAGAGAAATTTCTGTAATCCTAATCAGGGAGGTAATCGTATCTGGCGCAATTATTAATACCATATGTTTTACTCCCCTTGACGAGCAGTGATCTCGGCTTTTTGCTAATGCTTGAATATAGACAATCCCAGAATTCATAAATTGACCGCCGCCATATTGGTAGTCACGTGACTAATTCACCATTACGGTACTGAAGATCCCTGAAAACCTGTGACTTTGAAGACTACAAAATTAACCCTCCACTGTGATAAAACAGTTAAAATTTAACTATAAACTGAAATCATAATAACTGGATAGTTAAAGCATTAAATTTCGCAATGATTTTATCGCAAAATGTACGTGGGAGAGCCGGTACTAGGGTGTGATACTGGTATATCGTTCCTTATATTATATACCCTTATTTCACTCCCAATATAATGAGCACTTAATCAATAATGAATAGTGAAATTACGTCACAAAAAAGCATATATATATACGTCATATTTAGTATCGTGTACAGTCCAGTTTTTAGTAGCGTCCCCATTCCGTTAAGTTTGTTTGCTGCTATGAACATAACAGGAACACACTGTGACATCATAGTTTTCTGATGTACAGCCCTAAACAAGTGCAAACCTGGTAAGAGCAATTATTTTATGTGAAGTTACAATTGCCCATAAATTTTAACAACTTTTTTGGTGAATCATGAAAAAGTAATATTTTCAATAGAAATCTAACAATCTGAACATAAACTCGAAAGGAGCATTCCGGTAAAAGTCTGTTGCATAAAGCCATATGATGTCATTTGACTTACAATCCTGTACTATAAAAGTTTGAGTATGTCGTGAAGCAGTTAACAGAAATAGGACTTATCTATCTATTAATAATGCCAAACTCCCAAATGAATGGTATTACTGGCAGGTGCGCGTCTGTGCAGGTGTTAAAAAGAAAAGAGTGCTAAAGATAAAAAGCTGATTAAGAGTCAGCAGTGACAGATAAAAGATAAAAACACCGCCAGTCATTTAGGGTCTGTTTGTTGCATGCAAAGCCTTCTTGAAATTTGCAAGATTAGGCTGCATGACTACAATAGTGGGCAGGGAGTTCCACAATATTACTGTATTTGGAAAGAATGAAAATTTGTAGTAATCTGAAGTGGTATGGATCACAGGTGCTTGGAAGTCGGACCGCGTATTCTCCAAATATATAACGGAATAAAGGTTACTAACAAAACCTCCCTTCCGCCATTGGCGTCAAGCCCACATGTTAACAAAGATTTTAAAAATCGGCACATCTCAACAAATATTTCACTAACAACAAATCTGGTATCCTTTGAAAAGTCATCTTGTCCTCTGTTGAATTCCGCCGACCATTGGCTAGGAAAAATAGAACATAACATCCATTTTTTTCATTTTTCCGATGCCATACTGAAAATTATCGCCAGATTTGTTAAGGTTAGTGCAATATTTGTTGAGATGTGCCGATTTTAAAAATCTTTGTTTACATGTGGGTTTGACGCCAATGGCGGAAGGTAGGTTTTGTTAGTAACCTTTATTCCCTTATATAAGTAGTATATCACAATGCGTTAGAAGTCATTTGGTGCACGGGCACGGGGGAGCAGAGAGCAGGGATTGGGGATTAAGTGACTCATCGTGACGTCATTGGCGTATGACGTCATCTGCGTATGACGTATCGGGATCAAATGACTCACCGGGATCTCATGACTCACCGGATCTAATGACTCACCGGATCTAATGACTCACCGGATCTAATGACTCATCGGGATCTAATGACTCACCGGGATCTAATAACTCACTGGGATCTAATTACTAACCGGGATCTTATAATCCATCGTCACCGATCGTTAATTAAAAATAGTTAACGCGCATGTAAACCCCAGTAACGGTACTTTAGCCCTAATAAATTCTTCATAAATATAGCGAACCGATAATCGATCTCGACCCTTTAGCGATACTTAAGGTCAACGTTTCATTCGTAATAGAATGACCCCGTCAGGTCAGTTAATTAATCGGATATAGGAAAATTAATTTTAACATCTACGCATAGTATTGACGACCTCGGGGGTTTATCCGAGCGACTGACCGATACACCGAATGTCGATATAAAAAGGCAATATATGCATATCAGGAATCGCCACACTCAAAAAACACAGCCTCCCCACGCAGCGAAAAAGAAGAGAGGAAGAGAGAGAGCACATGATTTATATTATGTATGTCAATTCAAATAGGACGCCACAAACAATTAACAAAGAAGAGGACCTTTGGGGATACCGCCTTGGAACGGTCAGTGGCAAAACGAATTGCCACTGGGGGTTTAAACCAGGTTCTAGGGTGCACCAACCTCACACTTGCCCCAACAGGTTCTCGTATCACAAAACAAGTATAAATTGTCTTGGTGAAATAACTCCAACCCACCCATCAGCCCAACAATGTTGCATGCAAAAGCATACAAACATATAAACATAAGAATTTAATAGCATTGCAAAGCCAAAGGGCGGGTACTCAATGATCTTTCCGAGACCAGAGCACCTGGAGTAAAATCAGCAAGAACACGATGACAGGGATAAAAGAAACAAATCGAGCTTCTAGGTTCTTTAAAGAAACGATTTCCCCATAAACCTTCATAAACTCTTACACCCCTGCCACCGTCGTGTAACCAAAGAGGTAAGCATAATGATCAACTGTAGATGGGTTAATCACCAGGCCTGCAGAGCGCTGTAAAATATCATGTTGGTAACCTTTCTTTTTAAATTTACATATGGTTTTTACGAATAACCGGGAGAAATTAACATCGCCTTTTATCTTCTTAAGATAAATTAAATCTCCATAAAAAACTGGCTGTGAAATTCCTTGTTGCAATAGTGATTTTAAACTGCAGCTGTATTTATGAATTAGATCTGGATATCGGCGATAAAACTTGCAAAAGGTTTTCCTTAATTTGTGATACCGATAACCTTGTTTTAAAAGTTTTTCTGTAATGCAAAGATTACGTTCATTGAAATCATTCACATTGTTGCAAGCTCTTGAAAAGCGAACAAGCTGTGAGATATAAACCCCGTAAGAAGTTGCACGAGGAACATCGCCGTCTAGAAACGGAAAATTTACTATATTATCATCTCTTTTATCATATATTTTAGTAGTGACGTAACCATTTTCGATGGATAGATTTAAATCAAGGAAGTTTGCTTGCTTATCTGAAGTGTTCGCTTTATTAAGTTGTAGTTCTTTAGGATAAATCTTATTAACCACTGTGATGGAAAATGGTTATTATCTATATTTAATAAATCATCAAGGTACCTCGAGGTGTTGTTAAAAGCTGTAATAATATCATCTTGATGTTCGGTAGAGAGAGATAACATAAAATCTCTTTCATAACAGTATAAAAACAGATCAGCAACAAGGGGTGCACAATTAGTACCAATTGGAATGCCTATTACTTGTTTATAAATAGAGGTACCAAATCTCAAATAAATATTATCCAATAAAAAGGTGAGCGCCTGGATAAGGTCTTGACAGGTCCAAGAAGTATAATTATCATAAGAACCATCTGTAAAGAATGCCCTATGTTCATTACAAGCGATAAATGTTTTATTTTCTCTAGCAAAAGTTTTTTCAATGAGACTGGTTAGCTTGACTCTTATTAAATTATGAGGGAGAGAAGTATACAAGGTAGAAAAATCATATGTAGACAAACAGAACGCCTGAAAATTATTTGATTTAAGTTTCTTCAAAACGTCATTTGAATTTTTTATAGACCAAAATAAATTTGTGCCAGTAGTTTCAAAAACTTTTTCGCAATACCTAATTACATGTTCTTTTATAGCTGTTAGACAAGATGTTAAGAGCACGGATAACTTTGTTGTTGTACAAGAACTAGAGTTAGCGATAAATCTTGCTTTGTACTGTGTTTTGTGCATTTTAGGCAACCAATACATAGTAGGTACTTTATCTTGTTTAGGTGCAACACTGATTCTAAATTTTGTAATTTGTAGAGTGTGTGCAGTAACAATATCACTCTCAGATGAAGAAGTCAGTGTATAAGCATTAGTGCTATTAAGCTCTTCAGTTTGAACATTTATATAGTGTATACGTCACACTATAATAACATTATTTGAAGCCTTATCAGCAGGTGTTAAAACAAATTTGTTGTGAAAATCTTGAATACCCTTTTTCAAATGACGAAAGTTAAAACGAGGTCGAGGTGGTAGTAAAGCTATGTTTCTTTTATAGAAGGATATACGAGTGTCAATTATTTTGAATATTTGTTTTTTCCAGTTTGAAAGAGCATTAGGCTCAGCATGTTCTCGTTTACACCATTTATTGCAAAAAGAGTTTAAAGAAAGGTATTAAAGTCGATGTCCGATGGAATTCTGTATTTAGGACCTTTTGAAATTAAATTGCGGATTCTAAAGTCTTTGATAACATTTAGATCCCCTGTAACGATATGACCGGCAGGTTGATAGCAAAATTTTGAATTAGAACAGTCTCAAGATAATGGTGTGTTTTCAACAATCTGTAAATCCGAGGTAATTTTGTTGTAATTGAAAATAGTGTTTCTAATAGGCTTGTTATATTTATAACAAACGATGGGTGTTTCAGTATTCTTGAAATAATTGGTATAGCCGATTCAACAGTTTTATCTTTAAATATACTTGCAAGGTCAATAAAATCTATGCCTTTATTTAAAAATGAAATTTTAAGGAAATGTCTTTGGTGATCAGATTCCAAGTCAATGTGTGGTCTTAGAACATGCCGAGTGTAACACTGAGTAAGGCTTGCAACCTCATAAAGTGGATGAGTTCGAATAACAATATCATCGGCTTCCTTATCCACTTTATGTAAACTTGAAATAGAAAGAGAAGCTAAACGCGACAGCATAGCATGTCTACCAGAATGTTTTAAAATATTTTGAAGGTCATAAATAGAACAATGAACACGGGATTTTCTCTTGATGTTACCATTAGTCCTTATCCCATGTGACCTCGATTTTCGTTTTCGTATTTGAAGCAAACCAAAAATGTCAAAATCAGGGTTTTTTGAAATGTTGCCTTCTTGATAAATGTTATCATTTAAACCAAGTGGATAAGGAGTTTGTAGTTTTTTTTTATCCAGTTATCTTCTGAAACAAGTCTTGCTCTAATTTTAAATGCTCTTGAAGCACTGTTATCAAATATAATTTTTTCCACAGGTTGAATATTTACGTGTTTTAAAGTGTGGCCTGATTGTTTAAAATGTTTATATAAATATGTATTGAGAGTTTAGCCAGGGGGATAGTTACCTTAATTCGTATGAGCGCTTATTGATTCGTTTTTGAAGTAACATGTTCGGATTTGTCTACGTGACCATAGCTACGATAGATGAACTATGTTGGTGGATGAGAGGGAGTTAAGAAGGGAGGCTAGAGAAGCTTCAGAGAGATTCATAGAGCTGTTTGAAAGACGTTTTGAAACTTCTTTGTTCAGTCTCGTATTATAAAATATAAGTAAGGAAGCATAATTGTTCGCAAATTGTGTCAAATGAAAACAACATTTACTTTGATCTCTCGCGATTAGCCCGATTTGTGAAAATGTCGGATAATATTCTTTGGTCTGTTTAATGCGTATATTCTAAACCTAGGTCCACTGCGGCCGCTACTTCCTGACCTCTAACGGTCTTCAGCGGTGCTGTCGAAACGTACTTTGAAAACGCGTCGATAACCATCGAAAAGTAAGCGTACCCGTCGTTCGCGTCTGCGCCGTCGTTCATGTAAGCCACGTCCGCTTTACATTTAAAGCCCATATGCGGAGCGATTATGTTCAATCGCTTTCTTTTTCTAATCACCGACGCGTGCGTCGTATAAGGTTCCTGTTGGATGAGCCATCGCTTGATTTGAGCCTTTCCTAGCACGTACTTTCCTTCTTTCCTAACTGTTCTGTACAATTTTTCCGCGCTAGAGTACGAAGCCGGATGGGATGGGTCGTAATAAATCTTGCTCAGATACTTATCGTAACTCATACTGCCTTTTGTTCATCAACGATCGACTGTATCAGATTAACGGTCCGCAGAAGGACCGGAATGACGAAAGTCCGTCGCGTCTTTCGTATTTAAGGTAAGAGGGGCCTAAATAGACAATCCTGTCTGAAACGGCGATGTTTCGCGAAGTCGAGTTCGGAAATGTCTTCGGCAGTAGCCGAAACGTTCTCCGGCACTAATCCGAATTGATTGTAGCAAACATTTTTAATCGTTATTTTTTTACATAACTATAAAATATTGTTATCGATTTCTTTAAAGAAGAAACATTTTTTACAAAAAGTAACTTATAATGATTTAAATAAAAAGATATTTGCCAAAAGTTTGTTATCCCAAATCGTGACGTCATTTTCCCGGTAAAACCATATTGGCGGACAGGGCTAAAATGCAGTTTACCGGTACGGATGTTTACAAAGACTATCATAGAGCTCGCATAATAATTATACATTAATAATTTAATGCAAACGGGGGCGTGGAGGCGACAGCCCCCATTAACCACTATATTCTGAACAAACTATTCACTGAATAAATTAATAAAAACGCCAGCGTGGTTATGGGGTGAATTTTAAGTACCGGTAAACTGCAGGTGTTCCGGCGTACAGAGCTAGCAATGGTAGATTTGTGAAAAGAAAAACATCAAAACTAACCATTAAACGTAAACAAAATGATCAGAATTACTCTTCTTAATCAATTTCCAACAATTGTGTTATAAACACCGACACTCTTCCAAAAACTGTGCACAAGCCGTACATCGTGGAAAGATGTACGAAGAATAATTTACCTTGGATTTCTAATAAATCAGTTGGAGTATTTTCGGCAGTTCAGACTCGGCCCTGTTATATAGTCAACAGATACACATTCAGAAGTCAGTTTAATTAAATCTGATCTATAGAAGATTTGTAAAACAAAAAGGTATTGTGCAAAATTGTGATGGAAAATATTTTCACCTGTTTTGTTGTTAATTTTTTTTTCAGAAAACATTAAATATAACAATTTAAAAGCTTATATTTAAAAAACTACATGGTGAAAGTCTGTAATAATTTGCAACATGATTAGTATATGTATGTAGCAAATTTTAATATGCATTTTATAAATGTACTGGTATTATTAATTTTTTTAGAGACTCTGAACGTTTGTGTATGTTTTTTGTGTCAAGGAAATTTTTCGAGGGGGTATAGATGTATTTTCAAAATAAAATCATCTAAATGTTAGTAATTAAGTAATATAAATGGTTTATTTTTAATGCTTAGGCGTATGCCTACCAATAAACACCGTTGGGGCTAAAATATATTATAGTTTTGAATCCCAAAATAAGATTTTTTAGCAATAACCACTTGTAAAAAATGGACCTGGGACTAGGCGAGGGGGTCACCCTATTCATATGCGATTTTTTCCAAAATGGGATGGTGGAATTGTTTCATATTACATTTTTACATTTGATATATGATGTTAATCAATATGGACATGCTTTTTTAAGGATTAATAATAACATTTTTTAGACCCCTCTTACCTTAATCCCGGTACTAAATCCATCGTCGGTAGTAGAAGGCTAACTGACGATATCTCCTATGTAACGGACTTAATCTAGGTTCTTAGCCTTACCTGATTGGTCGCCATAAAAAGGCGGGTCAAAACGAAGTTGATGGCGATTATGGGGTTAAAATGGATGAGTTATTAGATCCCGGTGAGTCATTAGATCCGGTGAGTCATTAGATCTCGGTGAGTCATTAGATCCGGTGAGTCATTAGATCCGGAAAGTCATTAGATCCGGTGTGTCATTAGATCTCGGTGAGTCATTCGATCCGATAACGTCACGATGAGTCATACGCCGATGACGTCATACGCCGATGACGTCACGATGAGTCAATCAATCCCCAATTCCCCGTGCCTGTGCACCAAATGACATCTAACTCATTGTTATATACTACTTATATAGTCGGAACACGAATTTTCAGAGAACTTCGTATTTGATAGTAAATTCGGTGTGGATAGACTGATATCGATCCCAATCTATCAAAACAAAACAAAAAAGATGAGTTTATGTAGTATAGACTCCGTGTAGACCGTACTTTTGTGTGTGTGTGTGTGGGGGGGGGGGGGGGCGGCCTGTTTGAAGGATACGGGGTCCGTCTTCCAAGCACCTGTGGTATGGATTTGTCTATAACAAAGGGGATGCATGTTTCTGGTCATAATGGTGGGTCTCTCTAGGTACGGTGGTAAAGGAACTGCTACTAAATTGTGGATTATTTTATAAAACATTATCAGTCTGTTGTCCGTACGTCGTTGTTCTAATGTCTTCCATCCCAGTTCCTGCTGCATGCGGGTGACACTGCTGAAACAAGAGTAATCACCCTCGACCCAACTAGTAGCCCTTCTTTGGACCTGTTCTAATTTTTGAATATTTTTGGTAGTTTGGGGACTCCAAACTGAAGATGCATATTCTAATTGTGGTCTTACTGACTTATTGTAAAGATGGCCGACAACATCACTGCATTATGCTATATCATATACTTATGCCTATGGTTTATAAATTTGAAGTTTTGGTGTAATTGTTTTTGTTTAAATACACCTTTTCATGAGTTTTAACGATTAGTTAGCTTTATATCATTTATATATCATAATAAAAATAAATACCATATCATAAATCACCATTTTAAATATGTTACCCAAAAGAACGTATTTTAGTTACCAACCTTCCTGCACTTTATGTATCTTGTATTAAAATAGGTAATATATATTAAGAATTATGTTACAAAAGGTAATTAAGGTATTGATGCTGGTGATATTAAACAGTAAATTTATTTTAAATTTAAATGTAGTTAAACTTCAGAGGTTAATGATATGTGTACTGCTCAATATGTCTTGAAATAAATGTGTATGATGTAGATGGTTCAAGTTCGTCCTATGTTAAATTTTTTTTTAATTAACAATAAACCTATCAATATAGCTCAGTGACAAAATTGTAATACAGCTTACGTTTGCACTAATCATGGGCTGTTTCATCCAGTCTAAAGCTAAGTCCAGATACTCTTGATTGAGACAGATAACATTAATTTGTTCTAACAAAATGTAGAAAAGAAAGAATAAACAAAATTAACATTTTTTTCATCATTTTATTGTTCTATTTTTGTGTTTAGTCATCCTATCATATAATACCAATTTTTACTTTAATAACCAGCAAAAATAATAAGAAAAGAAAAACAAGAAACTGCAAATGTTATATTATATTAAAGTTGATATATAACACATTCAAAAGCTACTTAATTTAAACTTTACACTAATTAGCTGATTAAATTATCTGATGTTCGAAATGTTTTTAAAAGTAGTTTAAAAACTGTTTATCCCAAAACATGAATATAATGGTTGAATTAGCGATATGGTAACATATAAGATTATGGAAAATTATTACAATAGCCAGTGTGATTTTATGAAAATACTTCATCCTTATATAAAAATATAAGTTTTATTAAATCGTATCTGGAATAGAGCAGAATTAAAGATTCAAAATCCATATATTTTTTCTACAAATTTTAGGGGTAACATATTAAAACCTCCGTAACACCCTTATGCCCCACTCGCCAGAGTGCAAACAAACTGCAAAATATCCAGGACCTAACAGGTTTTTAGAAGAATCATGTCTACAAAATTCCCTAAGGGTGGGGGGGGGGGGGGGCAAACATGTTCCTGGCCACCGGCCTGGAGCTATATTTAGCACCGACGGAGAGACAACTTCGTGCGCGATCTCGATTTCTGTGACGTTTCGGAAATCCTACTTTCACTTTTAGTCGCGCGGACCAAATTTATTTTAGTAAATTAAAATTTTATTAGCGCAAACTAATGCTGCAAATGTGTGCCTATAGTTCCAAATACACGTGATACTTCATACAAGAACGAGTTAAATTGAAGTAATGGGGCTTTAAGCCCACTACAAGCAGAATATATATATATATATATATATATATATATATATATATATATATATATATATATATATATATATATATATATATATATATAATATGGGAAAAGTGTTTTGTTTTTACAGTGCTGATTTGATAAAACTACCCGAACGTTTTCGTCAACATTTAATTGACTTCATCAGGGCTATGATGATAATTAAAATCAACAAGTGGTTACGCTATGATCTTAAAGTGTTGAACCTATCGGATTAGTTTGTTAAACTGTTTAATCCAATCAAATTATAGCGGGGATATAGATATTCTAAAAATAGAATTAATGCTAACCTGCTTTGTTTTATCGCGGAAGTGTGTTTTATGGCCGGGGGGCTCGATACGGGATTATTATAGTAGAGGTACGAAATGGGATTTATTAGCGAAACACGATATTTTAATTGTGATATTGATAAGTAACCGTCAGTGTTTTTGTTATCTTGATAGTTATGAAATTCAAACAAAAGAAGACAAAAAAATTGTTATCCGAAATGAAAAATAAATTGTGTTGAATAAAGAATAAATAAATTAATTTATAAATATAAACAAACACTGTTTGGTAAGAAAAACTAGGTCTATTTAATTAACACGGGTTATTTTATAAGTTTTAAATGATCATTTATCTGTTGTTGTTGTTGTTGTTGTTGTTGTTGTTGTCTTGAAAGACATAAGAAACAAATGTTATTGATTGTGTAAATCGGCGTCCATAGGGGCCCGGCAATAACCTTTGTAGGATAGCAAATATCGATAACACATTTTATGCAATTATAATAACTGAAATAATGATGTTTATTCGTTATCTAACTATAACTAACGATGCGTATTTATTGCCTTTAGTAATCAAATTTCAAAATTCACTTTTTACCTACTAGCCCGTAAATCATTCTGATAGTAATTATGAATGTTAAACAACAACAGCAACAACAACCGGCAAAACTAATCCTGACCCAGTGACCTACATTGTGATGACTTAACTGTACTTGTGACCTAATTTCGGATTATCATTCGCTTTTATTGATACCTGAAGGTTTTAATGTGTTCAGCCGACGTATCCAATATGTTTCACTTGCTTTACTCTGTGCATCTGTCCAGGAGTTGTTGAACTCGATGCAACAGAGTTCTATGTCAGAGAACGTATGTTCTTCCCGCTTGAAATGTTCTGCAACTGGAGACCGAAAGAACCTTTCTTTGGACCAGTCCGATCTATGCAAATTCATGCGCAGGGCAATTGTCAGTTTTGTCTCCCCAACATACTTTTTATCGCATTTTTTGCAAGTCATGAGGTATATCGCATTGCTCGTTTTACAATTTGATACCCCCTTTATGTATGACCGTGCCTTGTTTGATGAGAGAAATGTGTTGGTAGGAGTCATGTGTGCACAGGTTTTGCATCTGGAAGTGCCACACGGAGCAGACCGACCTTCATTGTGGGTTTCGGTTGAAGGTCTGATTTTTGCTCGGCCTAGAATATCACGGAGACTTTTGGCCTTCTGTAGGCGACAAGTGGTTTCTCTGGGAATATTCTAGTAAGTTTGTCAGACTTTTCAATGATTGACCAATGCTTGTCTATAGTTGTACGAATGTTTGGTAGGTTTGGGTGTTATGTGACCACAAATGGCAATCTTCGGTTTGTGTTTGTACCTTTTGTGACTGGTTTTAGCAGGTCGTCTCTTTTGAGGGCGCGTGCTTTCATTATCGCCCCAGACACAGAATCATTGTGGTAACCTCTTCTTTGCAGATGAGCAGACAGTTCATCTGCTCTTTCGTCAAAAGTGTCTGTGTTCGTACAGATTCTACGAATGCGTAAGGCTTGGCTGTACGGGATATTTCTGCTACAGTGCTTTGGATGACAACTTGTTGGAAGGAGGTATTGATGCGTGTCTGTTGGTTTTGAGTAGAGATCGACCACTATTTTGTTTTCTTGCAATTTTGAGACCGTATCCAAGAACACATGTTTGTCATTAGACACCTCGCTGGTGAATTTTATTGATGGATGAAAGTTGTTGGCCATGTCGAGGAATTCTGTAAGATTCTCTTGACCATTGCACCATTGCATGTCCACATCATCAATAAAGCGCAACCATAAGTGTGGCTTCATAGGGACTTCTGATAAAAGTTGTTTTTCTAGACGCCCCATGAAGATATTGGCGTACGAGGGTGCCATTTTAGTGCCCATTGCTGTACCTTGAATTTGAAGGTAGTGTTTCTCATTGAATATAAAGTTATTGCATTTTAGGACGAGTGACAGCAGTTCTACTAGTGTTTCAGTCGGTGGGTCTTTATAATATCTACTGACCCACGCTTCTTTACATGCACTGATACCATCTTCATGCGGAATGTTGGTGTATAAGGACGTAACATCCATAGACACCAAAAGGGTGTTATCTGGGACAACCTGTGAGTCAATTTTCCTCAGATAATCAGTGGTATCTTGTACATATGATGGTAGACTGCTAACATGCGGTCTGAGATGCAAATCAATAAATTCTGAGATTCGCTCTGTGGGGTGACAATTGGGCAGCAAGAAGGTAAACAGGGCCGCTAACAAACAAGCAAGCAACGTGGTGGTCAACCTGTCAAGCACACAGTTGAATGAACACGAGCAATCTTTACTGTCTAGGGGTCTTAACTTCTCTCCTAAGCCGCCTTATTACGACCGAGGGCATTTAATACAAGATTCAAAGTCGTTCAGTAGAAAGCTGAGACTGAAATCGCATTTTACTAAGCCTGATCCCCTCTACGACAATCGGTCGGCAGGAATCAGTCAGTCTCAGCCAGATACAGATACGGACACACAAAATGCCTCTTCACATGTCACACACATCGGTACCGACATTTCCGACAGTGACACGGAGGAGGATAAATACCCTCAGTTTAAACTAAAAAGCACTTGGCAGCCTCCTAGACAGTCGGTAGCTCTCGAGACCTTCATTCTAAACGTCGAGTCAGACTTAGCATCTTATGAACCTGACATTACACACAGAAATAACCTCTCCAAGCAAGAACGGCAGGCCCTTAAATCGCTGCGTTGCAGAGATGACAAAGTTATAAAGCCCGCAGATAAGGGCTCTGCCGTTGTTGTTATGGATAAGGACTACTATGTGTCAGAAGCCGAACGCCAGTTGAATGACACCAGGTTTTATGAGGTGCTAAATCATGACCCGACTGAAGAGTTTTCTCGCAGAGTCTCGGTTGTACTCCAGTCAATGCTTGATGAGGGATTCATCAGTGAAGACAACATGGACTACCTTACAGTTCAAAATCCCAAGGCAGGCAGATTCTATCTTCTGCCAAAAATACATAAAGCAGGGAACCCCGGTCGCCCAATTGTCTCTGCCAACGGTCACTCCACAGAGCGAATCATGTATGTGACTCATAAATAGACCGGAAGCAAAATATATACTATCATATTTCCGTATGATAATGCTCTTGTTATACATGTATATCTATATACCTTGGTTAATAAATAATATAGTCTGTCCTTTATTGTGTCCTGATCTTTTTTGTGCAATTTCTCCTTTTCAGCTGTTTTCATGTTGTCATATGTTCTTCAGAAGCTAAAAATATTAATAAATAATACATATGAGGTACGAACTATTTTATTAATGTTTGTAGAAAATGCGTTTTCAAACAACATATTGTTCTATCCTAACTAATAAGATACGAAATGTTAGTTACAAAGTCAAATTGTTTTAAAACAGAAAAGAATGTTGTTTCCTATTTTCAAGTTTAAAACAGTATAATTCAATAAAATTTGTTTAATAAGTAATATTTTAGCAATCAAATCGCGGAAAATACGTAATTGTTACCTGATTAATGTGTTAACCCAGAATGAAGGTCTATATTAATTAATATTTAATAATTAAGTTTCACTTAGTTTCTATCTTAGATAACATCTTTGTCAGATTATCAAAATTACCTGTTTCAATGTTCAGCTATCAGATAATTTGTCTAATCTTTTACATATATATACGAGTATGTAATCGGTAATTAAACAGTCGCATAATATACACATTTACTTAAAAATGGCAAACCAGTAAAACTTTTAAAACTATAATTATAAAAATGATATTTCAATGATTCTGCAACATGAGTGATGGGTGTCTAGTCAACAAGTAATGACCTTTTTTAGTTTCAGTATGAACTTGGATTGACCGACGATGGGGAGGGGACGGGAGTGGCAGAGAGCATGCTCCTACTGACCCTTAACCCGCTCCCTAAAACTATTTTGTTTGCGTTCATACGCTATAAATAATAAAAGGAGCTTTAGTAACATAAGGTCCTTCCCTCACCGCATAAGCCATGAATAACAAAATATGGTTATAGCAGAATGTGAGATCCCAAACCCCACATCCATAATTTGATTTAAATTTTTAAACGTGGACTGCAAATTATAAAATATTTCAATTATCGCCCACATCCCCCAAATAAACTGTTTTTGATATATTCAGACTGAAGCGTAGAATAATGCAGTCCTATTTTTCATTATTTTAAACCCTTTTATTGTTACGTAATCAAAATAAGTTTCCGTTTTGACTAGAATCGGGGAAATTCGTCACACTTTGTTGACACGCTCTTGTTTCATTTTTTTTCTTCCATACCCATTTCACCCACTGTTTACTTGAATTTGGAAATCTTCTAGTTGAAATGATAGTGTCTCATTCCTCTTATCCTCTACTATCATTGTCCTTTATTATCAGATCACCATTTTCAATTTTTGAACCGCTGTTTCCACATTCATCTCCACTAAATCGAACATACAATAATATTAAAACCCGATCTCTGTTTGAAAATGAAATAGTTCTCTTCCTTTATGTAACATTTTTGATGTTCAACTCAATTCGAGCAATACAAATTTGATCGCTTAATTTGCTTTTATTAACTAAAACAAACATTTTTAAATGGAAATATGGACCGTTCGATAAAGATGGAATATAATAGGCGGTCCAAAATATAGGAATCAGTTATTTTGAAACTGAGCACAGAACACAGAAAAAAAATCAAATAGAAACTCTGTCAAATAAGACGATTCTGTGAAACTGTGTATTATGCAACGATACCTACATTGATTTTGATAAAATCATAGTCTTGTTGCACAATAGTTAAATTAACCTGTGCCCAAGGTTATAAAACTGAGCATGGAAACCAGTCTCAAATCTCAAGCATCTGATTGGCTGAAATGGCGACTGGTCGCCATTTCAGCCAATCAGATGCTTGAGATTTGAGACTGGTTTCCAAACTCAGCTTTATAACCTTCAACCCTGCATTCTATATTATAGTACTATTGTAAACGATTTTGCAACTGAATGTTTTGTGCTTTAGGTTTATATATATTAATTAACATTGTAAAGGAACAGATGTCGGAAATTGTAACATGACTATGGTGTGTGGGCATAATCCACTACCAACAAAATGCAATGTGTATCTTTTAAAGAAAATGGACAAAATCATCTGTATGCCAATTTCCAATACAAGAAAAAACCGTATAACATTAATCCTTTAAAGACAAAATCCATATTTAGTTTAAATAACTTCTTCATTTCGTTGAATCTTAAGTATCCCATATGTTTCTACAATTAATATCAAGTATGATATAAATTTGTAGAAATACACAAAACAAACTACAACAAAAGTTTGTGGGGACATATGCTTGAATTTTCTTTGGTTACAAAAGGAAATCATAAGTGAAAAAATGATATTTTTCCTAATAAATTTTCTTTATCAACTTTATTTTAATAAATGTTAATCCTTTAGTTGCATTATTATTTTTATTCTTGTTTAACATATTATTGGTAAACTATGATCAAAGGCTTTTTGCCAGTCATCAAAATCTAATTGCTTCCTTTGCACCTGTATATACACAAAAGTTCCGTCTTCAGTTTGGTTTTAAATTAGTAATGATAAACAATTTTCAAATCAAAAGACCCAATTAGTCAAACATCGCACTCTTGATGGCGATTTTTGTTAACTCGGTTGATATAATTATGATTGCATTCCAGTTCTTTGTAGATGCAATCACCACCTTTTTAGAGTTTTGAAATATAAGCCTGTCAACTCAGTACTCGGTATGCACACAACAGTTTTGGCTTTGTTATGTTTGCTTAATAGGTTTTCGATATTATTATTCAAATTATACTTGTTCCGAATTTTTATCTTCATCAAGGATATATATTTTGGGAAATATTTACATTATAATGGCAGCTAGGAAAATGACAAAAGCGGACGGTCTTTACTTTCCAACGAAAACTGAAAGTCGGGTATGTAGAGTTTTATGTATGTGTATCAGAATCAGTCGCGGACCCCTTATATTTAGGCTTTTTTGGAGATTTATGATTAGGAATTATTATCTTATTAAATTAAGACGATACAAAGAACCAAATTTCTAGAAACATTGCCTCTGACCCTATATTTAATATTCTTATAACATTCTTAAAAATATTTTAATTTATTTGTTTTAAGGTAACGGTCAATTCATAAAGCTATAAGTGACGTTAATATAATGTAACATTTATTTTAAAAAAATGACAAAATTAGTATAGAATTTTTATTTAAAGTTATCGTTACCCGAAACTTTCCCAAGCTTCCATCTAGCGACTGCGAAATTTGTATTTTTTTCTTGTTTTTTTTTATTGCCGATTAACACTTCAGAAGTTATGATATCAGGAAATACATGTATATAACGATTTTTATCAGGTTATTTACTTACAAGATTTTGGTTTGCCTACACTTGTTCAGTCGCTACTGTTTAAAAAGACACATGTTCCATTTAGAATGTTCTTTCTTTTCTTCAGGCAAACAACACAAAGCCGACCATGCAGGTTGTGACGCCACCTAACGGACACGAAGAAAATGCGCAACATCACGTCGAAGAAGCCTGTGATCTATTTCCGGTTATGGACGGCGGACAGACAGACGACGCACTTGATCCCCACACTTTCTCGTCAATAATGGCCTCATTGATTGCTCTAGAAGATGCACAGAAAAGAAATCTTCATGACTTACAGCAAGTGAGAAGGATGAACGAGGAAAATCTTAACAAGCAACGGGAACAGCAGGCGCAACTAGAAGCGATACTGATATTGATGCAAACAAAAGAAGCTACTGGGAAGACAGGACAGGCAACGCCCTCACTTAAATAGAATATGAAGTGTGAGAAATTACTTGAAGTTTCAATGAGACAAGTTAATGGAAATTGTGTCTTAAATTATTAATATATGTTTTTGTTCTTGCTAATTTTACCTTTTTTTCTTGTGGTGAAAAAAATATTTGATAACAAACTTTTTCTATTTTTTTCACGTGAAATGCAGATACTCACGCAGATACTCACGTCTGCTGAACTTTATGACGCCATTTCAAGGATTACGAAAACTCCATTCCCTAGCTTTGGATGGCGTAGCTCATTTTAAAGACTGAACAATTTGTATATAATATATGCGTCCATGATTTAACCACAGTATTTTCTCCTAAAAGTGTTACAGAGTTGAATTAAATTTAAACAAAGGTAGCTCTAATGCAGAATCTCGCTTTCAATGTAAAGCTGTCATTTTTCAGGTTTTAAATGTGGAACCTTTGAAAAATTACTGAAGAAACCATTTAACCAGTGTGTCACGGTTTTATATCACTGTTTTGTCAGTCTATAGTAACTAAAATGTTTTATCTCATGTTACCATAATACTCGTATATGGCCTTCAAAAACTCGTTTGCATTATTACGTCACTTCAATGACAATTTTACAGTTATTCTCAAAAGAGATTTAGGATAAATAATTTAAATATACATGTAGGGGAGACCGGGGCAAAATATCTCGCAAACTGCAGTAAAGAAAATTCAGGAATCGTAGGCGCGGCGTTTCCCCATATAAATTGCGTCATATGTGACATCTCATAAACGATATCTGGTTTGTTCCATTTTACCCTGTGTTCCATTACGCTCCGGTCTCTCCTAATGTCTCTCCTAATATGTAGCTTATATCTTCCTTAGTTTGCTTGTAAAATAGACTGCTTTGTAGGTTTTTTAAAATTTGTTTATTAATAATATTAATTAATGTTAGTGAACTGCAAAATCTAACTATTACTTAACTTGTAATTTGCCTTTTAAGGGAAATTAAAGAGATACATTTTATTTTCAAGAATGTTAAATGAATAAATCCTTGTATAGGGTATGTAACGACAAAAGTATCTTTTATGTTTTTACAGTTTAGTTTTAACAATATTTGGAAAACACTTACAATTATATACAAATTTATTGTTTTGTCATACCAAATCTATGTTCTATTGTTGACGTAATTTGTTTGAAGATACCTTTTCTCGTGACATTTCCCTTTCATTTTGATGCATTGTAAAATATATTTTGTTCTTTTTTTCATTGTTGTGCAAAAATGCGCTAATAAAGTATATGAATTTTTCCAGATGTGGTCATTGGTCAAATTTAGCCTTTACTTTTCGTAGTTACAAATCGTCTCTTTTTCGTTGTCCGTCACGTTTCCTTCAGTCGACATCTCTTCAACTGGTTCAGTTTTAATCAGTTTACATGACGAATATTGAGATATACAATTCATACAATGTCATTTGCAGAAATGTGGTTGTTATGGCAGCTGTAAGGTGAAATTTTAAAATGGAATCTCCGTTTGCAACGGATAAGGAAATGTAAAAAGTTCACACACAACTGCAATGCGGTAGGTTGGTGTTGGGTTTGAGCGTATTTTCCATTTTTCCAACCTATTCACTGAAAACATTGGTCCAGTTTAAAAAAAAAAGTTTCACAGAAAAGATTGTCCACCAAACAGTTGAATAGGTCAAAAGTTGATTTAAAAAATTAAAATCTTATGATCATCTACGAAGTAGTTATAAGTATTATTTAACACAACTGAGTCTTGCTAAGCTAGAAATGTAAGTCTTTGAAACGATTTCATTATGAAATGAAACGTTAAAAATACCATACTTTGTATTAAGCAGATGTTCTGAAGATATTCAATAAAATAGTGATCGTTATGATTTACAATGATGCTCCAGAAAACAAAATATGCAATAAAGCATCATTACAAAGAGAAATTTAATATACTCTGTACATTTTAAAACGCAGATACTTAAATGTCATGTATTTGCTTCTGTTCTGTTCTGTTCTGTTCTGCTGCCCTGCCTCAATTACTCAAGCAGAAATGTTTGCTAAGTATTGAATACCAGACTAATTAATGAATTTTGATGTGTCGATGTCATGATGCACGTGACTTGTTAAATTCCACACCTTGCACGTGAAGTAAAAGTGTATGAACATTTCGCATTTTTATTGCTTTGTACGAATGGGCAGTCGACCGTGTAAAATCACGTTTAAAACCCTTTGTGGCCATTCTGTCATAATGCCAGGTATTGTACTTTTGTATTGCCGTTCTTACGTCAGCATCGTATGCGTTATCTATGATCACGAGGGGCACGTGCTTATACAGCTGTTTTCACTAGTATTTTCTTAAATGAAAACAACATCAATATGTTATGTTAGCTATCCTTGTCTCCTACTGATCGAACTCGTTAGGGATTGTGTGAAGAAACACATTTTATTCACGTGTTCAGTCACAACAGAATCTTGTTAAGCTTCGACAAGCAATGACTGACGAATGGAATAAAATGTACCAAGAACAGAGTCCTAGTAGATTAACATGTAGACCATTGGCTGTAAAGATGCTTCTTAAGACATAAACAAGTATTTTCTGAATAGCCTCGTTTGTCCCAAATTCATTTTGCATAATTTGCATTGTTATTGAGGTTTTCATTATGTTACTCCTGAAATTTGTAGAAAAATATATATACATAAAATCACACTGGAAAAAGTATTCATTTCACAACTATAATTTATTTTTTATAAATTAAAAAATAATTAAATATTCGAAATCTTCTCAGCCAATACCCTACAACAGGACGTACCGGTTACTGATAATACCACTGATTGAATGTACGGGGAGACTTTTTGCAGCCGCCAAACAGCAAAAACAACGCTACTGATAGATTGTATAACAATGTGTTATTAATGCGCTTTAGACCACTCGGTTAATCGGACATAAAACGGTTCAAGCGTTATGCATTATAGGGATTGTTCAAGACCTCAAAAAGGGGCAGGGTGGCACAAAAAGGGGCAGGGTGGTGACTGCTCACAGGCAGGGCATATAACGATAACGTGATTTTGTTTCGAAAAAAGAATGCTTAAAATGTTTATTGTACAAGTTATGTACATGCTTTTCTTTTAGAGTATTTAGTTTCTTCTTCAAATTGTATATTTATCACTTATTTGACTGAGAAATGAAAATCGCAAGCAAGAATTAGTGATGCATAATGCCATAAGCTTAATCCTTTTAAATTTTAAGGGATCTCGCTAGTAAAAAGTGCTATTACTTAAAATAGTGAAAACCTGCTAAAACTGCATACATGTGATATCAAACTGGTTATCATAACTGGAATGTTTTTTGACACAGGAACAGTTTTATTTTTCTTCATTCAATTATATATATTTAACTGATTCATCATTAGCCGTCTTGCAGATACATAAAACATATAATTCGGCAAGGGGTCCAACGTATTTGGTTTTTGCGGCAAAGTAAGTGAGAGACATGTTCAGTGCGGAACAAAATGGCGGAATATTTTGTTATTATGTGCATTTCTGGAGATATTTTGACCGGGTAAGTAGGTTTATATCACTGTTATCGAAATATAAATACGCCTACTCGGAGGCCAGATGTGTAAGCGCCACTCGGTTTTTCAACCTATGTTTCTTTAGGCCTTTAGGGCCTTAACAAAAAAGTTATTGAATGTATAAACTGAAAGATTGTTAGTTTGCAAAGTGAAAATAGAAAATTGCGTGACTTCAAGCTGTGCTTTTAGTCAAAATATGCCGTTCTTGGACCTATTGAAACTAAATTATTACCGAGGTTTTGCATATAACTCTTCACGACGGCTTTTGCACTTTACAACTTAATGGCCAATTTTTTAAGTTCAAACACCTTAAATGTTTGCCGTGGAAGTGGTAAGCATTTTTTTGTTCGGTGCAGAATCTGAATAACAAACTCGTATGCGTTAGGTGTAAGTAAGACAAGAGCTGGTAACAAATGTTAATAATCAAAACAAAAGCCAATGTGTTACCCAAATATACGTAATACTATGTTCTTATCTATTTATAAGAACCTGTACTCGCCGAGTCCAATCGTTCACTATAGGTTTTAAAAACACCTCCTGCCCATGCGTTTATGTTCTAAATTGATGAAAACTTCGACCCATGCGTTCATACTGGTAGTCCCAAAAATAGCGGCGTACCTCTAAATATAGATGTACACTACACCTCTATTTCTTATCCCAGATGTAGAGGTGCACCTCTAGACAACTTGTACTTGTTTTGTGATACGAGAACCTTTTGAGGCAAGTGTGAGTTTGGTGCACCCTAGAACCTGGTTTAAACCCCCAGTGGCAATTTGTTTTGCCACTGACCGTTCCAAGGCGGTATCCCAAAAGGTTCTCTTCTTCGTAAATAGTTTGTGGCGTCCTATTTGAATTGACATACTTATATAAAACATGCTCTATCTATCTTCCTCTCTTCTTTTTCGCTGCATGGAGAGGCTGTGGTTTTTGAGTGTGGCGATTCCTGATATGCATATATTACTTTTTCTTCTAAATGAAGAGAACACCTCTATTTCATTGTTTGGACACAAAGGAGCACCTCTTTATTTTGACCTGCACCTTGAAATATAGAGTTGCGACTCTAAATATAAAAGCGAACCTTTTAATTAGATATACATATATTTAATACACATAACGACCAGTCCAATGTTACTTTTGTCCCAAATAGTACTTCATTTATTTAAAAATAACACGTCAAGTAAACAATCATCATTTTAGGTGTGGTTGTGTCGCAAATACGCTTCAAACGTTTGTATGGCGTGCCTCGAATTGTCCGTTATGTGCCACTCATCTCAAGACGCAGATGAGACTTCTTGTTATATCTTGGCATCGTGAATTGTCTCGATCTGAAATAAGTACAGAGACATAATATGTAACAACGCCATGATCATTTGTATATAAAGGTGCGCATATATTTTTATTATATGGTGCGCCTGTATTTTTTTGGTAAAGTACTACTAAGTACCTTAGTACTCTTAGTACTATAGTACATGTACTACTAAAAAGTAATTATGTAATGAACACACAAAATAATATAAGTGTATCTGGTAGGTAATTTTGCGTAATAAAATACCCGAGACATTCGTATTTGGGTAATAAATGGGCTTTTGTTTTGAATATTTACATTTAATAGTTACCAGGACTTGTCTTACTTACATGTACACTTATATTAACGCATTCAAGTTTGTTATTCAGATTCTGCACGGAACAAAATAATGCTTACTACTTCCACGGCAAACATATAAAGTGTTTGAACTAATTGGTCATTCAGTACCCGAGTAAATTGGAAAAGCCTTCGCGAAGAAATATATGCAAAAACTCGGTACAAACTTAGCTAAAATAAGTCCAAAAACGGTATATTTTGACTAAAAACGCAGTTTCAAGTAACGCAATTTTCTATTTTCACTTTGTAAACGAACAATCTTTCCATTATATTAAAGAAAGTTAAAAGTAGTGGTTCATTGTTTACATGTAACGCATATGGTTTAGAAATGTCAACTTATCTTTTCCGAATAATAGTTACCAAATATTGTGTGTCATCTTTTACATGTATAGGACGCTATCTTCAAGTAGAGTGTTACGCGATTTATACGTATATTTTTCAATGGCTCATTTGCTATAGAAAAAATAATTTAAATAAGTCCAATCGGAAAGTTTGTTTTGTTAGCAGACAATGGCCGTGGGTGGGCCATGAATAGGGAGCGACAGAGTGCAGGTCCTACTGCAATCCCCCTCTAAATTTTGTGTTAGTTTTGCGGACTTAAGTTAGGAATGAAATAGAATATTTCTTGTAACCGATTGTGAAGGGTGGGGTACGATTGCGTAACATTCATTTTCTTTTTTTATATAGGCATATAGGAAATAATGTCATATGCTGAATATTTTCTGATAAAAATCCAGGTTCTTGTAGATTCTATCATGAAAATTGGCAGGCAGTTGTAAGCCGCTTCAAACCACTTTGAAAGTTATGTTTTTCGTAAAATAAAGGTAACAACTGTTGGACCGAACAATTGGTGTTGCTCAAAATTACTGTTCAGTAATTGTAATGTTTTAATGCAACCTCAATTTATAAATACAATTTTATCATATATTATAAAAGGTAGGCCCATATTTCACTTGTTAAGTAAGCGACACATGTTCCGTAGAACACCGAGGTCTAGTTATCTAAATCAATTTATAAACACAGGATGGTTCTCGCGACAGCTACGAATGCACTCCGGTTTACCTTCTGTGATATAAGTCAAAACCTCCTAATGAAAAGACTCTAGACCGAAGTTTAGTTTTAGATCAATCGTATCAAAACAGTTAAAATCAGCTGCGACACTGCCGAATCAAAATAACAATTACTATTCGGACAAGTTTCACAAGTTAAAATCTTTTGCGACCTTACGTGGTATGCTATCAATTACCTTTTTGATCAGATGCCTAATCTTTGAATTGTCGTAACATATTATTTAAAGTGTCTTTCGAAGAACTGGTCATAAAGCAAACCCATAGGAACGATTGATAATGTACATGTGCGGTGCAATTTTGATTGGCAGATTGTTTTGTTTCACGTAATCTTTATTTTTGGTATCGTTAAATTTTCTTATAGAAATGACTGTTCGTGGTGTCGCGGAACGTTTTGCTCCGTGCTATTTGGAACTGAGTGGCTGCTGTTTAATCCAGAGGATTGGACTGTTAAACTACAAATAACCCCCACAAACACAGCAAGAATATGTAATAAACCCCACATAATAAAGTTCCTTTGAAAAACACTCACTTGCACAACTTGAACACTAAGCTCCAACCCTCATCAACACAATGTCGATGCATCGGCATCAGTGTGCCGACTGTCTCAGGTCTTGTATTTTTGGAATTGCCTTTTTTATAAGGATTATAAATGATTATAAGGAAATCCCAATTTTAAAAGTAGGAAAAGAATAATACCAAGAATAAAAAAGTACAGGGTAAATAAAACAGCTGTTAATTTAAATTGATAATAACATTAAGGTAGTCTAACTGTAATGATTTCCCGCGCTTTTTTCTCGAATGTCGGGAATACTCGGTTAACTGTCACTAAGGCTGCGTTCGATTCGGTAGTTTTTGCGACTCTAGTCCCAATGGAACGACAAGAGTTCAACGCTAGAGTCAATGTCAAAGGTCAAGATTATGATCCAGGTTTTGTCTGGAGTATAATCGAGTCGACCCTAGGTAAAATGGCGGCGGCAAAAACATCAGAGAGGTAATTTTGTGTGAAAATATACAAAATATGCAAACGAGTAATATGCTTAGCTATTTGTTCGCGGCAAAAACATCAGAGAGGTAATTTTGTGTGAAAATATACAAAATATGCAAACGAGTAATATGCTTAGCAATTTGTTCCATCGCAGAAGCGACTGTTTTGAAACAAACTTTGTAAATTTATAGTTTGCCACAAACCATACCACCACCACACCACACGCTGTAGACCACACCACACACCACACTGTAGACCACACCACACTGTAGACCACACCACATCACACTATAGACTACACCACAATTAACAATAAGTTTTATATATAATAAATAGGTAGCACAATATGTTCGGCTTCTTAAAATGTCACTCAGTATCAGAACTTGAATTAGCAGAAACAAACAGATAAATTATTTGTTTTACCAATAAATTATTTATTTGTATATATACCTGATATACATACCATTTGACTTTCTCTTTTTACAGTGAGCAATTTCTTATGGAGATAACTATTGATGGCACAAAGAAAATAGTTAGTTGCACACCCGACTTAATTGCATCTCTAAATTCTGAAGGTAATTGCTTCTATGATGAAATGAAATTGATAACCAAACAGCACATTATACATTTGGGGCTGCAAATCTTCACTTAGTAGTTTTACATCAATACTGAACCAGTGCTTCAGATATGATTTCGAAAGGGCAGGGAAATGGATCTCAAAACGGGGCACATTTTGCGCGCAGCAAGTTCAAAATTGGGCACTTGCAAATCTTGGAGGGGACAGTGTATTTAGCAGTGTTTTGAATAAATAATAAGTAATAGTGTTAACTGAAGATTATTATTTTGGATTCAAATCTTTCAGTTTCTTGCCAGATAGTGTATACCAACTTACAAGTTGAACAATAATAATGGTAATTCGTAATTTATAAAAAAGAAAACATTTACATAATTTATAAAATAGTCATTTACTATGAGGACTGCTAAAAATGGCATTTTTTTTAAATTTCAGATCCAATTATTCGTCATCAGGCATATGGCATTATTTCATCTGCTGTTAGTGTTAACCATACAGAGATGCTAGTTGCTGAACCTACGTCTGTTGTTCAGACCCAAGCATTAACAGGAGTAGGTTGCCCTGATGGTAAGGATCCCAGTAACAGGAAGTTAACATTTTTAGCTCACCTGAGCATAGATCAGGGTGAGATTTTAGGATTGCCCTTTGTCCGTCATCCTTCGTCCGTCTGGGCTAACATTTTGGGTGTTATGTGGCTATGGAACAATAGATAACGGTAAATTCTATTCATTCCGTAGGTTTATGTGGCTTATTTTGGGTTTGTGTGGCTAATAGAACAATAGAGAGAACAATAGTGTATCCACTTAATACCCAAAATGTTAGAAAGTCCGTGCATGCGTCCATCGTCATCATTTTCTTAAAACGACATCTCCTATACCGCTTGGCCAATTTTGATGAAACTTCACACAAGCGATCATTGGATGAGTCTCTTCAAAAGTTATATAAATGGTTCCGGTCTGCTGCCTAATTAGGTCACAACACCTAAAAATAGATTTTTGACTTTGTCAATCTTTTAACAATCTCTCCACCCAAACTGCTCAGCCAATTTCAACCAAACTTGACACAAACAATCTTTGGATAGGGGTAACCAAAACTTATACAAATCAAGTTTGCTGCATAATAGGTCACAGGAGCTAAATATTGATTTTTCATTTAAATGAAATCTCCTTCTGTACCACTTGGCTAATTGTGATGAAACTTCATACAAGTGTTTTTTGAATGAGTCTTTTCAAAAATGATAAATGGTTCTGGTCGCGACAGCTAAAAATAGATTTTTGACTTTGTCAATCATCAGTCCACAATCTCTAAACAACAACATCTTCTGCTAAACAAGAATCATTTGAGTGATCCAGGGCCCCCTTGTTTATAATAAACAGTAAAAGCTGCCTTTTAAATGTAAAATATTGAAATTTGAGTTTTTAAGTTTCTCAATTATGTGTATGTGACATGACAGTTTATTAGCTCACCTGAGCTATGCTCAGTGTGAGTTTTTGTGATCCGCTTTTGTCCGTCATGCGTCCGTATGTCAACACTTTCCTTCAAACGACATGTCCTCCTAAAGAGCTTTATGGATTTTTACTAAACTTCACATGAATAATCCTCAAGTGATCCTATTTCAAAGTTATTCAAGCAGTTACGGTCCGTTTCATAATTAGGTCACGGGAGCTAAAAATAGATTTTCCAAGCAAACACTTAAAAAATCTTCTCTGAAACCATAAGGCTTAGAGCTTTGATATTTAGTATGTATCATCACCTTGTGGTCCTCTACCAAGTTTGTTAAAATTATGCCTCTTTGGTCCCCTATGGGGTCACATGTTTTACATAGAGTTATATAGGAAATAAACATTGAAATTCTTCTTGTCCAAAATCACAAGGCATAGAGCTTAAATCTTTAAGCTGTTGCCCCTGTGCCATAACTGGTTCTGCCTCATGTGAGCACGTCGGGCCAACGGCCCTCTTGTTTATGTATTACAGGACCAAAGCCAGCTAAAATATGGAATGAAGATGAAGCAAGAGCCTTACTTAACCTCAGACTGTTACAAGAAGACAAATTCTGCTGTGCAAACAATCATAAAATCCTTTGGGAAAAAATCAGCCAATCTCTATTAGACATGGGAATTCTTGCTACCGGTGAACAGTGTAACAACAAGTACAAGGCTATGAAAAAAGATTATAGGGCTTGCAAAGACAGAAATGCCACATCAGGATCAAGTCCAAAGTACTGTAAATTTTACAATGAATTTGATGAAGCATATGGTTGCAAAGCTAGTACAGTTCCAAGTTTTATCATGGCAAGTTTACCTGTCACACGCTCAGAATCATCTTCTTCTTCTCTGTCAGTATCGTCATCAACGGCAACAACATATGAATCGGAACATTCCACTGTTTCATCAAAACCTCCAGGCAAAGGTAAAAAACCAAGAAAGACAAGAGCTCCTGCCTGTAATCCTGTTGTTGAGTATTTAGAAGGATATGAAAGAAGATGTGAGGAAAATGAAAGTAAAAGAATAAAAATGTTGAAAGAAATGCATGATGATAGAATGAAGTTATTGAGTAGGTTTTTAGATGTGATGGAAAAGAAACAGTAATATAATTTCCAGAATTGAGATTTAGATTTCTTGCAAATTGTATTTTCAGGTATTCAGTTGGCCACACTAGAAAATTTGCCAGAAGAAATTTTGCTGAAAATCCTGCAAATTGTTTCCCAAAAAGAGTGGTTAAACAGTGTTAGATTTGTGAACTGTACTTTTTATAATCTAGTTAAACAAAATCTTGAGGTTGCTGAAGTGTCTGAGCCAGAATTGTTGCCACTAAATGTTGAATTTCTCTGCTCTTGTCCAAAGTTAGTTAGGCTTTCAATTGTTTTACACAGTGGTTCCCACATATTGTCAGTGCTGGGTAGTTTTAATAAACTGAAAGTATTAAAACTAGTTGGCCCATGTTTTAATGATAAGGATTTACTTCTCATTGGAAGTCTGTGTCCTGCTTTAGAAAGTTTGCAAGTTTATTCAAGTCTTCAAACAATTACTGTTGATGCACTGCAGTCAGTCTTGTTTGCCTTTAAATCTATAAAGAGTTTATATTTGCCCCTGTGCCCAGGTCCTGAAAAACAAATAGCTGGGTTGATAGAATTGTATTTTGGGCAAGTTTCCTTTGGACATCAAATTCTAGACTGCGTGTCGGCATCTACCTTGAAGCGGCCAAAAAGTGACTATCTGCAATGGTACCTTTAACTATTATACATGTTAATGAAATGAGCTGTTAGTATCGGTACAGGCACGTACAATACATTGAAACATTTTGTTCACAGTAAAACTTATGTATTCCAAAATGTTGTTTACAGTATTTCATTTTTATTTTGCTGTTCATTATGTTCAGTTTTTTAAAATTGGTGTAAGCACAGTAAGTGTGAGATAGGTTTATGGTTTTGTTGTCAGTCTAGTCAAGATGCCCAGGGTTGCCTTTATGAGGGATTTACTGACCAGTGGAGGGTTGTCTTTATGAGGGATTTACTGACTAGTGGAGGTTTGTCTTTATGAGGGATTTACTTGCCTTTATGAGGGATTTACTGACCAGTGGAGGGTTGTCTTTATGAGGGATTTACTGACTAGCGGAGGTTTGTCTTTATGAGGGATGTAATGACTAGTGGAGGGTTGCCTTATGAGGGATTTACTGACCAGTGGAGGGTTGTATTTATGAGGGATTTACTGACATAATATCTGTTCACTGGTAATTTCAATTGTTCATGTTTATCATGTTACTGCAAAATAGTATTAGAGAAACATACTTGATTGTTGGTTTTTATATGTTTTATTTGCATTTTAAACTACATGTAGCTGTTAAATTTTTTTAAAGTAAAAGTAAATTTTTGATGTCAGTTCACTAAATTCACAAGCTGTGTTAAGAGTGATTATTTGTACATTAGGTTGTCAGTATTCAAGCATTAGGGATTTTCTTAACTCTTCTCCAACAACCTTCTTTGCTCACAGATTTACCTTGTTCTCCAGTTATCAGTTGTTTTCAGTGTTAACGTTCACAGAGTTCTGTATGTTTAGTTTTGTATATAATATGTTTAAGTAAACAAAACTGTGGAGATTAATAATTAAACTAATAATCTTTTGGAAATAATGAATGTGTTTTTATGCCCCCGAAGGGAGGCATATAGTAATCGCACCGTCAGTCCGGCAAAATGTTGTCCTCGCTTTTCCAAAACAGCTTAAGGGATTTCGCTGAAACTTCACAGGAGTGTTTGTCACCAAGCCTAGTTGTGCATATCATCGGGAATTTTGGCATAGATTATTTTTTGCCGTTTACTATACTAAACTATACTACACCACAAGACACCATTCTATACCATACGACACAAAACCATACCATACCACATGACACCATACCATGCAACACCATACAACACCATACCATACCACACGACACCATACCATACCACACAACACCATACCATACCACATGACACCATACCACACTGCACCCCACCCCACACAACCTACCCTACTCCCCCCCCACGCAACACCACACACTACCACACCATATACAAATCTATACCATACCATACTATAGTATACCACACTCCACCGAACCCTACTATACACAATACTATACCATACTATATTGTACTATACTATCATATATCAGACCTTACCACACCACAGTACACTCCACCACACCACAGTAAACTACAGTACACCAGACCCCACCCCACAATATACAATACTATACTATGCCATACCATACCATACCAGTAATAAAATTTTGATAATATTCTTTCCACTGATGAATCTGGAGGAGAGTAGTGGGCACTAAATTATACCTATTTTCTTTCAAAGCTGCATTTCGGGGGCATATGTCAATGTCGAGTGACAGCTCTTGTTTTATACTTGTTTAGTTCTTTAACTATTTTGGGTTGTTTGTTTGACTTATGTTTCACAATGAAAAGATTATATATCATTCTATGTAATATTGGCATTGCTGGTGTGGTAAGAATGTCAGGTACACATGTATCTAATTGAAAATGCTACCCTAAATCTGTAATAATGGGAGACAGGTTTACGAATGTGCCATTAATTTTTAGTTTAATAAGGTGACTTGTGGCTCCCAGTTAAAAATCACATAGAGGAAGTCTACATTACTCTGGTAAACATCTTGCGTTTTATTAGAATCGTTTCATGTTTAAATAGCAAAGTTAATTAGCTGAGTGGTTAGAACAAGGGGTAAAACATATATATTTGATATTAATTCTTACTTTCTCTCTGTCTCACGTGTTGAAATAGGTGTGATCTATACTATAAAGCCTATATCAAGATCATTCATAAAACTCATTTAGGTCAAGGTTTTTAATACAATTAAAGAATAAAGAGCCTGGATGTTGATAGAACATAGTTATTTTGTATTTTACAGAAGTAATTTTGGAGACTACATTATTGAAGCTCATTTTAATTCACCTAATAAACTTAATACAAACTTATCGCCAGGGTTTAACTTTATGGCGATCTGTCTTTAAAATGTTTTCAAATTCTAAGTTAAGCACCACTATACTCTAGCTTTTAAGACCTTTCTCAAGGAGTTCAGATGCGAGTCACCTTAATGTGTTAACTTTGTTATATGTACAATATTTCAAATGTACGTTTGTGTTACAGAAAGTACTGAATAAAATTTTATACAGTTTGTTTTTCTTTTTATTCATTGTAGTTCAACTGTTGGAAACGCACACAAATCAGTAATACAATCTGAATGCTTGTTAGCATGTTCTTTTAAAGTTTGCATTTCGAACTCACATAAATTGTGCCAGGTACTGAACTAAATTGTTTCGTTTTTCTAATCCATTCAGGTTGTTTGGGTAAACAGGTGGGTAGTTATTAACGTCCAGTTCATCTTCTAACAAATAAATCACATCATCATGACAAAACAAACACAAATTGTGCAAAACACATGCTGCAGTTACAAGTTTACAGGCATCTTCAATCTTGCAACAATGAACATCGCGCAGCCTTCGGAATCTTCCCTTGAGGTGGCCGATAGCTCTTTCGACAGTCTGACGTGCTGATGAAACTTTTGTATTGAAGTGTTTCTCGGCATTTGTCAATCTTCCTGTATTTTTTATAGGTGTAATCATAAAACTGCTAACTGGATATGCTCCATCTCCTGAAATAAAGAAAGTTTTTTGAACTTTCCTTGGCCCTTGTTAAATCTGAATGAAATAAATATCAAATTTTTTTTCTGAATTATAAAACTTTATTAATATTTTATGCTGTCACGTTGTGTATAATTTTAGAGTTTGCTTGCTTAAAACAAAATAAAATACACAATGAAATGTTTATATTGCAGAAAACTGTCAACATGGCTTACAACTGTTTTTTAGCATACATAAAATGATATCTATCAGATTTACCAATCAAAAAATTGTCCCTTCCAAGTACAGCCTGGCCTGTCTGTAATGATGTAAATATTGGAGAATTTCTAAACACCCTGGCATCGTGAGTAGAACCAGGCCAGCCAACATAACAATCTCGTATTACAAGTCTGTCATCAACGATCAGCTGCAGAACAATAGAAGGGTATCCTTTCCGGTTAATGTAGCTGTTATCATCTCCTGGACAGCATGATAGCCTTATATGTGTTCCGTCAATAAACCCTATTACATTAGGTACTTTACACCGCCTCTCAACTGCTTCTGAAATTTCTTGCTGTGTTTCAATGTCTGGCCATTTTATTAGCTTTGATCTGATATCACACAATGCACATGAAACCCTGCGGATACAACGGAACACCGTAGATTTCGAAATTCCAAATCGTGAGGCAATTTCTCTCATACTGTCTTGATTTGAAATGTACCACATAAAAACAAGAATCTGTTTTCGAACGTCCAAAGCTTCTTTACCATCGGGCCTATCATCGTACTCTATCAAAGGTGAAAGTTCCAATACAAGACGTTCGAATGTAACTTTACTTATACGAAAATCAGCTCTAAACTGAATGTCTGAATAAGACTGAACTATATTCTCCGCAAAACCAAACACCTTTGGTACACTGCGACGTGAATCTAACGAAATTATTTGATGAATGTCAACGAATTTATTCTTTAACAGCAGCTGATCCTCAATTTCCATTGCTTCGTCCAAAATAGGTAAGATTGTTTCCATAGACGCCATGTTCTCGAGCACGCAACCCTAGCCGTTTTATTCAACTCAAAGTTTATCACGCATGCGCGTGCGCATGCTAAAAATCAACCCTAGGGTTAGCTGAATGGCACGAATCGAACGCCATGTTCTCGAGTAACACGACCCGCTACCCTAGCCGTTCTATTCAACGTTTTATCACGCATGCGTGCGCATGCTCAAAAACAACCCTAGGGTTAGCTGAACGGCACGAATCGAACACAGCCTACCTGTGGTCTAAGTCAGATAGACCACGAGTAACCGTCGTCTACAAAATTTCTCGGCTCGCTTCGCTTGCCTCTAAATTTCGTAGACAACGTGTCTATCTTTTACTAAGTACGTTTAGAAAAAGGATTAAATGTTCCGTATTCAACGTAATGACATTAAGTAAGGATACAACTGATTGGCGAACTTGTTCTGAATAGCAGAACCGGTTTTTAAATGTTCCTTTAACATTCCAGGTTTTGCAACCACATCAATATAACAGTTCCCAACGCTGTTTGAAAAGGGATGATAAACTAACGCAAGTAGAGGCGGAGGATATACCATTCTATAAAGAAAATCAGGTAAAATCACTTACACATTATGATTTTGGTGTTTTGTTGTATTTGTTTGTGTTTGTTTTTATGTTATTGTTATTGTCTTTAAGCTGTTTACATTTTATTTATAATAATATTTCAAAGAAAAAAATGTATATATTGGAATTTCAGATTATCAGTTATTTTGCATAATCATTAAGTACCTACGTTTTCACGCTTCTTAAATTCCACAACCCCTGCCACATTTCCAATCAGTCAGATATTACCTTAACAAATGCTTGTTAAATAAACTTCTTCAATTTTAGAACCAGAAGGAAAATTTACAACTTTCCAATTTTTCCTAAAGCTGCGTAAATCATTAAGTAATCACTGTTTGTTTTAATTAATGTTTTTAATTTTAAGACTTACTTTCAAAACTATATTAAAACAGTAAGAGAGTTTCTTGGATTTAACACTATTAAAATATATTTTAAGTAAGCAATCGTAAGTGTTCAAAATTTCCGAATAGTGGTTATTTTCATACCAAGCATTTAGAACCTTTAAAACGTACCATCACTTTAATTTCGAAATATGTTACATTTAATGACATAATAATGTTTTATTCAGCATTCAATGTTTGGTAAGTTAACATGAATGTTTTATTAATCCTTGATAATAAGCAAAGCGGCGTTGAAATTACCTAATATCTCTTTAGTTTTTAACTAACTGCAATCTGTATTCTCCTACAAGAAGTCGCTAAAATCAGTCCACTATTTCCAATGAGTTTTTACTTTAATTTATAGAACGGTCGTCGTTCTTATAATTTTCCATTAGAGAACGTGTTCTCTGTTAATGTTGTTCGAAAGGAAGCGGTATCTAGTGAAACCATCTTTAAGCATTGTTTTAACATTCCAGACTTTGCCTGCTACCCTGAGTTTCTTTTCCAACATACGATCTGTGATATCGATTGACAAACAAACGCAATATGAGGAGGAGGATGTTTGTACTGAAAAACAGGTAATATCACGATTTCACATGATTCAACATTCTGTTTTATATATTTATTCTATTATTACTAATGTGAGAACAACGTTTGAAGTTAATTTGCTTGTCTGATAGTCAACAGTTTTGCACTACATATGTACGATCATTTAACCCCATATGTCGCTTCCATCATTTTTTTCTTGAACTTCGCAACCACTGCCAACCATGGCAGTAAACAAAGCTATCGGCTGTAGAGCAGTTGATATGAAGGCATAAAATGCATGTAGAATATCCTTCTTTTAATAGACGTTCATTTTAATTCACCGATGTTGTTTATAAATACAGTGGAAAAAATAGTGTAACAAGATGACAAAAGTGTAACCAAGTATAAGTTAGCATGACCCTTCTCCTACGTACTTAAACAGTCTTTTTGATAAATTATACGGAATCGACCCTACGATTACGGTATTGCACATGAGCAAAAAGCAGTACCTTGAAACTTTGAAACCGTGTCGCAAAATAAGGCTTCTGATTGGACAATATGACTTTCATCCTGGTGCAATAGTCCAGATGGCTTGCTTCCGGATTTTAAAACTGAAAAGCCGTCATTTTGTTTCTCGATTCACATTTTCAGAAGTTCTTCTTCCATATGTTAGATTACAATTAAGATTTAACTCGCCAAAGCCAAAAAATAAGGTAAATAAGTTTCTACATTGATTAAATCCTAATATTGTCACAGAGTTAGGGTCTAACAGTAGACTCCTCCGTAGCGATGCGTATTACGGTAGCTGTTAGGCGTTGTGTTGATTAAAATACTTTATTACGAGGTACAGTCAGAAAGTTCCCGGACTGGTCCTTTTAAACACATTATTGACGTCGGATCGTCATAAAATTTACCATGCATGTATTTCTATTCAAATCTAATATTAACAGGTAAGAAAAAGTAGGTTTTAACAAGTATTTGGATTTATTTTTTCACATTTAGCATGTCCACAACCCTAATACGGAGCACTTTAGAATTTGCCTTATTTTGCAATGAGGTTACTATTTTCTTTTTGAAGTTTTTAAAAATAAAGACACCAAAACGTCTTGATTTTTCCGCATGACGTCAACGGAACGTTACTAGTTAACAATAACAAAATTTCAGCGTGATCGGTTAACGTACCGCCATTTTGTGAAGTATATTTTCCGCCGTGTAAACAATCTGAAGCAAGAAAATGACAACGTTAAGCGAACGTACGGAGCAGCGGACAGTGATTAAATTTTGTGTGATGTCTGGTATGACCCCGACGGATACTTGGAAATTCATGAAACAGAAGGATGGTGTTGTTAATTGTTCCAGGACTCTTGTGTTTGAGTGGCACAAACGTTTCCGGGAAGGAAGGGGGGATATCGAGGATAATACGCGAAGCGGAAGGCCGGGAAATGATGCGCGCTCAGTCAAAATGATTAAGGACGTCCTAGCAACTGATCGGCGCAAGTCTCTAAATGATATTGCTGACACTGTCGGGCTGAGTCATGGAACTGTCCATAAAATAGTGACCCAGGACTTGAACATGAATAAGGTATGTGCTCGCTGGGTTCCTCGTCTGCTGACAGATGAAATGAAAGAAACCCGTGTAGAGGCTTCTCGTCGATTTTTATATCCATGGACGTCATCGACGTCGCAAAAGTGCTCCATACATGACATAGTGTGTTTTTCTAATGGATCAGTAAACATGTTTATGTTTGTGTATTTTACATATATTTATATGTTCTTGCAATGGAATAGTTATATTTTTATGTCATATATTTAATTACACAATCGTACGGAAAATAAAAAAGATATCATGACAGTCCGGCAACTTTTTGACTGTCCTCGTACAGAGTGAGAAAGTGACATCTACACCGGTCGAGCATGCTCAACCTTGAAAATTTACTTTTTTCATTTTGTACAGCAATTATCAACACGAACAGTAAGTTTAATATTGCAGTTTAGATTATAATATTGATTGCGTTCGTTTTAATTTGGTGTAATAAAGCGATTAGGTATTGCGTTAAATTAACTCAGACATTCCGAAAGTTGCCAGACCGAAGGACCTGTCTGGTAAAATTTAAGCCGGTCATACTAGATTTCTTATGTTATCAGACCGAATGTCAGACAAATATTTGAACTCCTTATACTTGAAAATAGCCTTATAATATGTTTCGGTCTGACAGAATTTGTTTCGGTCAGACAGATTTTCACATCTCATCTAACCAAATGTCTGACACATATTTTCAACATTCGGGAAGTCTGTTAATAACTCTGGATACTGTAGACTGGACAGAACTGGTCAAATGAAATCTTACCAGCTAATGGCATTGAAGATGTGTATACTTGATCAGGACTCGAACCCAAGGTTCTCATATAAAACATACAGCTACTCTGCCAATAAAAGTTGAAATTTGAGGCATGGTAAAGCTGTGTTTACTAAATGCTATCTGAATAATGCTTCATTTGCAACAAATAAAAATTATTACATTTCATTTAAAACAATTTGATGTATATTGTAAAATGATTGAATTAGGAAGCACGACGAAGCCGTGTTTACCACTAAATATTTATTTCAGATTTTAGGAATAATTTCTCTGTCAAACAAGTAACTGTTACAAGTTCAAATGTGTTGCATGGTGAAGCCATGTTGACCATTAAAAGACCTGTTTCCCAATACCGTTGTATTACGTGTTTTTATCGCAACCACGTAATCTCCGAATTTCAGAAAGAGACATAATACATCTATGCTGGGCCGCATCATTACCCATTAGATTATAACGCAATGCAGAGAAATTTGACAAGTTTTACTGAATTACTTGACTCTTAAAATAATAGAAAACGATCATATTGCCCTCGCTGATCTTCCTAGAGGAAATGTTTATTTGAAACTATTGGGATGTATTCGATCCGTACCGAAGCATGAAATTATATAGCCTCTACCATTGTTTCTAAAATTTCAAAATCCCAATCGGACATTAGCACCAAAATGAACTATTCTCCGACTTCCAGTTCGCACGAACAGTGACACTTCCGGTCCCCGCATTCAGCGCATTTCACTCTTCTGACCCCCAGTCCATTCCTGCCTTACGACATAATTTCTCGCGGGCGATATCCTACAACCTCCCAACAGATAAATGAATTTCGAGTTGTAGACGGAAAAATTCTTTGATCGATTAATTAGAGCGGCATGCGATATTTGAAGTTTACGGCGATCGACGTCTTTGTTGTAAAACACAAGCATCCCATGCATTTCAAACATGACGTAATAGTTCAAAACATTAATCGACTGCAGTGTTCATAGCGGTAGTGAAGTGGATTATTTAGTTCATTAAACATGTACTAACTCTCGGATTTTTGGCAGGCAACTGTTCTCTTTACGTAAACGTCGATCATATCATGCTCGTTAACACGACATTATATTTCTTGGAAATATTATTATATTCTTTAAGGATGTGGTAATTCTTGAATCTACACGAACTTGCAAGAGTATATGTATACAACATTTATTTCCGAGTCGAAAATAAATGTTGCTTGCGTAGATGTTTTGTAAATTTGTAATTTATTTCAATGTTGTATGCATAAGTTAACATGCCGTGTTGTATGTGTAAGTAAGCATGCCGGTAAAAATTATATTCATTTGAGCCATTTAAACTTTGCTGTGAAAACAATTTAAGTGAAAACCGCATGATATAAGTTTTCTTTAAATTTAGGAAACAGCAATTATAAATTTTATTCGGTTGTTGGTCATTTAGAATTACGCACATCGGACTAACACTTCCTTCAAAAAAATCAAACTGTTTTATTGTTAACCGACCACATCCCGTTTTGTCTATGCCGCAGACTATTCACAGAACGTGTATTATGGGTAGTCATAGCAGCAGAGTTGTGAATTCTATAATTGACATGTTAATTGCTGATTAAGCTGTGGAAAATTGTACATGTACGTAATTTTTGTAACAATTTATGGGCCACTATTCATGACCGATATTTTTACCAATTGTGAAATTTCAATCAGACATTCTTCCCGAAAATCGGTCAATGACCGGCCTGCTGAAAATTTTAGAAACACTGGCCTCTAGGTATGGATAAAGTAACACAAAATAACAGGATGTTTATTCTAACCAGACGAATGCAGTATACTGAATCTTGCTAACAAGAAAAAAGACAATCCTGGAAACACTCCGCTCGATTATTGCCGTTGATTAAATATAAGCTTTTCATTAGTTAAAGTTTTATTGTAAGACAAACTTCATTAGCACAAGAAATAGACTGAGGCTCTTAAAGTCCGCCAGTTTTTGTATTCTCTTTTAATTTAAAGCCGCAAAGAAAACGATCGAGTTACATTTTGCTATTAAGGCCTGACTAGATATGCCCTATAAGGATCGGTCGATAGTAAATTAAAAGATGGTAAAAAGGAAAATAATTTTCGTATGGTTCATAAGCCAAATTTTTTAGATTCTACTTGGATCCTGAAATGAGTGCTTGTTCTAATCTAATAAACGGGGTTATTTTGCATAATAAATATTTTTTTTTCCTTGCAAGCTTCATGTGTGATTATCGATTTTCACCAAAACACTTTTTGGGTCCAAATACTTAAAATTTTAAAGAAATTGTGTCAAGAGTACATAATTAATTAAACCCATAGCATTCATTAATTATATGCAAGTCGGCATACGTTGCCTCGTTCTGAAATCGCGTTTATATAAAAATCGGAAAACCCGTTCCGCGACGGAGCAAGGGTCTATTAATTGGTATTTGACAATTTATTTATTTTTCACAGTCCAAATTCCAATAGTTTGTGCCGAGCTTTTGAATAAATGCCTGGGTCCAGATGTTTTGAGTGTAAAAATTATTTTGATCGCTCACTAAGAAAATAAATAAAGTTATTGAAAAGTACATGCATTGGGCAAATAATATTGTTTATAAAATTTGTTTTTTTTGTAATTTGTATTTCAGTTTGAAGTAATCATAATTATGAAAGATGCGTGACAAATCTGGTTCAAAGAGCATGAAACTGGAATAGGAGAAAAAGTAGACTACTGGAGAGGTATTTTTTTTTAATTTACTCTGAAGGGCTTTCCACCACACTCCTCACAATCACGTTCATTGATAAATGGAAAATTATCAAAATCTCAATAATGGCAAAATGCCGTTAAATGAAACTTTTCACAAATGTATGTTATTAATGTATCTTTATTTTGCAGATGGCAAGACACGTTAGAACAGTAAAGAAAAATAGCGAGATTCAAATATGAGGTTATTTCTGACCAAGAGGCAAACAGTTTAGATCCAGATCAGACCCCAAATATGTTCAGCTGACGTGGAACTATACTGTTGTCCATGTCCTTAAAAAAGCCTCCATAGAGTAAGTCAAGAGTCAGGAAACATGAAGTAATTATCAGAGCATAAAAAATCAATGTATTTGACAAATTTTATTTTTAAGTGTCTAAATATTTTAAATCAATTTTGACTGTCAACAAATAAATTTTTAAAAGCAATAAGACATAACTTTATTCTTGAAAGTAAATAATTTTTCTGTTGAATTTAACATTTCAGGAAAACAGCTTCACATGGAATGCTACGGGAAGATCAGTTTAACAGTTCTAGACAGTAGAGGGAGCATACAGCCTACATATATATTACTTCCACCACTAATTCCTGCAATAGAAGGTGCTGCTTGGGAAGTTGATGTCAATGGACAAGAAAAAGAATTGTCAATACAATTATACTGTGTGATTGTGATATCAAATAATACAAAAAAACGTTTAACTGTTGACCTCATCGACGAACAGTAACTGAACAACACCATCAGTATAATTTTGTTATGCATATAATTTGCTGTTTGATGGAACCATAGAAAGTAGGAATAGACTCCCTCAGTATTTGCTTGTCCGTGCATGGACTAAATTGAATGTTTCAATTTGAATAGTTCCCTTTTCATCTATTTCATTTTATTCGGATAATATATTGCTCTACTGTCACTCACAGTATTATCTTAAGTCCCCAGACCCAAAAATATGTTTGTTGATTTCAAGCTTGAATATTCAAAGAATATGACAAGCATTGCTACTTTCCCTGTCATTGGTGTCACCATTTTTTAACTCAGAATTTTAGGTGTTGTGGAATTTACAATCTACCTTGTTTACCAGATTTTTATGAGTCTATATTTCTAATACCATCAGTCAGCTTTGCATTTGATCACATTTTGGTGCTGTTTAATTAAGAGTTTACAGGCAAACTGGTGCATTTAACTTCTCACCCGATTCTTTCAAACTTCACAGAAGAATTCACCTCATTAAGATATAGTGTTGAATCTAAAACATTGACCAGTTTTGCTTCAAAAGTAAAACAACAACTGATGACTTGTTTCTTTGTTTTACTGTTAAACATACGATATCCATCACTTTTGATTCGTCGATTCCGAGAGAGGCAGTGCCTTTGTTCATATTATGAAATACCTGTCTTGCAATGTTAATAAATTACATCTTAAATCAAATATATTTTTAAAAGGCCCAAAATTTAACGTTTTGCAGTCAGACGGCACATTTTTTCTGTAGGACACAATATTTTAGTGTTACCATGGAAAAGTGAAATATGCATAACAGGAATTGTCACAATCAGAAAACACAGCCTCCTCACACAGTCAAGAAGAAGAGAAAGAGAGAGCATGGTTAATAAAATGATTAGTTTCAAAACAGACACCACAAACAGAAAAAATGAGGACCGAGGGGTTACCGTCTTAGAACGGTCCGTGGCAAAAATAATTTTCCACTAGGGGTTTAAATCAGGTTCTAGGGTGGACCAACCTCACACTTGCCCCTAACTGGTTCTCATATGAACAAACAAGAACAAGTGGGTGAAATAACTCCAACCCACTCATCAGCTCGACGATGTTGCATGCAAAAGCACAAACATATAAAACATAAGATGCTAATAGCATTGCAAAGCAAAAGGGCGGGTACTCAATGATCTAACCGAGACTAGAGCACCTGGAATCAAATCAGCCAGAACACAATGACAGGGATAAAAGAATCGAATCGAGCTTCTTGGTTATTCGACAAGATTTCCTGATAAAACTTTAGTGACTCTTAAAGCCCTGCCACCGTCGTTAGTGTCATTTTTCATAAGAGAACCTGTCTACTAGAAGGTGTTCTAGAGGATGCGGTATCAAGTTAATCAGTCATTACGAATACTTTTGACATTCCAGACGTTACCTGCTAACCCAAGTTTCCTTCCCAACGGACAGTCTGTAACATCGGATGAGGAACAAGAGCAATATGAGGATGTCGAAGAGCAGAAGGAGGATATTAATAATGAAACACGGGTAATTTCGCGCGTTTTGTATCCTTGATTCTCGAATCGATCGAATTCTGATTTTTTAATTATTTATTCTAATATTACTAATTTATTTAAAACAAGTTATGTATATTTGCATGTCTCTCATCAGTTTTGCGATTTTTCTCTGCTTAATAAATATACTGAGCCAAAATAATAATTTGACAAATATAACATGGAAAACTCCTATTAATGATGCCTGTAAATGCATGCATCTGAAGAAATTATATCACCAATATGTTTATCTTAGTAGTTGACGGTCCAGTATCTATCGGTTAAAAAAAAGAAACATGAAAAAGAATATACGTAGTTGTGGAAAATTAAGCGTTGGATTTTGTTCTGTTTTACATTAAAAAGGAGGTAATTTGCCAAATCGGAAAATCAAGAAACTGTATGTTATTTCTTTGCTTCAGTGGGCTTTAAAGATTGTGTTTTTCCTTCTGTACATGCCATACACTTTTAAATTTTACAGTCAAATAGTCTGTTTGAGACTTTTATGTTAAAATTATCGATTTCACCTTGATTTAGAAAAGAGGAGAAAACGTCGAGCCCTGTAAAAACATAACGAAATTTTCCCGCTTTATCAAATGGCCAGATATGCATAAATACCACAAATTAAATGAAAAATAAAATATAGCATCCCTGAACAAAAGGTTGGAATTTAAAAACTAGTATGTTTTCATTTTTGTTTAGGTTATATTATTATGCAAAACATATATTTGTTGGGGAACGCTTTTTACTAATAAATGAAAACTTAAAATATCTTAACATTGCGATTTTATATTAAAACATCGTTCCAACTAATACATATAAGTAAAGCATATCAATGCATTCTTTAACAGAATTTTGTATAAAACAAAATCTTTTCTCCTGGAACAAATGAGTTCAAACGTTTTACATGTTTTAACGCAAAAATATGTTATTGTGTCTTTCTCTTCTAACAGAAAACAGTTTATTTTGCATGATTTTTCTTAATTCCCGAAACATATTGACTGTCTTAACTTTTATAATTACTGGGTTTTATTAAGATTATTGTGATGTTTATAATGTTACTGTTAAACCGGGTACTCAGAGTTGTAAATACATTAAGCTCAATCAACGATTATCGTTTTTATCATTTCTCCCTTATCATTTTGACTAGACGGGATTCTAGCGGATGTGGTATCTAATGAACCCGTTTTAACAAATTCTATTAACATTCCAGACGTTACCTGCTAACCCAAGTTTCCTTCCCAACGGACAGTCTGTAACATCGGATGAGGAACAAGAGCAATATGAGGATGTCGAGGAGCAGAAGGAGGATATTAATAATGAAACACGGGTAATTTCGCGCGTTTTGTATCCTTGATACTCGAATTAACGGAATTCTGATTTTTTAATTATTTATTCTAATATTACTAATTAGATACGAATGTCGTTGAGCACAGTACATATATCTTTGTAAATTTTGTAGTAATATGCATAACTGACAGGTACATAGTCTGTGTTTTGATCCGATTTTAGTCAAAATGCGTTATTAACAAATTATCTTACTTTTATTTGTCGTATGCAATCATAAATCCTGGTTTATTGGTCTCAAAATTGATACATTTTAATTATTTTAAGCCGTTATCCTGGATGTAAACGGATAATTTTATCTTTAACATGTTGTGTATCAGACATGGAGGCGGCCTTTTTTGTTGTGTTCTACCGCATTGCATCATGGGCGGTTGCCCAGGATATGTTTCTTTAGCATCTACAAATGTCGTCGAACTTCGGCTGTAATTTTCTCTCTAACTACCCATTTAAAACGAAATCGGAGGTGCCAGTCACTTTCTTTATTGTATTCGATTTCAATTGATATATATATTTAATGGACGTTCCATTTACGATTTTATGTAAACTTTGTAAGTCTGTAACGCGCACTTTGTTGAATCTTGTACACAGCGTTTAACCGTGAGCATTTGCACACATTTTTTGTTTGTGTACGCATTTTCTGAAGTGTACCGCAAATTTTAAATGCGTAAATCTGGGGTATATAAACCCAGTTTTTCTTTATTCGGGAGCTCCAACAAACCAAAAATCCAAAATTGTCGTCATTCATTTTTGTACAGACAGGATTTGCTTAACTTAAAGGTTGATTACAAATTTATTCAAGAATCTATTGCATATTAATTATTATTAGCCTAGTAAACGTCGAGTGTTTAAAAGTTATTCATTAAAATCTTTTGACTTCAGTTTTGTATTTGCATGCTTTTTAACATTTAACATTTCATTAATTTGAAGCATTTCCCATTTAGACAGAATTTAACTTATTGTCAATTTCCATATTTTGTGTTGATATTTATTTTTGTAAATTACCTGAACATTTAACAAATGTTGAGGTACATTGAAAATAAAAGTGATAAATTGAAGCTGGCTATTTCAGATTAGTAGTAAGGAAATAATAAAACATTATTGTAGTACATAATTAACTTGGAGCTCATTTCGGCCATTATAACAGTTTTCCCAAGTCTGCGTATAGCACCGGGAAATTCATCCTTGCCATAACTGGCTCAGACCCAGAGGACCCGGTTTTCGAACCCTGTAATAAAGGCCTCAAAGAGCCAGAAAAGTGTAGAGACTGTCTTCACGGTTTTGACGGACAATAGGATCTGTACCTGACCCAACCCAACAGCCGGACCGTAACAATATTTAGATGCGCTCCACCCGAGACTAGGCGTCGACGAGTTATATACATTTTTCATTTTTGTCTATGATCTGGCTAAATCAACCCGAGCCAGTGGCCTATACTATTTTTGAGGATTTATTTTATAAGGATCTTGAACATTGATTTACTTTTCAGGATTTGCCTCCACTCCCACACCCTTTCCCAAGAGAAAGATTTTTTAAATCGGATGACAAACGAATGCAGGATAATGAGGAGAGTACATTCACCGCTATCTGGGTAAGAGCATCCGTCTTTTACATTTGCTTTGATAAAAACACGTTATGTGACTGCTTTTCAAAATTATTGATTTGTGTTATTTTCATGTAAATACAATACTAAGACCTATCAATTAAGTCTGTAATTGTCAATCTTTTTGCAGTATGTGGTTTTAATGTGATATACTGATATACACTTAACTAATGATCTAACTACACCGTTTAAATTTCTCAGAAAGTATTCGGAATACACACTTCAAACTTGAAAAATGATAAGATACACCATTTTCACTTCTTTGTATGAACAAGTTATTTAATTCTCTTCACGCGTTTAGAAACCACTGACATTAAATCAAGGTAGGGGTAAATACAAAAGTCACAAAATTGTCGGTAGTGGGTGTATTCTCCGTAAACGAAATTTCATGTCTCATTGTTTAATTTTTGATTTTTTAGTAATTTTGAACAGTTCTATGCAATTCTTCAGTAATGCGATTGTTTAGCTGTAACACAGTAGATTTTTCAGCAGTTTTGCCGGTTTCAGTATATACTCTATACAAAAGCTTCGGTAAATTTTGTTACTTTTGGTTTTGCCCTCACCTCGATTAATTGTC
>JAZAYU010000102.1:0-252698 GCA_038501625.1 Corbicula japonica | reverse complement strand
CAAACCATAAAACATTTGAATGCAGGTTTAAGCAAGGAGTTAAGTGCTGGTCATGTGGTATGTATGGACACAAACAGGAAACATGTTGGAATGCTCTATAGGGAATAGGCCAAGGAGCCACATCAAACAAACAAATTCAAACACTTAATAGTTTCGATATTTTAACAGATATATGTAGTGACTGTAATCAGAATATTTGCAAATGTAACAGTGTTTTACTAAAAGAAGAAATAACTATAACTAATCTCAATTTGAGCAAAAAAGGTTTAAATATTGGGTATTTAAATGTTCAAGGAATTTCCTCAAAAGTTGATGAGTTAAGATTATTACTAACAAATAATAACATACACATTTTTGGCATCAGTGAAACAAAATTAAAAGAAAATCATCAAACAGAATTTTATCAAATTAATGGATTTAGAGCTTTTCGCAGAGATCGAAAAGAAAACAGAGGTGGTGGTATTTTAGTGTATGTCAAAGATAATTTAAACTGCAATCACAGGGAAGATTTAGAGAATAGGGATATTGAAAGTGTTTGGTTGGAATGCAAACCAACAAAAAGCAGGCGATTTTTAATTTGTTTACTCTACAGACATCCTGAATCCAGAGTAGACTGGAAAGAAAAATTTGAAATTCATCTAGAAAAAGCACAATTAGAGGAAAAAGAAATAATAATTTTAGGGGATATGAATAGAGATCTTTTAAATTCTCAGATTAAAAATGATTGGACTAATTTTATGTTTGGCCTTGGATTCACACAAATTATTGACGAACCGACTCGAGAAGGCTAATTTTAAAACACTTATAGATCATATTTATACAGACATGCAGACAATATTTGTAATTTTTCTGTTCCTAAAATTGGGATAAGTGATCATTATCCAATATTTTGCACAGAAATGCAAACTATAAAAATTTATGCAATTCACATCAGTTTATAAAATACAGATCCTTTAAGAATTTCAATAATGATAATTTCTCAAAAGATTTAGGACTTATTGATTGGTCAACCATTTTTAATGAAACTGATCCAAATACTGCTGTAGATTCTTTTATGGACTTATTTATAAACGTCTTGGACAACATGTCCCGGTTAGACATCACAGAGTAAAGAGGGCAAATCAGCCTGATTGGGTTAATTCTGATATTCTAGATGCAATAAAGCAGAGAGATAAATTTAAAACAATGAATGTGTTGAGAACTAAGATTATTGAGGAATAAAGTAACAAGTCTAATGAATGCAGCAAGAAAATCAAGTATTGAACGGAAAATAGAAGATGGTCAAAACAATCCTGCTAATATTTGGAAAATATTCAAGGAATTCCAAAATCCAAATGGACACAAATCTGCTATTAACCAGTTAAATATTGATGGTTTTGAACTAAATGACTCGGAAACTATGAGCAATTATTTCAATTCATTTTTTACTAATGTTGCTACTTCGCTAAAAGAACATACAACTTATTCAGATTTCAGAAATCAAAGAATATGTAAATGGAAAGGTACCTAAAGAAATGTTTTTCAACATTCCATATATTACTAAAGAAAAAGTGTGTAAAATGCTTAATGATTTAGACACATCCAAAGACACAGGTCTGGACAATTTGGGTCCACGGCTTTTGAAGATGTCGGCCAATGTAATATATCCTGTAATACATCACTTAATTAATTTAAGTATTAAAGAAAGCACAGTACCAGACTGCTGGAAACTAGCTAAAGTTAATCCACTTTTCAAGTCAGGGTCTGCTCAAGATGTTAATAACTACAGACCAATATCAATTTTACCTACATTATCAAAATTAATAGAAAAACATGTTCATGATAGTTTTATGGCATATTTAAACCATTACAATCTTTTAAGTAAATCACAGAGTGGATTTAGAAAAAATCACAGTTGTGAAACAGCATTAGTAAGCATGTTAGATAAGTGGATCAAAGCATTAAATGAAGGAAAATTTGTTGGAGTAATCATGATTGATTTCAGAAAAGCTTTTGATCTTGTTGACTTTGATATCTTAATAAGGAAACTAAAACTATATAAATGCAGTGATCAAACAATTAAATTTTTCAAATCCTATCTTTATGAACGAAAACAAGTTGTCAATTTGAACGGTGTACTCTCTGGGGAAGCTGAAATCAAATGTGGTGTTCCCCAAGGCTCAATTTTAGGGCCTCTACTTTTTCTATTATTTATTAATGATTTGTCACAAGTCTTATCGACAGCTGTTAATAGCGCAGACTTGTATGCTGATGACACTACAATCAGTGACATCAGTTTTTCCAAAAATATACTACAGCAAAATCTTCAGCATTCATTAGATATTCTTGAAATCTGGTGTAAAGAAAATGGCATGGTGCTTAACACTGAAAAAACAAAGGTCATTTTCATCACAACTCCGCAAAAAAGAACCAAAATGGGAAATATTCAGCTAAATGTTAATTATAAAAATATCAGTTTAAAACTAACAACAGGAGATAAACTGTTAGGCGTACATATACAAGATAATCTTAAATGGGATGTCCATGTTAATAGTATAAAAAGAAAAATAGCCTCAAATATATGGCTTTTATCTAAAATAAAATACTTTATACCCTTAAACAGTAGAATAATGTATTATAAAGCTTATATACAACCGCATTAAGACTTTTGTAATGTTATTTGGGGAGGCACTGGAGGAAATAACTTAAATAAACTACTCTCGTTACAAAAAAGAGCATGCAAAACAATATTTGGACCAGAATATGTAAGTTTTAAGGATGCAATGAACAAAATTAATTCTCTTACTATTCACCAGAGAATTGTACTTCAGAAAGCCAAATTTATGTTTAAAGTGCATAATAAACTTGTTCCTGAATACATACAAGATATGTTCCAATATAGAGAGTCATCCGTTTTCAATATAAGAAATTCCACTCAGTGACATCAGTTTTTCCAAAAATATACTACAGCAAAATCTTCAGCACTTAATCACTTAATCAGTTTACCATTAACCTAACAAATTGGATAAAGCAGAACTAACTATGATACATACTTCCAAAAACCGCACACCATTTTTTTTATGCCCCCGCCATATAATGGCGGAAGGGCATATAGTGTTCACCCTGGCTGTGGGTGGGTGGGTGGGTGGGTGGGTGTGTGTGTCAGTGTGTGTGTATGTTCGAAAATCGTGTCCGCTCTGTAACTTTGTTATTTCTTATTGGATTTTAAAATAACTTGGTATGAATGTTCACCATATCAAGACGGTGTGTCGCGTACAATACCCATGCCCGTAGGTCCAAGGTCAAGGTCACTGTTACTAAAAATAGAATTTTCTTGTCCAGGCTGTAACTTCCTTATGAATGGAGGGATTTCAAAATCACTTGGCACAAATGTTCACCATGACAAGGCGGTGTGTCGCGTACAACACCCATGCCTGTAGGTCCAAGGTCAAGGTCACTGTTACTAAAAATAGAATTTTGTTGGAAAAATCGTGTCCGCTCTGTAACTTTGTTATTTCTTATTGGATTTTAAAATAACTTGGTATGAATGTTCACCATATCAAGATGGTGTGTCGCGTACAATACCCATGCCTGTAGGTCCAAGGTCAAGGTCACTGTTACTAAAAATATAATTTTCTTGTCCGGGCTGTAACTTCCTTATGAATGGAGGGATTTCAAAATCACTTGGCACAAATGTTCACCATGACAAGGCGGTGTGTCGCGTACAACACCCATGCCTGTAGGTCCAAGGTCAAGGTCACTGTTACTAAAAATAGAATTTTGTTGGAAAAATCGTGTCCGCTCTGTAACTTTGTTATTTCTTATTGGATTTTAAAATAACTTGGTATGAATGTTCACCATATCAAGATGGTGTGTCGCGTACAATACCCATGCCTGTAGGTCCAAGGTCAAGGTCACTGTTACTAAAAATATAATTTTCTTGTCCGGGCTGTAACTTCCTTATGAATGGAGGGATTTCAAAATAACTTGGCACAAATGTTCACCATGACAAGGCGGTGTGTCGCGTACAACACCCATGTCTGTAGGTCCAAGGTCAAGGTCACTGTTACTAAAAATAGAATTTTGTTGGAAAAATCGTGTCCGCTGTGTAACTTTGTTATTTCTTATTGGATTTTAAAATAACTTGGTATGAATGTTCACCATATCAAGATGGTGTGTCGCGTACAATACCCATGCCTGTAGGTCCAAGGTCAAGGTCACTGTTACTAAAAATAGAATTTTCTTGACCGGGCTGTAACTTCCTTATGAATGGAGGGATTTCAAAATAACTTGGCACAAATGTTCACCATGACAAGGCGGTGTGTCGCGTACAACACCCATGCCTGTAGGTCCAAGGTCAAGGTCACTGTTACTAAAAATAGAATTTTGTTGGAAAAATCGTGTCCCGTCTGTAACTTTCTTATTTCTTATTGGATTTTAAAATAACTTGGTATGAATGTTCACCATATCGAGACGGTGTGTCGCGTACAGTACCCATGCCTGTAGGTCCAAGGTCAAGGTCACTGTTACTAAAAATAGAAATTTCTTGTCCGGGCTGTAACTTCCTTATGAATGGATGGATTTCAAAATAACTTGGCACAAATGTTTACCATGACAAGGCGGTGTGTCGCCTACAAAGCCCATGCCTGTAGGTCCAAGGTCAAGGTCACTGTTACTAAAAATAAAATTTTGTTATAAGAATCTTGTCTGCTCTGTAACTTTGTTATTTCTGATTGGATTTTAAAATAACTTGGTATAAATGTTTATTATATCAAGACGATGTGTTGTGTAGAACACCCATGCCTGTAGGTCCGAGGTCAAGGTCACTGTTACTAAAAATAGAATTTTGTTGGAAAAATCGTGTCCGCTCTGTAACTTTGTTATTTCTTATTGGATTTTAAAATAACTTGGTATGAATGTTCACCATATCAAGACGGTGTGTCGCGTACAATACCCATGCCTGTAGGTCCAAGGTCAAGGTCACTGTTACTAAAAATAAAATTTTGTTATAAAAATCTTGTCTGCTCTGTAACTTTGTTATTTCTGATTGGATTTTAAAATAACTTGGTATAAATGTTTATTATATCAAGACGATGTGTTGTGTAGAATACCCATGCCTGTAGGTCCAAGGTCAAGGTCACTGTTACAAAAAATAGAAATTTCTTGTACTAGCTATAACTTCATTATTAACAGAGTGATTTCAAAATAATTTGGCAGAAATGGTCACTATGACAAGGCGTTGTGTTGTGTACAATTCCCATGCCTGTAGGTCCAAGGTCAAGGTCACTATTACTAAAACCAGAATTTTCTTGTCTGGGCTGTGAGTTTGTTATTACTTATTAGATTTTCAATTAACTTGCTATAAATGTTCACCATGACAGACATGCATAGCGGGGGCATCCGTGTCCTATGGACACATTTCTAGTTTTGATAATATTCAATTAAACTCTAATACATTGACTGTAAAACATTTTGATTATGATTATTTTGACGATTTAAGTTAAACTTGATTGATCATGTTCTTAACTTTTATCGATCGCATTATATATGTATATTAATTTAATATTTTTTCATGTCTCTGTTTGTATTTTGCATATCATTGTTGTTTCTATGTTTTGTTACTACTGAATATATATATATGTACTTATTAAGAGGGCCCCAAGGGAGATTAGTTATTTTGACTAATTGGGTTACCCTCTATAAATAAAGACATTCATTCATTCATTCATTTCGCAAACTTACACATTATGCGACGTTTGCATGGTGTATATTGTTTAAGGGTTGTTTTGTTTTAGGGAAATGTATAAACATTGATATCAGTTGTCACAGAGAATTTTTCTTTGTTAAATAAATCGTTTGATTCAGCTTATGTCGGTCTTGAGCCATTGACCGAGTTTTCCAATTATGACAGTGTCATGCACATACAATATCATAAAGTTGTGATGGGAAGCTACCGCAATCATCTTTAAGTTAAATGTCATTGATATTGCTTTTTCTGCTTGTTTCAGTTTGATATCAATTTAAATAGGGAATCTCTTGCCAACCTGGCCATTTATGAACCAAGAACTTTTCAGGTAAGTTTAAAGCCCTTTCCTCCATATTAACAAGGGTTTTATCGCAGGTGCGTACAGTGTAGATCCAGATCAGCCAGAACATCCATGCTGTCTGATCAGGATCTACATTGTTCACTTCTTGGTCAGAAATAACCTAATGAATGAAAAAGTGAACAGTGTAGATCTAGATCCTTAACAGATGGCAAGGATGCACAATTTGATCTGGATTTACACTGTTCACCCATTGATAACAGTCATATCCCATGGAGTAAAGGGTTGAAGTGTTAAGTACAGAAGTATGAAGTTTGATATTTCAGGCTTCGAAATAATTTAACATAGAAGAAGAAAGTTTAAATTCCAGTATCAGGAAAGGCTATGTGCATAGAACACAGCCTTCCCACACAGCCTTAAATAAGAGAGAAAGGCAGAACATACATGAATGGTATCATTTAATATTTCGTGGACAAATTTTCACGCAAAAGCCTCAAATGATATATATTTGTTCCTATAAGTTCTTGCAAATGTATTTTTCTATGACAGGGTGAAATATGCATATCAGGAATTGCAACATCCAGCAGACACAGCCTCTAAACACAAGTAAAAAGGAAAATAGATGTTATTATATGATATATTTTTGAAAGTACATTTAAACACATGATTGAAGAGTAATCATCATTTTACCCTTTAACCTTTTGAAAAGATTAAAGGGTAAAATGCATGGATGAACAGACGCTGGTCGCCCAAGTAGTTTTAGGTAAAACCACTTGGATCACCAGTGTCTGATCATCCATGCAGTCTGATTTGGATCTACACTGTTTGCTTTCTGGTAAGAAATAATCTAATGAATGAAAAAAGGGAACAGTGTAGATCTTGATTAGCTCTGATATTGATCTACAATGTTCATTCATGTGGTTATGTATAACCTAGCGCAGATCCAGAGCAAACTAAATGAATGTGTAGCTAAACCATGGGATATTAGCCATATCCAACGAGTTGATGGTTAAACATTAAGAGCCAATAAAAAACTTTCCAATCAGAAAGTAGCAAATTTCAAGATTAACAAGGTTTGCAGCATATGAAATGCTAGGAAGCATTTGAAAAAGGTCGGGGTACAAACCTACCATCATCAGATTGCTTGGCCAGGTGCATAACCAAATGGTCCACTTTCATGCCATTGTAAATTTTAACTACTTAACTTTATATCTGCCGGTTGGAAACAAAATGCAGCTAACATATTGGTTGCAGTGTGAAGTCATGCATAGAAGTGAAGTTTGCAAAATAAGTAATGCAGATTCTTTTCTTCAGGTCCCTATCACAGGGTAATCCAATATACATGTTTGATTTTATTTTACATTTATATTGATTTCGTACATTCTATACACATTATAACAATTTGTAGTTATATGTAACACGTATTGTAAAATATTAATAATGTTCTTTATAAATTTAATATTTAACATATACTCTGTATTAAAGAGCAAAAAAGGAAAATGCACTCTTTTAGAGTTTATATATAATTTGTTTTGTCAAATTTTCTATTTTGTGAAACTTATTTTCTATTGTGTGAAACTTATTTTCTATTTTATGAAACTTAGTTTCCCAAGAAATAAGCACACAAGTGACAATAACAGAATGATTCCTTTCTGCGTTTCAGAGTTTAGTAGAATTTGTCAAAATGCGATCGTTGGAGACGGGTTTAGCATCTGTTGAACTTGGAAGTCGTTATGGTACAGAGCCTCGTGGAATAACGGATGCTGTAAAGAAACACATGGAAACATCTTCCACCTCCTAGCATTACGACAATTTTTAGGGTCACATGTTGTATTTCATTTATGGACTGATTTAAATTAATCGCTCATGTATGGACTGATATAAATTAATCGCTCATGTATTGGCTGCACCCCAAAAATTCCCAAATTAAGTATGGAGGCAGCATTCAAACTTAACAAATGTATTAGTTGCACCCGCAACTTCTGAATAATAAAATCGTTAAAAAATGTGACCTTTACATGAGGATGGAATTTAGAACAAGTAAAATCAGAAGAATATGACTGAGACCACATAAAGAAGAGTACAGTGTAGAACAAAATATCTTGACGATAAAATCCCTTTCGCTGAATTGGTGTTAAGGCTTTTGTATACAATGAACATATTTGAGTTATGTTGTATATTGAAAAAGATCTCTGGCTAGTGTATACAGTGGATAGATTTGAAAAATGTGTATCAAGATAGCCGAGGGTGCAATGGGTGGTGTATATAAAAAAATTGCCATTTTATCACATACAGGATCAGTTTGTGTGCAAAATGATTCTAGAATAAAATATTATTGTGTATTATGTGTTCATTATCTTATTTGATATTTTAACAGTTTTATTCATCAGGGCGGGTAATCAAACTGCACCTTACCATGCATTTTGTAAACAAAAGTCCGCCATCTTGGATGAAAATTGGTAAGTTTTTTTACTTTTACTCATTTAATAAATAAATCGTAAAATTGAGATATACCTAAGAACCTGCTACACATTTTTCCGAATCTTTTGGTACCTAGATGGAATATAAACTCCAAGTGGAAAACAAGTTACCTCGGTCATGGAAACTGAATCGGCGAGAAATAAGCAAGAATTTTTAGGGTAAAGTGCAGGGAAATTTGTCATTTTGTATGTTTTTCGCTTAGAAAGGTACTTTTGTCTGTAATCACACGAAAAATTGAATTCCATTTTAAATTTAATGTCCCAAGACATTTTTTTGCGTAATTTTTATTTAATTCTTTTAGCTGGTACAAAAAATTGTTTGTGTCAAAATTAAAAAATAATATTGGCAGTAAAACAGCTATTGCTTTTACGGCCGGTGCCTGATTGTAAAATTATTCTTAATTAAACTTAACCATTAAATATTAAGGAAACCAACAGAGATAGTTTCACATGTTGAAATTACCTGGAAATCGCTCTTTCATCTAGTTGAAAACTCATAATTGACAGTATTTAGGTTCCATGTGTTTCAGATCATGAACAACTTATGTGAGCATTGTGGAGCGTCGTTCAATACACGTGCCGCAATGCGTGTTCATAGCAAGGCTATTCACCAGAAGGCTTATTCATACAGGTGCTGCGGTCAAAGTTTTAGGGATAAAACCGAACTGAGAAAACCTAGGTAAATAATGTCCATTTTAAAGTATTAAACACACAAAAGTGAAACGCGTAATGCAAAATCAAACATAGTGACAATGGGTTGTCGGATTCTTAATTATATATCAATGGGATCGAGTCCTGTAAGAAGCTTCGCTGACAATCATACTGTATTCACCTAGGAATGGTTAGTTCTTCCTGATTAAAAGTAAAAAAGCATATACATGAAAGTGTATTTTTAAAATTGTATATTCGTTCCTCGCTACAAAGTTCCAAAGAGTTTGTGACCATTGCAACATAAAACTTGCTTTGTTCACGTCATTAAATCGCATAGTTCGCTTATTTATAGACCTTTATATATAATATTATGCTGTAAGCATAAAAACATAAAAAAATGTCGGAAATGTACCACAATTGCATGTGTACATTTTACTTCTTCTAGTACGCATACACAAATATTAAGTATTATAACAAAATATATAGGCCTATACATAATACTCGATTGATTTGTTAAACATGTTAAAACCGTATACATTGTATTAGATCAGGTGGGCAACAATTACATCATTCAAAACATTGAGCAAAGAAAACATAGTCTTTTATAGTTAATTTTGTTAAGTTATTTGGTTTTTGAAAAAGGTGTGAGGTTATATTGCCGATCTAAGTGTCATTTTACTTGAACCGCAGAAGTGGGATAACATGACACTCAGGCCGTCAATGCATCCGCACATGTATATCTATTCAAGAAACCTAATAATTGTTTGATTATACTGCAAAACCTTCGAAAAATAGATATTTAGAAAACATTGGTATTTAATAAATGGGGCTCAAATTATTTTTAAACGGCTCTCTTTCCACTGAGCCTCAAAAGTACACGTATGACGTCATGTTTTCATCTACGTGACGTCTCTTCTAAATAGCTTAGATGGACTGCCGATTCGATATTTTTTTAACAATTATTCATTCTCAGTAAAAAAATATAAGTACACCCTGAAAATACCACTGAGCAAATAAGGAGATTGACTTAATGCATTTCTTGCAATTTAAAACAATATGGCGGAATACAATAAAATATGGGAGGCCAGAAGAAATAATAATCACAGTGTCTAAGCGTACAGTTAACCGAAACGGAAGTTGCTGATCTGTACGCCGATGATCACATAGTTGCTTACAGAAAAACCTGCGACATCGAATTATTTATTGGTAAATAAACCAAATTTAATGTGCATTTGGAAAAAAATATTTCTGTGGTAAGTACAACGTTAATTGTTAGGCCTGCTGTGATCATATAGACTTAAAGGAAGGGTTAGTATTGTTATAATCCATCATCGTTCCCAACTCGATCAGTGAAAATAGGAGCAAAACATTGAACAAAACGGGACGTTTTGGGTTCAAATTTCTTTGTGTAAATAGATTTTGGACCATATTTGTGTTGGTATGGGAGAAAATTCATTTATTCAACTTGTGTACTTCGTTGAACTGAGTTTGAACGACTTAGCAACGAGAAAATGATACTTTCTTTATGTCACTGTAAATGATAAGACTGTACGCATAGTTGCAACTGTACGCGATCGTTAGTTGTTAACAGATGCCTAACATCTGTACGCATAGTTGTCAAACAGATCATTAACAATTTATGGTTCCAGTTAATGCTTTCTGATTATATCGACAGGTTGTCATTTTAGCTTCAGTTAACCTTAATAATTCTTGCACGAGAACCTGAAAAATGCATATTTTTTCAACAAATTTGCTCATTCTTTTAATAATACAATTGTATAAACAAATAACTGATCTTGGCTTCTGTTTCAAAGTCAGATTTGTTTTTAAATCTCTTGTTAGCTCTTCATGAAAGGAGGCGTGAAAAAAAACGACTAGAGTCCAACCGAGCTATATCAGTGGTAAGACCGTGTAAGATATGTAGAGGCCCGCTGTAATGTTTTCATTTCTTCTCTGAAGTGCGAACAGTAGAAGCCATAATATAGCTGGACAAATACGCGTTAGTACTTCAACCATAGTTTCTAAAGATTTCATAGAATGCTCCAATCAGATTAACATAATCCCTGAAATCTACCAATGAAAGTCGGCCAAAATAAAATCCAACTCGACATTTTAACGACCTTAAACATGAAATTCTTAGCAGTTGCAGACGTAATTGTAGACTAACTTAATTCAGTCACGAAGTGGTGGATTTCAAAATCTGAAACCACTTAATGGAATTTTCCTGTCAAAGACCAGATTGTTAAAGTCTTTATGACATTGGATAATATTTGTGCATAATGTATATTTTTGCCAACACCGGCAGGGATTTCAGCAGGTTTATACTAGGTTTTATTTAATGTCACAATCAGGGGATTTAAGATTTCTAGCAATTATCGGTGTCTTATTTGCAAAGTGTACCAATTCGTTCATATGGTTCAACAGTAGATCAGAGTAAAAACCTATCAATTTATAGCTCAAAACTTGCTTGTCAGTTCTAAAATGTGATCATATAAGGTTTTATTTTTGATAAATAATACATTAGATTTGGTTGATTCCTTTGATTGATTCCTTTAACAAGTTCTTGCTTCATTGATGCTTTTCAGTTGATCAGTATATGATGCACTTATGATCGCAACTGTTCGTACAGTCTGACATTGAAGTACTGCAACTTTGCGTACAGTCTTGTCACTTTCGGTTGCTGCACAGAAAGACCATTTTTCGGTGCTAATTCGTTCAAGCACCGTTCAACGCATTTTGTGAGCGTTGGAAATGATTTTTCTTTCACGGGAAGTCAAATATATACCTTTCCAATATATACATTATTAAATATGAGGTCACAAATGCAGATTTTCTCCACTCTTTTTCCCTATTTTGTACTGATCAAGTGTGAAAAGATTACAGATTGCAACTTAACTAGCCGTTAGTTCAAGACTTCAAGATCACAGTAAGACTATTAATCAACGATGTACTTATTATAAAAATAATTTCTGCAAAAAGCACGTTTAATTTGAATATATTTTACAAATAAAAAGCCGATGTCGCGTGTTTTTCTGTAAGCAACTATGTGATCATCGGCGTACAGATCAGCAACTTCCGTTTCGGTTAACTGTACGCTTAGACACTGTGATAATGCACGTGCATTTCGTATTTACTGCCGATCAGTTAATACGGATTTGCGCCAACGACAAATTATCAACTTCAGCGAAGCTTCTTACAGGACTCGATCCCATTGATATCTAATTAAGAATCCGACAACCCATTGTCACTATGTTTGATTTTGCATTACGCGTTTCACTTTTGTTTGTTAAATACTTTAAAATGGGCATTATTTACCTATGTCTTCTCAGTCCGGTTTTATCCCTAAAACCTTTACCGCAGCACTTGTATGGATAAGACTTATGGTAAATAGCCTTGCTATGAACACGCATTGCGGCACGTGTATTGAACGACGCTCCACAATGCTCACATAAGTAGTTCATGATCTGAAACACATGGAATCTAAATACTGTCAATTATGTGTTTTCAACTAGATGAAAGAGCGATTTAAAAAGTAATTTCAACATACGAAACTATCTGTGTTGGTCTCCTAAATATCTAATAATTAAGTTTAATTAAGAATATTTTTACAATCAGGCAACGGCCGTAAAAGCAACAGCTGTTTCACTGCCAACATTACCTTTTTATTTTGACACAAACACTTTTGACTGGGGTACCTAATCGAGGAAAGTGGTAATTTGGTAAGTGTTTGATTTTGCACTACGCGTTTCACTTTTGTGTGTTTTATACTATAAAATGGACATTATTTACCTAGGTTTTCTCAGTTCGGTTTTACCATAAAACATTGACCGCAGCACCTGTACGAATAAGCCTTCTGGTGAATAGCCTTGCTATGAACACGCATTGCGTCACGTGTATTGAACGACGCTCCACCATGCTCACATAAGTTGTTCATGATCTGAAACACATGGAACCTAAATACTGTCAATTATATGTTTTCAACTAGATGAAAGAGCGATTTCCAGGTAATTTCAACATATGAAACTATCTCTGTTGGTTTCCTTAATATCTAATGGTTAAGTTTAATTAAGAATAATTTTACAATCAGGCACCGGCCGTAAAAGCAATAGCTGTTTTACTGCCAATATTACTTTAAAGTTTTTATTTTGACACAAACGATTTTTTGTACCAGCTAAAAGAATTAAATAAAAAAAATACACAAGCCGGGAGTTTTTTCGTTGGCCGGTGACAACTGAACAAGCCAAAGTTCAGAGGAGCGGATCAAAACAATACATGTTTTAAGCCGGAATTTGATATTGTGGAGTCTTCCAAATGTTACATCTTATTTCTTTAATTGATTACGTGTCGGACATGTGTTTTATATGGTCATATTAGTCAGGGAAATACTACAGAGATATTTTATGTTTAGTTTAGGAAAAAAGTCAACTGCACTTTATCATTTATTTTTCAGAACTGCACTTAACCATAAGGGATATTTGCTAATTTTGCTGCAAAATAGTGTTTTCTTTTACAAAAAAAAATTGTCTTGGGACATGAAATTTAAATTGGAATTCAATTTTTCGTGTGATTACAGACAAAACTACCTTTCTAAGCGAAAAACATACAAAATGACAAATTTCCCTGCACTTTACCCTAAAAATTCTTGCTTATTTCTCGCCGATTCAGTTTCCCTGACCGAGGTAACTTGTTTTCCACTTGGAGTATATATTCCATCTAGGTACCAAACGATTCGGAAAAATGTGTAGCAGGTTCTTAGGTATATCTCAATTTTACGTGTTATTTATTAAATGAGTAAATTTAAAAAACTTACCAATTTTCATCCAAGATGGCGGACTTTTGTTTACAAAATGCATGGTAAGGTGCAGTTTGATTACCCGCCCTGATGGAGGGATTTCAATATGATGTTGAGAAAACTGGTATGAATTACTGTTATCTTAGTGTTTATACCACTTTCAATGGTTACTTTGGAAACTTCTGACTCCAAGGTGTTTACCTTTATTTCATTTTCTTCCAAGACAAGGCGATACATAGGGATCGCTTTGTCCGTCCATCCATTCTTTAGGTCAAGGTCACATTTGATAGAGTGATTCCCCCTTTTGTACTTGGATTTTTACACAATAACTATAGCTATAACTTTGTCATTTCTCAATATTTCTTCATGAAACTTTCACATTTTATTTTTTATGACAAGCTGTGCCAAGTTCTTTAGGTCAAGGTCACATTTGATGGAGTTATGCCCCTTTTTTGTACTTGGATTTTGGCATGAAAACTAAACATAAGCTATAACTGCCATTTCTCAATATTTCTTCCTCAAACTTTCAAATTTAATTGCTCATGACAACACGCTTGTAATGATGCCAAGTTCTTTATGTCAAGATGGAATTATGACCCTTTTTGTACTTGCATTTTAATTCCGATAAAGTACCAGAAGACATCACAAGTGTTAAACTGATTACCCATCAAGTTCTAGTTTACACCCACAAAGTTAGTGGGTTTAATATTTTATATTATATTTTTTTGCATTTTTAAATAACAGTTTCTTACATTAATTTGAAGTGACAGATATATCTGTATAAATTGCTTATATCTTACGGTAATTAAAGCTCTCCCGCCAATAATCCGGCTGAAATCTTTAAAACTGATGGTTCTTTTAAGTCATCAGTGATAAGAACAATGATAACTCCTGTTTCACTTTTTAAACTTATGTCACTTAAAAATGACTAATATGAAACTTAATACTTGTCTATAGCTTTGAAAGTACTTGTTCTATTTAATAATTGGAATATATCATATGCATGAACAAAGCCATCTCTGACAACAAGAATGATAACTTCTGATTCACTATTTTTTGACCAGCACATTTGAAATCGACGGCCCAGTGCAATAGAGTCGTAAGTGCAAATTGGTAACTTTCGGGAAAATAGAAAAAAACTGTCTTATATTGACAATTTTAATGTTATTCAATTCTACTTTTAAAATGATGTAATTTATCAAATTTTCAGAATAATAATAGGTGTATTAAAAGTATATTCATTCGAAATCTTACTTTAAATGACAAAAAAGGAGATACAACCTTTTTCAATTTGTTAAATATTTGTTCTTGGTCATTTTAATATAGTCGTAAGTACCACTTAAGACATTTTGTTCGTTTACAAGTTGCATTATTTATGGGTCGTATCTACCAGTTAAGACCTTTATCTCTTTTCAGTAATATTAAAGGTTGCACTTCACCATTAATTTAACATAACTAATTAATTTCACTCATAATGTATTAATCAATAATAATTATTATATATATACCAAATTTATTTTTGCTAGATTGTGACGGAAAATTTTAACCCATTAAACGTCAGATGGCTAACTTCTTCCTTATGCTTCTCCTCTAGATAAGGACTTGAAGAAACCTGGTCCACATTGTTTAGCACTGGCAACAAATTTCATTGTGAGTCTGTATTTGTATAGTTCAAACTTAAGTAAATTTTATTTCTTTTTATTGTGATGGAAGATTTTTGCAATTAAAATCATTTCTGTTCTTAGGACCAACCAGTGCTTAACAATGATTATGGTGTTTTTTTTTGCTCAAGGAAATAATGGCTGATGGGGTTCGAACTCGTACCTTGACTAGTGATCATTAGATAACTATTCCGACATGCGTACTATTATTTAATCATGGCACTTTAAAATGAGTTTGGCACAAATCTTGAATTGGTATGCATGGTAACCTCGTAAGACATCATTGATGTAACGATAAATCAAGAATAAGTATGATAAAAAATATGATTTTTTCCAGATGTGGTCATTGGTCAAATTTAGCCTTTACTTTTCGTAGTTGCAAATCGTCTCTTTTTCGTCGTCCGTCACGTTTCCTTCAGTCGACATCTCTTAAACTGGTTCTGTTTTAATCAGTTTACATGACGAATATTGAGATAAACAATTCATACACTGTCATTTTCAGAAATGTGGTTGTCATTGCAGCTGAAAGGCGAAAATTTAAAATATAATCTTTGCAAGCGAATGTGAAAAGTTCACTAACAACTACAATGCGGTAGGTTGGGGTTGGGTTCGAGCGTATTTTCCATTTTTCCAACCTATTCACTGAAAACATTGGTCCATTTTTAAAAAAGTTTCACAGAAAAGATCATGGGAATGTCCACCCAACAGTCGAAAGGATCAATAGTTGATTTAATAAAGCAAAATCTTATGATCATCTACGAAGTAGTTATAAAGAAGTATTATTTAACACATCTGAGTCTTGCTTAGCTAGAAATGTAAGTCTTTGAAACGATTGCATTTATGAAACGAAACGTAAAAAATGATCGTTATGATTTACAATGATGCTCCAGAAAACAAAATATGCACTTAAGCATCATTACAGTGAGAAATTTAATATACTATGTACATTTAAAACGCAGATACTTAAATGTCATGTATTTGCTGCCTCAATTACTCAAGCAGAACTGTTTGCTAAGTATTAAATACCAGACTTTTGGTGTGTCGATGTCATGATGCACGTGACTTGTTTAAATCCACACCTTGCACGTGAAGTAAAAGTGTATTAAAATTTCGAATTTTTATTGCTTTGTACGAATGAGCAGTCGACCGTGTAAAATCACGTTTTAAACCCTTTGTACTATTTTGTCATAATGCCACGGTTTATTGTATTGTCGTTTTTACGTCAGCATCGTTTAAGTAATCTATGATCATGAGACAGCTGTTTTCACTAGTATTTTCTTAAATCAAAACAACATCAATGTTAGATAAGCTATCCTTGTCTCCCGATCGAACTCGTTAGGGATTGTGTGAAGAAACACATTTATTCACGTGTTCAGTCACAATAGAATCTTGTTAAGCTTCGACAAGCAATGACTGATGAATAGAATAAAATGTCCCAAGAACAAAGTCCTAGTAGATTACCATGTAGGCCATTGACTGGAAAGATCCTTCTTGAGACATTAACAAACAAGTATTTTCTGAATAGCATCGTTTGTCCCCAATTCATTTAGCATTTTTTGCACTGTTATGGAGGTTTTCATTATGTTACTCCTGAAATTTGTAGAAAAATATATGGATTTTGAATCTTCAAATTTATTTTTATAAGAAATATTTAAAACTTGGATTTCAGACCAGATTATTACTTGTAGATGTTTTTTCGCCTGCCTAGAGAAAGTTTTATGCGTTTGAAACCATAATGACAATAAATATCAGGAAACAGTATTCTTTCATTTAAAAGCACACTGGCAAAAGTATTCATTTCACAACAATAATATATTTTTGATAAATTAAAATAGAATTAAATATTCAAAATCTTCTCAGCCAATGGCCTACAAAAGGACGTACCGGTCATTGATAACAACACTGATTGAATATACGGGGAAACTTTAGCAGCCGCAAAACAGCAATAACACCGCTACTGATACATTTTATTATTATTTACTGCGCTTTAGACCACTCGGCTAATCGGACATAAAACGGAAGCTTTACGCATTATATTACACAAAGATTAACATAGTGGTTCATTGTTTCTTCTTCTTCTTCTTCTTCTTCCGGTAATATGCAGGGCTCTCTCTGGAGCATCGTCGCATATGTTTACATGTAACCCCAATGGTTTAGCATTGCCAACTTATCTTTGCCGAATAAAAGTTACCAAATATTTTGTGTGATCTTTTACATGAATAGGACATTCCATGATTACCATTTCGTAACCTTAATTAACATAAAACACAAGATCCAAATTCAATTTCAACATTTAATTGGGAAAATCGCTAGGATAGCCCTTGGGTATACCGAATGAATTCTATTAGTTATACCATTTGCAATGAAATCATAGATTTCTCCATACATATATTTCTCTACATATCATTGGCAACAAATATCGTACACATTACTTTAACAAATGCATGTTATGAAACCGCAAATCATATATCAGTTCATGAATAATCAAATTCGTTTGCTTTAAGCTGAACAGATTTTATACATATAAAAATCAGTGTGTACACTTAGGTAACCCAAAGCTGAATGACAACCCTGCGATATACAGCACGAATCTCTCGTGCGAAAACAGCCGTCTATCGGTTACTTCATTAAAACAAGGGAAAATTAATTTTCTTCTTATTCGTACCTCAAACTTAGAAAATTATATTTATCTTCAAGTAGAGTGTTACGCGTTATATACATATATTCTACAATTGCTCATTTGCTAGAGAAAAAAGAATTTTAATAAGTCCAATGGGAAAGTTGCTGAAAATAAGTGAAGTTTTTTTTTAAAAGCAAGCAATGGCCGTGGGTGGGCCATGAATAGGGGGCGGCAGAGCAGAGTGCAGGGTATTACTGCCACCACCTCTAAATTTTTGTTGGTTTTGCGGACTTAAGTTAGGAATGATATAAATGTGGGTATAACAGATTTCGGGGAAAAACCCGCGTCAACGCTGTAGTTGAAAATTTCTTGTAACCGGTTAGTGGATGTGGTACGATTGCGTAATGTTCATTCATTTTTTTACATAGGCATATATGAAATTATTTCATATATGCGCTATCTGAATATTTTCTGATAGAAATCCAGTTTCTATCATGAAAATTGGCAGTTATAAGCCGCTTAAAACCACTTTGAAAGTTATATTTTTCGTAAAATAAAGGTAACAACTGTTGGAACAGAACAGAAGAACAGAACAATACTTTATTAATTCAAACCAATAAATAAAGGTACATGAGTATACAATTCATAATAAATAGCATAATCACACATGACATGGTTAATAAACAAGAAAGTCAAAACGGAGGTGATGTAAAACAACAACAAAAACAACAAAAAAAAACAACAACAAAAAAACAAACATTTGGTGTTGCTTAAACTTACTGTTCAGTAATTGTAGTGTTTTAATGCAACCTCACTTATACAATTTTATCATATATAATAAAAGGTAGGCCCATATTTCAATTGTTGGAAAGTAAGCGACACATATTCAGTGGAACACCGAGGTCTAGTTATCTAAATCAATTTTTAAACCGAGGCTAACAGGCTGGTTCTCGCAACAGCTACGAATGCACTCCGGTTTACGTTCTGTGATATAAGCCTAAAACCTCCGAATGTAAAGACTTTAGACCGAAGTTAAGTTTTAGAACATTCGTATCAAAACAATTAAAATCAGCTGCGACACTTTGCCGAATCAAAATAACAATTACTATTCGGACAAGTTGCACAAGTTAAAATCTTTTTCGACCTTACGTGGTATGCTATCAATTACCTTTTTGATCAGATGCCTAATCTTTGAATTGTCGTAACTATTATTTAAAGTGTCTTTCGAAGAATTGGTCGATAATGTACATCTGCGGTGCAATTTTGATTGGCAGATTGTTTTGTTATTTTTGGTACCGTTTAATTTTTTTATAGAAATTACTCTTCGTGGTGACGCGTTACGTTTTGCTCCGTGCTAATTGGACCGGAGTGGCCGCTGTTTTATCCAGAGGATTGGACTGATTAAACTAAAAATAACCCCCACAAACACAGCAAGAATATGTAATAACCCTTACAAACACAACAAGAATATGTAATAACCCCCACAAACACAGCAAGAATATGTAATAACCCCCACCCACAGCAAGAATATGTAATAACCCCCACACAATACAGTTCCTTTGAAAAAAAAACCTCACTTACACAACTTGAACGCTAAGCCCCACCCCTCACCAACACGATGTAAATACATCGGCATCGGCGTCCCGACTGTCTCAGGTCTTGTATTGAGCATGATTATAACGAAATCGTGGAGGTCACGTGATATGGCGGAAAGGTGAAAATTTTAAATGGTACCAACAGATGCAACAAATTCCCCAGGTCCAATATATACAACAAGAGCCCTACAGATATGGACATAGTACAAGTGCAATATCCAGTACTTCCCAGATGCCCCAGCATGAACCTACAGCTATGACAAACCTGCAAGATACCCCAAAGTGGTTTGTTAACTTTATGAAAGACCTGAACACAAACCTTGATACAAAACTGGGAAACATTGACAACAAATTTGAAGCCCAAGGTGTAGCCTGGAACAAAATTGAAAACACATTGAAAATACAAAATGAAAGAATAAGTACTATTGAAAAACAAGTAACTGAAGTACAGGAGGTTAAGCACTCAATCAGAAAAGCTGAAGCAAATATATCAAAGATTGGAACTGAACTAAAAACACACATGAACAATGTACATGAATATGAAAAAAGTGTAAAAACTCTAAATGAAATATTTGATCACATGTATGAGAACACAACAAGTACAGACAAAACAATTAAGGAACTAAGTGACAAAATTAAAAATCTAGAAAAGGAAAACAATGAACTCAAAATGAAACAACAAGAACAACTAGATACAATGCTAGAATTGCAGTGCAGAAATATGGAGGGAAACTTACTGTTCTTTGGAATTCCTGAGGAAAATTTTGACAAAAGCACTGTTGAATATACAGAAAGGGTTTTGAAAAAAATTATGTCTGACTACATGCATATACATAAAAACATAAAATTTCATAAAGTACACAGGCTAGGGTACAAAAAAAGAGACCAGATTAAACCAAGACCTATACTTGCCAAATTCTTATATAAGAAAGATAAAGAGCAAATCAAAACAAAGGCATTAGAATATTTAAAAGATACTGACTTTGGTGTAAGAGACCAATATCCTAAAGAAAATGAAGATAGGAGAAAACCCCTTTAAAGTGAAATGAAAAAGGCCAAAGATGATGGTAAAAGTGTGAAACTTGTGAGAGACAAACTTTTTATTGACAACCAAAGATACTTCCCTGAAACACAACAAAGCCATTATAATGTTCAACCACACAGAATGACTGAAAACAAACAAGTAAACAAAATAAGACAAAATACCAGACAGGAAAACACAAGCAGAGTCTTTTATAATAGAAGAGGAAGGCACCAACATGAACAATATCAAAGAAATGACTTCCAAACCCCAATCTCAAATAGATTTTGTCTTCTAGAAGATGAAAGTGAGATAGAAACTGTAGGGTTAAAATATAAAACAGCACAAATTGAGAATCAAACTCACAAAACAAATGGTAAAAGAGAGGCTAGGTCTCCATTAGATGTAGAAATGAAAAGGCATAAAACTTCTGAATGCAGAGAAACTATTGTACACAGCAGTGAAAGTGATAGTGAAAGTGAGGTTGAGACAATAACAGAAAATAGTGAAACTCCAAGACATAACACAGTGCTATATACATCAATAAATAATGATGATTCACAAGAGACAAGTGATGAAACTCCACAAGGTATGGAAGACAATATTGAGTACATTGATCAAACATCACAAGAGAGTGACAGTGACACCCATCAATAGGACTTATAAGGGGACAACACCATACAAAATGACATAGAAAAAATAGAAAATAATGACAAATTACACAAAAACATAAATCTATGCTCATTAAATGTATGTGGACTAAAAAGTTAACTTTTATATCCAGAATTTATAACTTTTGTCAAAAATTATGATATTGTTGCTGTACAGGAAACCAAGTTAGATGATATTGATACTATTACTATTGATGGTTATAAAATTTATATGAAAAATAGAAAAGAATGTTCAAGGTATAGGTCTGGTGGCATAGCTTTTATAGTTTCAAACAAATTAATACCATATATTGAAATTTTAGAATCTCCAAGTAAACTTGTACTCTGGATGAAAATATCCTGCCCTATAAATACAAAATTTAAATCATTTGTTATAGGCAATGTATATATACCTCCAATAAGAACAAGATATGCTTGCGAAGATCCATACCTAGAACTACGAAATGAAATAAGCAGAAAACTTAATGAAAATATTTTACTTACTGGTGACTTTAATTCAAGAACAAGTGATAAAGATGACTATATTCTTTGTGATGACTTTCTTTTTCAGCAAAATGGAAATGAAAATATGATTTTAGAAAATAACGTAATATTTAGTAAACAAGAAGAAGTAAATTTCCCACGTACATGTATAAGAAAAACTGCTGACAAACATGTAAATGACTATGGAAAAGCCCTACTTGAATTTTGTGCTAGTAATAACCTTTTTATACTAAATGGCAGAATTGACCCAGATAAAACATCCCCCCAAAATACTTGTAGAAATAGCAGTACTGTTGACTATTACATTGGAAGTGTTGATCTCATCAAATATTGTTGTTTTTTAAAGGTTCTTGAATTTTCAGATCTCCTATCAGATGTTCATTAACCAGTTGAACTTAACCTTTGTAATATGATGCAAACTCAGCCACTAAACACAGAAAAAACAGTGACAAGAAACAGTGAAAATTACAAACTATGGGATGAAACAAAAAAAGAAATATTTACAAATAACATCACTGACAATTTAATACAATATATCTGTATAAATCTTGAAATATTGCAAAATGACCCAAATATCACACAAAACAAACTTGACAACTGTGTAACAATGATAGAAGATGCTTTTAGTACAACTTGTAAGAAATCTTTTATAAAAAGTGATAGCCCAAGAAAGGAAACTTATCAAAATAGAAATAACAAACCCTGGTTTAAAAAGGAATGTCATCAATTAAGAAACAAATACCACATTGCCAGAAAAATTTACAACAAAAATAAAACTCAAACAAATAAAACCCTTCTTAAAACCATCAGTAAAGAGTATAAAAGCTGCATATCACTTTCCTACAGAAGATATAAATACAATAAAATACAAACAATTAGAAACATAAAAGGTGAAAACCCAAAGGCATTCTGGAAATTAATTAACTCCATTGACAATAACAAACAGGAAACATTACCGAGTTTAGATGATTTATACAACTTTTTTAAAAACGTAAACGCGGACAACCTAGATGACAATAATACAAACTGAGAAGTAAATTATATCCCTCCTGATAATATAAATGCAATTAATCAAAATTTAAACAACCCTATTGATGATGACGAAATAATTAAGTGTGTTAAATTATTAAAAAATAACAAAAGTCCAGGGATAGACAAAATAATTAATGAACATATTAAAACAACCCTCACAAAAATGTTACCAGTCTATAAAAAACTTTTTAATATTATCCTCGATACAGGCATTTTCCCAGAGAGATGGACTCAAGGCATCATTTTACCGATTTATAAAAACAAAGGAAATGCTCAATCACCGGAAAATTACAGACCCATTACACTCCTAAGTAAATCTTTCCCCAATTCTCTTTTCTCTGTACCTTAATGACTTAGAAACATTTTTAGTGATAAGGGTGCAAATGGTATACTTTTTAATATTCACCAAGACCAAGTCCAGGTTTATCTCAAACTATTTGTTATATTATATGCTGACGATACAGTTTTATTAGGCAATACCGCAGAAGATTTACAAAATAACCTGAAATATTTTGAAAATTATTGCAAAGAATGGAAACTCTGTGTGAATATAAACAAAACTAAAATAGTAATTTTTGGATCTCGATTACGTAATTATAATGTAAATTTTACATACAATGGAGAAATTTTAGAAATTGTAAACGAATATAAATACCTGGGCATATACCTATCAAGAACTGGAAACTACTACAAGGCAAAACTCCATATAGCAAGTCAATCAAATAAAGCAATGTTTATGCTTCTCAAAAAATACGAGCACTAGATTTACCATATGATATTCAAGTTGAGTTATTCTCAAAAACTATCAAACCTATCCTACTTTACGGTAGTGAATTATGGGGATTTGGCAATCTATACATTCTAGAAAAAGTTCAGCTTAATTTTTTTCAAAAATATACTTCAATTAAAAAAGTCGACCCCTTCTCATATGATATATGGAGAACTTGGAATAATACCTTTACAAGAAGAAGCGAAAATTAGAATGATATCCTTTTGGAGCAGAGTTTCGGATCAAACTCAAAATAAATTATCAAACCAAGTCTACTCAGTTATACTATCACTACAAACCCAAGGTTTACTACATTCAAGCTGGTTAGATTATATCAGAAGCATAATTCAGAGTAATAGGTTCCAAAATGTATGGCTTAATCAAACTACCATAAACAAAAATGGTTTAGTCTAACATTCAAACAAAAAATTAAAGACCATTATTTACAAACATGGAATGACTCAATCCAAATTTCATCAAGTAGCATTAATTATAGATTGATAAAAACTGAACTCAAATTAAATCAATACTTCCAAGTCCTTTCAAATCACTATAGCAGAATTTTAACCAAATACAGAACAAGAAATCATAGATTAACCATTGAAGTCGGCAGGTGGCACAACACACCTTTATAAAACAGAATATGTCCATACTGCCAGAACAACTCATGTATTGGTGACGAAATACACTTTGTACTGGAATGTAATCATTTTGAACAAGACCGAAAAAGGCTAATTAAAACATATTATTACAAACGACCAAACACATTAAAATTTAGTCAACTATTTAACTCCACAAATAAGAAAGAATTAACTAACTTGGCAAAGTTTGTTGAATAATCATAAATCATTTCAAAACATAACCTCTCTTCCAAACCGAATTAAACTCAAATGTTAAAATAGTCCCAAAAGTCTCACTATAATTTTAATAGGGTACTATTCTTAATGATCAAATACGTTAACGTTGTTTTTTTTTCTTTTAGTTTTTGTTTATTACCGATACTCTTATGCTGTAGCGTGTTTCTTACTATTTTCCTAACACTCTGCTGCCATTGTAAACTTTTGGAATTTAGTTGTTTCTGTTGTTGTTGCTGTTTGGTTTTTACTCTTTTCTTTTATTTAAGGAAAAGAGAAAAGGACCAATCATATAAAACATATATATTTGCCAACACACAAAATGTGTATATGATTATATATCGTTTTGTGTGGGTCTAACCATGTGTGCGCCCTTATTTGTGAAATGGTTGTCTTGCATTTAGCTTTCGGGCAAGGCTGACCATATATTTATACATATATAATTTATCAAATTAAATGTAACTTCTCTTTAACATTCATTGATAAGATGCATGTATATATGTTCGGTGGACTGCATATAATTTTGTTTTTAATGTTGTTGTTGTTTTTGTTGTTGTTGTTTACTTCTCCACAAGTAATAAATACAAATAATGTAATCTGATACAACGCGAATGATAATTATAGTGCAGAGATCAAGTGATATCTCTGTTAATTGTGTCGAAATATTTTATAACAAGGCACGTACTTACCATATGTGAAATTATCCGTGTTTTAATCCTGCATGTATATTCCACTACAAGTATTCATTTCTTCCTTTTATTTAAATCCAAAATTTCAGAATATTTCAACACACTTTTTATCTCACAAACACACAATTTTGACAAGGATTCTCGTAAATTTAAATTCACACTTTTGTGTAATAAATTAAATCACATCAAAACATTTTAATTCCGCCGTTGGCAGATAATATTTGTGAATTATCCAATCGCAATAATTTTCACAAAATTTACCAACTTTCAACAGATTTTAACTCAGAAACTAGAAAAACCGGAATTTGAATGTAAGATGAAATGAATATTTTATTTGGGTTTAAAACAACGAAAACGGGATCAAAGAGCATTGTAAAAACAACTTCTGGGCTAAAACAAACACTCTCAAATTTCTATATACATATTATTCAATATTATCATATATTGTAATGTCTGTAGTTTTCTTTACTGTTTTATTTTTACTTTTTGTTAAAATATTTGTTGTCCTCTTTGTTGAACAGGGCCATTACCACGTTGACCGCCGAACTATTAATATTGTAAATAATTATGTGTTCTCATGTTTATGTGTATATACATACTGAGAAAAATTGTAAATAAACTTGAAACTTGAAACTTGAAATCCCAATTTTAACAGTAAGAGAAGAACAATTACTAAGAATAGAAAAGAACAGAGTAAATATAACAGCTGTTTATTTAAATTGATAAAAGCATTAAAACGAAAATGGGATAGGGGTTTTAAGATTTATTAATAATTATAGCGGAAGAAATAAATTTTATGGAATTAAGTGAATGGTGGGGTAAGCAATATATTCAATTGTATGGATGATGTTTTTAAAATGTGTCTTCCGGGCCCGTTCCCCCTCCCCCAATTAATTTTGGAATCGCCTTCGTTAAATAAAGGGGTTGTTTACGTTCTGTGGAAATGTATTTACTTCAATGTATACGCAAATTAGGTTTTGTTAATCATATTGATTACATTAATATGATTTACTAGATTTGTGTTGTTATTGAAAATTTATCTAAATGTTGTTTGTTTAAATTTTTGTGTATAATTATGCCAAGAAAGGTAAGTCTTATTGCTAACTGGGCCACCCTCCATAAACAGTCTTTCATCCGTTGGACACCGTCGCAGTTCGTTTGTTGTAACATCCCAATACAATCAAACCCAGTACAAAAAACCAGTCAAGTGAGATGGCAACAACTGCACATGTTATCAAAGGACTTTTACAGTCTCCATATTCACAATAGATGGTTGTATTCCGTGAACATTCCTCCATACCATTTTGGAATTCACGATAGGCTGGATAGACAGTTAAGCTAGCTGAAAAAAAGACAACAACAAAAACACACCATATGTAAAGTGAGACATACTGCACATTTGAAAATGTCCGTTCAGTGTTCATTGTTCACGATAATCAAAAAACAATACTTACAAAAGCAATGTGGATTTGTTTTTAAGAGCACCTGTGGGTCAAGTGCGAAGATTGTATACCTTAAAACCCGATAGCCACCAACGGCATATATTTATTTCAAGCCGTTTTTTCGCTTTTTGGAAAAAAAACATCAACAAGCAAATTCGTTGAATTTATATCCCCCGCCGAGTACTGGTTATTACTAACACAACAGCTGAAGACATAGGGCTTTATTTATCATGGCAAAAACAGTGTTTAATCATCAGATGGTGAAAAGGTTGATCAGCTCACCAGAATATAAGAAGTCTTCAAGTTGTTGTAATCAAGAACGCAGTAGTAAAAAAAGCGCGGTGTTTAATTGAAATCCATGCAGAAGTTGCAGGGAAATAGCATAGTGCATAACTTATCAAAGGGCTATAACTCTCTGTTAAATAAGCAGACCAGAACAAGAAGACAATATGGGCATCTTCTCTTGGTATTGATGCTTTCCATAAAGTTTCATTGAAATCCATCCAGTAGTTGCAGAGAAACAGCCCAGAAACGAATACTGCTCTATATGTACATGCATAACTTATCAAAGGGCAATAACTCTGTGTTAAGAGTCTGAATGGAACAGGATGACAATATGCGCATCTCCTGCTGGTATTAAAGGTTTCCAGAAACATTCATTGAAATCCATCCAGTAGTTGCAGAGAAAAGGCCCAGAAACGAATACTGCTCTATATGCATAATGCATAAGTAATCAAAGGGTCATAACTCTGTGTTAAACGGTCTGACCGGAACAAGACGACAATATGCGCATCTCCTCTTGGTATTGATGGTTCCCAGAAAGTTTCATTGCAATCCATCCAGTAGTTGCAGAGAAATAGCGCGGAAACGAATACTGTTCTATATGCATAATGCATAACTTATCAAAGGGCCATAACTCTGTGTTAAACGGTATGACCGGAACAAGACGACGATATGCGCATCTCCTCTTGATATTGATGGTTCCCAGAAAGTTTTGTTGAAATCCATCCATTGGTTGCAGAGAAATAGCGCGGAAACGAAATTCGGACGGACGGATGGACTTGACGCACGGACGGGCAACGCCAAAACAATATCCCCCTCCCGATTTCATCGGCGGGGGATAATAAAACTGAATTTTTCGATACACCATCCGATGTTTTAATGTTCTGTGATCACATTTTATGAATAAAAACATCAGCAATGTGTGGCTGCACTAAATTTTGAGGGTAAACGTGTGAAGATCGCTTTGTCCGTCCGTCCGTCGGTCCGTCCGTCACGAAAAAAACGTTGGCTATAACTTTGCCATTTCTTATTAATATTTATTCATGAAACTTTCAAATTATACTGCTTATGACAACATGCTTTGTGATGATGCTAAATTCTTTAGGTCAATGTCACATTTGATGAAGTAATGTCCCTTTTCGTACATTTTTATTCCGACTTTCCACCAGAGGGCGACACAAGTGTTCAACTGAACACCCATCCAGATAAACCTATATCCGGCATGAGGTGTAGATATGAATGCCACAATTTGTGTGTGGCTAAGTCCACTATTGCTTGAAGCATGCAGGGCTACTTTTACCATGTTCAGTATCTTGAGATGAAACTTTAAAGATTATTTGGCATTTAGTTATTGTGAGATAATGATCATCTGTCTTTGTGTTTAGAGGTGCATATAATGTTTACTCTTAAAAAATCTCTTAAATGATAGCTCTAGTGAAAAACTTTCTTGTTTTATGTCCGTTATTAATAGTCAAATTTGCCTTTATATGTGATTCTGTTCCTCTTACCTGCAAAAAGAAAAAGGAGGTAAATCACCAAACAAATGACCGCACAGACAGTGCACAGTATTTGTACACACTTAGTCTCAGTACGAGATCGTATCTGATATCCGCTGAACCCTATAGTAAACAGACCGCAGAAAAGAACAGTGATGTAGGAACGTTCCATAAACCTACAGTCATACACTAAACCTGCAAAGACAAGTATAAATTGATGTAATGTAATGTGATAAGAGCAATGTTAAAACTCATTTTTCACAAAACGTGTTTTTCACACGGTGTGAAAAATACGTGCGAGTTCGTCACAAAACGTCTATTTTAAATCTTAAAAAACCGCAAGGTCTAGAGCTTTTAATAATTAATATGTGGCTATCAAGAATGGCTCTGCAGTCACTTGTTTATGTCACTGTTTTATTATTATACCCGGTTAAAAGCTGCAATAAAAGCAAAGGGTAACATGTATATTTTTCTATTTACCTCTAATCCTTGCTTACAAAATATAATATTTCTAACCTGAAATCAAGTTAAGTGTAATAGGATTATTTTCAAGGCATAAATAGACTATGCGATAGTGACTAAAATTCTTGTCCTGCCAAGGTCTGTCCTTAGCAGCTCAGTAAGATAATTTTTAATATGTGACGATACTGTCAACGTTTATGTGAAACTTTAACTAAGAAAATTCAGATAAACGTTTGCGTGCAAGCTAGTGAACAAACTCATAACTTTACTACTTATACTACAGCTTTGAAACTTTCAACGCTTGTTCATCATCATATCCCGAGTGTGTATGCCAAGAACCATAACTATAACTTCCATTTGGATCAAATTATTGCCCTTTTTCGACTTAGAACTTAAGGTTAAAGTTTGCGTGTAAGCTAGTACTTAGCTAGTGAACAAAAGCATAACTTCCATACTACTTACACTACAGCCTTAAAACTTTTAACACTTGTTGCTCATTATTTCCCCGAGTGTGTATGCCAAGAACTATAACTAATGTCCATTTTGTTAAAATTGTTGCCCTTTTTTACTTTGAAATTAAGGTTAAAATTTGCGTGCAAGCTGGTAAAAGCTCATAACTTTTATTCTATTAAAACTACAGCTTTGAAAGTTTGTACACCTTTATTTTATCATATATCAGGTTGATTTTCAAAGGCCATTGACTCTACCTTGCTTTTTTGTTTAATTTTTGCCCTATTTTACTTAGAAATTAAGACATAGAAAGTATTGTTAAAGTTTGCACGCTAGTTCCTTTCTCACTAATGCGATAGAAAATGTATAATGCAGATGGACTCAACATACTTTGGTCAAAGGTGTTGAGTGGTTGTGTGGTAGGGGCGAGTAAAGGGGGTGCAGGGTCATGGGTATCTTGGTGCTGTACCTTCCCCCCCTACCATCCCATACCATACTGTATACCATACTACATGAATATACTATTTTATACCATACAAAACTATACTAAATACCATACCATACCATATTGAGTCTCGTTTCCGGATTAGCGTGTCTATTCAACTACTGACATCATGTTGTGATAATGTCGGCGGCGATTGATTTTGAAGGCGGCATGCCATAAACATGTCAAACTGTCTCGCACACGGGGTCATCTGTCAATTACTTAAAGGGGCAGATATCATTGACCAATAGAGATCGTGTAATTTCTATTTGCAATGTATCTACACCTCCCAATTCTTAAGTATTTCGGAGTCCTTTAACTACTGGATGTGCCAGCAAATGTATTTGATTTAGCACTTAAATGGATTCTTAATCAACATTACGACACGTTTTAAAAACAAAAGCCGTCAATAAGAAACAAATCTTGTCAAAACATTTTATATATGTTTAATTAAGAGTTTGGGCTTTTATGCCAAAATTTCAATCTGTCAAACCTAAGAAATCTAAATTGGATATGCAACCATATTGTGATATAAATATTCCCATCTTTTTGGAAGCCGGCATCTAAATCCTTGGATTTTATTCTACGAATGATACTTCTACAACAAACAATCAGATTACCGATCCTGTTTTATTTCAAGACAGAATCAATCATATTTGCGTGTGAAGTATACGTAGTATTTTAAATATTCAAATTATTTATTCGTTGACCATAAACGCCTTATTTTTTTAGGACAATTCTGTATGTGTAAGTATCAACAAATTCAGATTGTATTTTTTTGTCTTCAGATCATGTAACCAGATGTTGATATATCACGATTTCAGGATAATAGTGCATTACTAGCCTTAGCAATTTGCAACATTTACACCAGTAAAATATATTTTCAGCAGAAAAGATATTAAGAAGAAATTGTTGTACATAATCGGTAAAATTAATGCTTATGTTTGTCCAAATTGCGTTTCATACTGCCTACTATCAACAAGAATGGTACATGTTCTTAAATCATTAAAAATCTAAATATCTAACAAATAGTAAACATAAAAAAGTCTGGCTAGAATAACAGACCAGCAACTTATTTTTTTTTACCGCCGGCGACGAACGCAGACCTGCAATATAGCGGATAAGGTTAGCTATTATGTGCTTAAGCCATTAGCCCGATTGTTCAGCTATCCTGCAGAGCCTCGTTTTGGATTGATTTTCGGTCGCGGGAAGTAACTCGTACAGGACTGCGAAACTGTTTATTGGAAAGGCGTATAGCACACCATATCACATACAAAACCATACCATACCACGTACTATAAATAATATACCATACCGTACCCATACTTTACAATACGATACCATATTATACTATACCATACTATACTATACCATACTCTATTATACCATACCATTGCATACTGTACTGTACTGTACTGTACTGTACTGTACTGTACTGTACTGTACTGTACTGTACCATGTCGCACCACACCATACCATACTATTCTATAATATACAATACCACACCACACCGCACAACACACAACCAGACCTCACACAACAAACCACCACATACCATGCACTATACATGTATCAAAAGTTAATGCCTTTTGGCTCTCTTGTTTTTATTTTTTCGTTTCAATTATTTATACGGCCATAGAAAGAGGTATAAACAAATGACACAAAAATGTGATAATTATGTGTTGAGTGGTTCAGGAGTTGGGGTTGGAGGTGGGCAGGGATAGTGGGCAGAGAGGTGTGGGATCAGGGAGTGTATGGGCTGGGTTGTGTGAACCCTCCAATAAAAATCTTAAAGAATTATTTAATTGTAATTTATTGATTTCTTAACTTGGATCAAGAATCTTTTGTTCATGTGTGTGTTTGTGTTAGGGGTGTTATAAACTCCTGATTTACTCCCCAGTTTAAATGAAGCCCAATTTAAAATGTGCTTATGTCCGACAATTAGAATAGTCGACTGCGCAGTCGTTTCCGACTGGCACTTATTTAGACGATATAAAATGTTTGTGCGTGCTATATAAAATCTTACCTGCAATTCCCAATACGCTTTCTCCAAAGACAAAGATAAGTGATATGGCCCAGAGAATTAAGTTGTAGATCGCTGAAAAATATATACTTAATTACTTCTTAATATATTAAGAAATTGGAAATGCAACTTCTTGAAACACGAAATGTATTCACCAAACCAACAATCGTTTTAATCATATGTCGAAATAAGTATACCTGTTTATACCGAACCGTATGTATACAGATTGAAAACAATAAAGCACCATACTTTTAGTTGATCTTGAGAACAACCACAGGGCACACAATACTCAATAAAGGGCAACCCTTACATGACTGTGAATATCTCAGTAACCAGCGGAAAAATTCTAAAATATCTGTTCATTTCCTTGTTAAGTTTCAGAAAAAATGTGCAATTATAATTAAGTAATTATATTAAGACAAGTAAATAATTTTACACTGATTTGTTAATCAGGTAGAAAAATTGTAACAATAGTTTTTGGATACTCTACCTTCTGTGCACAAAAGTAATATATTTTCATCTGTTGACATGTTGTCATACACTCTTCGGGATCTAAAATATTAAAAAAGACTCATCTATGCTCATGGCGGCCTAAACCATTGTTTTACTGTTTGTATAAAATGCGTTTTTCAAACAACAAATTGTTCTAGCCTCACAAAAGTAATAATAGAACGAAATGAAAGTGACAAAGTCAAATTGTTTTAGAATAGAACGGCGTTTTCTATTTTCACATTTATGTAATAAATAATATATAGAGCAATAAAATTGCAAAAAAGTTGTTACCTGATTAATCAGTTAACCCAGCCTACGAGGAAGAATAAAGCTGTATTTTTAATTAAGTTGATATTCTTAAGTTTTCGTTTCTATCTTCGATAATTTAACTTAGTTTCTATCTGAGATAACATCTATTATCAGATTATCAGATTTACTTGTTTCAATGTCCAGCTATCAGATATTTTGTCTAATCTTTTATATGTATAATATGTTATCGGTAATTATACAGTCATACTCGTAATATAAACATTTTCTCTAACTAGAAACCAGAAAAATCTGTTAAAACTATTAAAAAATGATATTTCAATGATTTTACATGAGTGGCGGGTGATTATTTAGTCAAAAACAATGACATTTTTTTTGTTTCACAAGACCTTGGATGAATAAAGGATGGAGTAGGGGGCGGATGGCAGAGAGCATGCTCCTACTGACCCCTACCCCGCTCCCTATTTTTTGTTTTGGGGTCATAAGCTATAAATGATAACAAGAGTTTAAGTAACATAATGTACTTTTTGCACCACATGAGCTGTGAATAATAAAATATGGTTATAGCAAAATTATATAAAATTATAGCATTTTTGTACAAAACGCTTGAATAAGACTGTGTTCTACAGAGAACTATTGCAGCGATTTCGACCATTCCTTCAATCAGTGCTGTTATCAGTTGCGTCCTTTGAAGGTCGTTGAGCACGATACTCATGTACTTAGTTAATAGTACTTCTAAAATTACTTTGGTTTTTATATTTCGGCCAGTTTAAAGATATATGGTTTCAATATCCTAGCCAATCAGGTTTTGGATATTGTCCAATCACCCCCAAGGATATACTTCCTGCTTTTTAAATTTTGCCTTTGGCGTTGTCTGTGATACGCAGGATTTATATTCTAAGATCCCCTATTAAAATTCTTTTCTGTTTAGTTCCGCCCATTGTTTTCTCGTTCAGGGCAAACCCATTCTTTTATCTGGGGACCATACGCCGCTGAACATGGAATGGTATTAATCTGAAAATACCTCATTGAAGGTTCCATGTTCACCGCCATATGCATACCATCGATTTGGATGGATCGAAATTGTACTGTTTATTGGTGTAAATATTGAGTTGCGCTTAACCCGGGGCTAGGCGGCGTGGGCAGTAATATGCAATCCCATTACTACCCATGAACAGGCTCAATCAAACCGAGCCTGCAGTATTTTCATATTTGTCGTGTTCGGTGGCTTTCAAAGTTCCTTTTTTTTTATCTATTTCAAGAAAAATGTTGGTGTTCACGGTATATACATGTTAGTACAACGTTTAATAAAAAAATGTTAACGGTAAGACGCCGAAAGTTGTAAAAATGTTGTGCGGTCATAATCCCCTACCGACAAAATCCACTAGGTTAGAAATTTGACGAAAACCTCTATATGCCAATTTCCCTAGCAGACCAAATCCCATTATTCCATTAATCGACAAACTCCTCTACTTGGTTTGAATAGTTTATTAATTTGATTATTAACTGACGTATGCCATATTTTCCTACAACATATCATTTATGATATTACTTTCTAACAAAAGCAAACGAAAATAATTAAAAAGTATGTAGGGAAATTTGCTGGAGTACGTTTGGTTAGAAACGAAAATCAGAAACTTAATTATGTTTGGTAAAAATATGATCAAAGGGTTTTTGTCAGTCATCAAAATCTAATTGCTTCCTTTGCATCTGCATTTACAAAAGTTCCGTCTTCAGTTAGGTGTAGTAATTATAAACAATTTTTTAAAATCAAAAGACCCAATTAGTCAAACATCGTACTCTGATGGCGGTTTTTGTTTACTCTGTCGGTATAATTATAATTGCAGACGAATTACTTGTAGATGCAATTACCACCTTTTCAGTCTTATGGAATATAAAATTTCCACTCAGTACTGATACACACAACACTTTTAACTTAGTTACTGTGTGCAAAGATTGCATATTTCAATATTATTAAATTTGAAGTTGTACGCAGCAGGACTTTGGTTATCTTATTAAATACATATATTTTGTGTTAAATACATATATTTTGTGATATTTGGGTGGATTAAATAATTATGGCAGCAAGGAAAATTACAAAACGGACGGTCTTTACACTCCAACGAAAGCTGAAAGCGGGGTATGTAGAATTTAATGTATTTGTAGCAAAAAAAGCCGCGAATTTAACTAGTATTATCAGGGGCGGATCCAGAGGGAGCTCGAACTCTTTTTGGCAGCACTATATAATTTTCTTTGAGCCTTTAGCTTTAAAGTTGCATATTATTTAAAAAGTATCATTTACATGATAGTTGTTTCTAAAGCATTTCGACCAAATGGAATCTGGAGCACATAACTATTGTTCTTGCTTCAAAGGTTAATTAACTTAGCATCATTTTACATCAAAGCTGCATATTCACAGTTCATGGTTGAATGATTCAATGTCTCAGGTGTGGTTAATATTCGTTCTACTGTATTTATGGCATGCGGTTAGCACAATAATTACTTAAACTATAGGTTTAACTGTCAAACCCATAGTTTAACAGACTTAAACCCAAGGTTTAAGAGTCTTAATCCTATAGTTTCAACTTTTCGGAATTAAAACTATAGTTTAAGACCTTAAACTATATGTTTAACAGTTAAACCCTATGTTTAACAGTTAAACCCAATGTTTCAGCCTCTTAAAGCTATAGATTAAACTTGATTTCTCTTAAACATATAGATTAAGGTCTTAAACTATAGGTTTAACTGTTAAACTCGTAGATTAAGACTTCATTTCACTGTTTTCTCTTAAACCTATAGATTAAGACTTTAAACCATTGGTTTCAACTTTTTTGCTTAATCCCATAGATTAAAGTTTCATTTTTCGTGTTTTTGTCTTAAAACTATATGATTAAGAGATTTAAATTCTTAAACCCGTAGATAGAAGTCTTAAACTATGGGTTTAAGCGCCGTTTGCACATTAATTACTTAAACTATATGTTTAACACTTAAACCCTAGGTTTAACAGCGGACCAATAGAAACTATAGTATAAAGCCGTTCAACCAATGAAATCGCTCTTGGTATTTCACACGTGATTAACGTTGTTGATAAGGTAAATATGTCGTCTGCTTATGGAGGTAACACTGGAGGTAAACGCGTACGGCCATTTGCAAAATAATAATTATTAAGTAATAATATCCTTAAACGGCGTAGTGAATAAGACAGAATTATTTTTATATAAATTGACCTGTATATACTTATTTTATTTATGGAGTAAAACTGGATCGGTAGTTTTGGATTTTGGACAGTATTTCATAGAAAGTTTAAGGAAAACTAAGATACCCTACCTATCCGAATATGGAAGTTTTGCAGTTTTCTCATTCGTATTCACAAGCAGAAGGAAAGCTTACACGCATTTTAACCTTTTTTTGTTGTTGTTTTATTGTTGTTGTTTTTTTTTGTTGGAGACGATGGGATCTACCACCATGAGCAAATAACCATGTTGTAAGCCCCGAATTGGCAGATTTCATCTGGTTGGGCAGTACTGGCTCTGCAAGTTTGTCGCGTCATAAAATATAATATTGACGGATAGATTGGATACACAAAATGATTTGACATGAATAAAAATCATAATTATGCACTGCCGACCTCCGATCAAATAATTTTATCAAGGTTAGCGTTCTCAAATATATTTACTGTATACGTCGTGCAAACAGCATTGTCATTTACAATAACGAAATAGAACAACGTTGATGTAATATTAGCCTTTTCAACAAACATCAGGGATCGACATAAAAACGCATAGTGACCATAACACAGGAAGTATACGTGCTAATTTTCTTGCAACACAAAAAAATGGATCCATAATCGCGAAATTTTTAAATCCCATTGATGAAAGTTTCATTTTACGTATTTTTGTCTTAAAACTAAATAATTAAGAAATTTAAATACTTAAACCCGTAGATAGAAGTCTTCAAGTATTGGTTTAAGTGCCGTTTGCACATTAATTACTTAAACTATATGTTTAACACTTAAACCCTAGGTTTAACAGCGAACCAATAGAAACTATAGTATTAACCCGTTTAACCAATGAAATCGCACATGATGTTTCACGCGTGATTAGCGTTGTCGATAAGGTAAATATGTCGTCTGCTTATGGATAAATACTGGAGGTAAACGGCCATTTGCAAAATAATGATTATAATTATGGCGTTGTTGTTAAGACAGAATTATTTTTATTTATAAATTAACATGTATATACTTGATTTCTTTAGGCAATAAAATTGGAACTGTAGTATTTGATTTTGGACAGGATTTCTTAGAAAGATACAGGAAAGCTAAGACACTCTTCGTATCCGAATATGGACAGTTTTGCAGTTTTCTTTATTCGTATTCAAAACAGAAGGAAAGGCTATGCGCATTTTATCTTTTTGTTTTGTTTTTTTTTGTCGGAGACATTAGGACTCACCATGAGCAAATAACCATGTAGTAAGCCCCGAAGATTTCTTCTGGTTGGGGCAGTACTGGCTCAGTAAGTTTGTCGCGGCATAAAAATATAATATAGATGGATAGACTGGATACACAAAATGATTTGACGTGATTATGATATTTCCCCTTCTTTGGATCTGAAAAAATCATACATATGCACTGCCGACGTCCGATCAAATAAATTTTACCAAGATAAAAATTATCTTTGATATTTTAACACATCGCGTCATTTAGTGATAAATGAGCATTTATAAATTCAATCAGTCGCCAAGAAGAAATCAAATTTACAAATCGAGTCTCATAGGAGACGTTTGACTACGAACCTTACGCTACTAACCATAACAATGTCCGTTCTTTTCTTTTGCAAAAAATACTTGCTACACAAGTCAGCCGTAATGGTTTTCATCTAGAACTCACGAGTTAAGGCTATTGTCAGATTTTTGTTTGGCTACACCTGTTTAGTCAGTAATTCTGAAAGTAAACTGATGTTTAGATATTTCATTTTTCAGACGAACAGCTCAAAGCCGACGACACCTAATGGACTCGAAGAAAATGCGCAACATCTCACCGAAGATGCCAGTGAGCTATTGCCGGTTGAGGAAGGCAGACTGACAGACCAAACACTTGATCCTCAAACATTCTCGTCAATAATGGCTTCTTTGGTCGCTCTGGGAGAAGCACAGACAAGAAATCTTCATGACTTGGATCAAGTGAGAAGGTTAGACGAGGAAAATAGCGAGCGGTTGCGTGAGATACTTAATGCTCAACGGGAACAACAGGCGCAGCTAGAAGCGTTACTGATATTGGTGCAAACGTTGGAAGCTTCGGCGAAGAAAGGCCAGGCAACACTCTCACTTAAAAGAAAATGAGGTTCGAGACCTTACTTGATGTTTAAGCGAGACACGTTAATGGAAATTGTGACTCAAATGATAAATATCTGTGAAATTTTTTGTTCTTACTAATTTAAGGAAAACCCCACAGTTGATTTCCATTCATGTGATAAAAAGATTGAGTAACCGTTTACACTATATTGTTGCAAATAATAGTAACTTCAGGGAAGGCAAGCTAGGAAACACCCATACATAAAAGAATATGAAGAGTGGGACATTACTTTATAATTGAAAGGCGTCAATTTATGGAAAACAGTTTTCTATTGATGTAGTTACCATTTTCTTGTTATAAATAAAGATTCAGTAGCGCAGTTAATTTAGTGTTAATTGTGGGTAAAATGCATAATTAAAAATTTGTCGTCTTCTGAACTTTATGTCATACATATTTAGAAACAATCCACCACCCCATTTACACTATTTAACATCTGAAAATGTGTGCTCAAATTTTATATAAATAATTTTAAAACCAACTATGAACTAAAAAGCGACTCAAATTGTCTAAGAACGTACAAATAGACCACCCCGCTAATAAGACCATTATTATTCCGGCTCGCCCACGGCCGGCCGGATATACGGTAGGAATTTACTATGAAACAGCGAAGAAAACCAAGTTAAACCGTTTGAACGGAAATTCGTGGTTCTCTCTTTCTCTATAGATTCTTTAACAATTAATGAAAGTATTCAGTGTGGGAATACACCCTTTCAATCCTTTATTATAATTGGATTATTAAATAGCAGCGAATCAAAGTTGTTGTTTCAAATGCATGTAGGCAAAACGCGGAGTTTCCATGGTCTGGGTTCAACACGCTTAGACTGGTCGACGCTTGTATTTTGGGATATTACGTACAGACCATGACAATTACGGGACCGGACATGTCCTTAGGCTCTTACTCAGTCGTTATCAGTAAATAAACGACTGTTGTAAACCAAACCTATAGGCCTTTCATTGGCTGTTGTATGACGTTTAATTTTTTGCCTGTATCGATTTATACATTTCCTTCCTAGGCTTACCCCTCATCGTGAAAACATGATATTGTTTGTGAAAAACAAAAAGGTGCAGCTTATAATTTATTAAAACAAAGCAACTAGAATGAGTGAACTACGCACAAAGGAGAGGATATGGTAAATATTGTTAAGAACTTTCAACTCACATTTTCACAAATTTCAGTAAAGTAGCTATTTCAAACATTCTTTACGACAGTTAATCAGTAACCAGGTTAAGTTGCACCAATATGCTTTTAGCAACCCTGTTGAAGTAACAGGCATCTTATAATATGACAGAATTTTGATATGCATTGTTTTTTTTTAAATAATTCTATACTTTACATGTAAACATGCGGAACACCACCTATATTTAAACCCCAAAGAAAGATAGCTTAAACTCGTTAAGGAGTCACAATAGTTAACTCTTTTTGTCTGACGGATAAAGATGCCAGAGGGAGTTAACTACTGTGACTTTCCGACTGAAATAGAGACATGCAAGGTAAAACAGTCAAACGTTTCATGGGATATTCGTCAATAGAATGTTTTGACCCTTATTTTTGAGACTCACACACATTAGTCTACGCAGCGCTGATAAATATTTAACGACGACAGTCAATTAATTAAAAATGTGCCGTCAAAAAGATTTAAGTAAATTAAAAATTTAAATTTAATATCTCCTGGAATCTTTAATAATAAAATGGAGTTTAGTTTAAAATATATATTATGCCGTAAGTATTCGTTGTATGTTTGCATTGCTGTTACTGTTTTCTCGGTGTGTGTATAAATAAAACTTTGTTAAAGGTCTATGGGTGTAAATGAAGACAACACATGTGGATCATAGGTTGTATGCCACTGTTTAACAACATCAGTCCGATAGCATTGTGTACGATGTGATGATTATCAATCGATATTGAACAGTCTCTATAAAACTGTCTCTATGGAACTATAAACGAAGAATTTTTCTGTAATGTGGAAAAGTGATGCAGAGTCTCGTGATATGCCTGGGTCCATAATAAATCTAGAAGGAACCGAAATACTTTACGAGATTGAATATTTCTGTTATTATTAGTAATATTGTATTCCTTAGTAAAACTGCTAAATATTATTTTGTATCCGTGTTAACAGGTCTATTTAAACTCATTTATTTCAAAATATTTTGGCCATTGCCATTCTTCAGTTAAATGGCACACAAGTCTACATTCTCTTTCACAAGACATATCACATTAGATTTTATTGTAAAACATTCGATTTCGGTTTCGCTTGTGTACAGTACAATAGTATTTTGGAGACAAAAAATATTTCATTTTCCATGCAAAAATTTAAATGCGTTAACATAGTCACATCCACTTCATCCATAGCGTGTTTCATTAACAATCTTGAGAATTTTATGCATTATTTATAAGGTGACATATAGGCCCGTTGGACCGGGTGGATACTTTTTATTTATTTATAAAATTCTGTTGTTTTGAGAGGTTCACATGCCACTATAACAAATGGTTTTCTTACTAAATTATTTACTTATCTTTCCTTGGTTTATTTCAAAATTTATCTCCAGAAAAGAGTTGAATTAATGTGAAAGTATGGTAGCTGCATGGAAAAACTCACGTTTAATGTAAAGCTGTCATTTTCAGATTTTGAATCTCAAACATTTTGAGAAATGATTGAAGAAACAAGTTAACAAATGTGTCACGTTTTGATATCACATTTTTGTCAATGTGTAATAACTGCTCGTTTCAAGACAATATACCATAAGATATGTCTCACAAAAAAGTTATTAAGCAAAATCGTACACAGGACTATAGTTTTGGGGACGAATCTGAATGCTTCTTTAACATGTGTAATAAATCCTTGTATTGGGACGCGAAACAAGATGTTTTTTTTGTAAATTTTATAAAAGTTACTAAATTTGTAAAAATACAACCCCCAATAACTAACATTTTATTTAACGTATATTATTATACTGTGTTATTTAAATGGTGCATGTTTTTGTTGATTTTATTTTGTTGTGTAAAATGCCCTTATAAATATTAATTTTGCCTGACTTCGATGCGGTCAGTTGTTCATAATTTGTATCGATAAGTTCGGCGGTTCAAGTTTACAAAATTTCTTCTGAAACACCAAAAAGACTCTTATAAGTTAAATAGTGCCAGTTCTATCTCGAAGACTTAGATCAATCTTGTTCACATTCTTTGGCAGCGGTGGTCCAGTGGTAGAGCGCTCGCTTAGGGATCGAGGGGTCCCGGGTTCCCGAGAATAAATAATTAAAAAAAAACACACACAAAAACAAGCAAATAATCTAAAATAACAGCTGGGATTTCCAGCACCAACATGTCAACGCGAAAGCAATCAAGGAAATTAAGTTCTGGTAAAGCTGCATTAGTAAATGATTAATAGCAAATACATGAGTAATGATAAATTGACATTATTCTGTCTTATTTCTATGTCATTACTGTAACATTATTGCATTTGATTTGTAAATTCTAAGCGCTTGCTAATTACCAGTTAAGTATTTGTTCATGACGACGGTCTTATAAGTTTACGCGTGAATTGAAGGTTGCTGTCAAATATCAAAATTGTGATTTTTAAAGCCTTCCTTGTTTATCATTGAATGTCAATTAACGCAGTATTCGCACATTGTAAGTTGTGAAAAAATAAACTTTACAATTCTACATTAATATCTTTATAAAACCAATTATAAACATTTCACCTTACGTAAAATGACAATGGGGTCATTTCTTGATATACTTATTCCATGGATTTCAGCTTATTAATGACTAACACATTTTTAAAAGTCAGGTACATTATTTTTTATACATCACCTTAATTTCAATGATATTCATTTGAATCCAATAATTAATACGTTTTTAAATGTACCAATGTATGACCAAGATACTGTGGACAGTATCTTTCCATTGGGAAGTGTTTAATAAAATATTTTAAGGTATACATGTAAAAAAAACCCTACGTAATCTAAACAAAAAATAAATACACGAACTTTGCAAAATCACTTGAAATAAAAACAAAGCCAATTTTATATGACATTTCCTTGTAATTTATACACTTCAGTCCTTATTCATAGGAAAGGAAATAGTTTTTGCGAACACACTGCATTATTTTAGTTTTAAAATGTACCTTAAAAATGTGCATATTTTTAACGTACCTGACAAACAATCACAACCATTCAAAACTTGAACTGTTTCAAATAATTTAAAGTAACAAAGTCGTATATACAATCGGTTTGTAATAACTGCCATTTATGTTGTTCTTCAAACAATATGCCGTTTATTTTTGCGAGTGCATTTCACTGCGTCAAGGTCTGCTGTAAGCCACTAAACAACAATAGCGTGTGAAGACGACTACGATATTATACACGGTTTTTCACTTTGTAAACGCCGACACGTGGTCATTCATTTTCTTGCCGGATTTCGTGGAGTCAACATCAAGAGAAACCTTGTCATCTCTTTACACAAAGTTAAGAAAATTATCTTCGCTAACATCAATCAACAAGACTTCAACAGATGCAGTTTTGTAATGAGCTTTGCATAACTACAAGAATTAAAAGATAAGTAAAATTGTTTATTATTTGCGCACAGACAGGTTCAGACATGCAGCTTCGATACGGGCCGAGACTTACGGCTATTCAATAGTTTTATCCTTTGATTTGAAGTCTAAATACGTGTTCCTATAACCGAAATTGTGACTTATTATTTAAAACAAACCAACTCGGCACTAACTTGGCTAAAACACCATGGCCTATTTTATTTCCCCTCTACCGCAAGCCAGTGGCTAGGTGGGCCGAACGGATAGCATCACTGCCACATAAAACTAGAGCTCTTCAGCTCGAGACACGCAAGCGACGCGTTATTTCTTTGTTGTCGAAGGGAGTAATGGTTTTGTACGTGGTCTGAGGTTTTGCAGATCTAATGTTGTTAAAATCAAACACTATTCTTGGGAAAGTGATTTGTTTTTTAAACCTCAAGTCAGATGGGGAAACATAAATAAATAGCAAAATAGTTTTAACAATTTGACTTATTTTGGAATTATTATATAGGGAAAAAATATAAACGGTATTTTCACAAACAAACCAAGTACAACGCGCAAAACTAACAAACTAAAGTACCGTGAACAATGTGTAAATTATACATCGCTTATCTTTCGCGATTGCACGTGGTGCGTGGTGCTGCACAAGGCGTGTAGGGATGTAGCGCGATTCGAACGGATTATCATTCTCTATTCAGAACAGGAAATTATAAATGAATAACAATAAAAAGAAAGCCACTTTCAGCCAACACAGCGGAAACATACGAGCAATTATACATTCCGAACTAAAATATCTATTAAGAAATGTTATCTAAATACATACACAACAACTTATTCGCAAGTAATCAGGTATAACTGCGTCACCCGTTGATAAATAAAGTTGAACCATAAGAATTAAAAACGTAGACCAGTTAATATCGAAGCTGCTTAATTGACAAGTCCGAAAAAAAATGCTGGTAAATGTTACAGTGTAAAACGTCCTGATCTCTAAATAATCGGAAAGAGGAGCAGGAGTCATTATACAAAAAAAAGGAAAAAAAAAACACAACAATTTACAGTTCCGAAAAATTTCGAAATGACGTTAACGAAATACGTCAAAAGTCTTGCTGTGGCGGCTTAATACCTTTGCATATTAGCTGGGATGACGTTACCATAGCATATATCGGAGGTTAGAGTAAACAAACTCTTAACCCAAAAAGCTGTTAGAGGCGGCAAAGACACTCAAAAGAAAGTTGTCGGCCTTGTCCCACAGAGCAGCGTTGTACATCCAAGGAGAGCGTTCTCTCGGCCTATACATAAACACGTCTCGATGAGCGTGTTGTCGAGGTTCGCAAAAAAAAATAATAAAAAAAGTCTTTGCTTATACTCTAACAGCAGTTGGGTCCCCAATATAAAAAAATATTGGTGAAGACCCTCCTTGGATGAAAAAAAAATAATAAAAAGAAAAGGTAAGTAAGAAAAAGAAAAAAGGTAAGGATTTAGTCTTGGCTGCTTCCTGGGATGTAAAAAACTTATCAATCAAATAGCGATTGATCCCACCCTTACAAAAATCTAATGGAATGACTTACATGTATATGTAAAATACATATTATACAACAATAAGAGAAATAATCCTATTGAACGTTGTTCAAAGAACCAAAGCGTATATTGACCCTTGCTCTACTTTTTGTAAAATTCAATATAATACAATAAAATCAGAATAATTTTGAGTCGAAAGACGAATACAAGTCAACAGAAGATCTCATGAGCTTTTTAACCGATTATAGCACACGTAAACAGGGCTAAAACAACTCTTAAAAAGACTGTTATAAAAGCGGTACATTTAAGAGATAGATTACAAATAATAACAGCAACCAATTATTAATATTCAAAACTAATGGTTAGTTATTTTCGTTTTGCCTTTCAGAAAATGTTCGCCTAATTCTAGTTTTTTCCGGGAAACAGTATGGTTAACATACCATATAAGAAACACAACTTATACACAAGGCTAAGTAAAGTGTAAGACTGCTGTAACTATTAGCGGTAAGTTTTTAGTACTTTTTATACCTTATGACTGTTTTCGTCATCTAATTGGGAAAACGTGTACGTGGGTACCATTCTGACAACAGTTACTACAAATAAATTTTGCTTAAATGAATGGGAAAGTATCTAAATATAAGACTTTATTCACCCTTTGAATTCCATATAACATACTCCTGATTTGCAGAAATTCGGATATTATATCTCTTCAGGTCTATAGATTTTCAGTTTGATACACAATACATACTAGTATATAAGACCATTGCCAACTTCTTGCAACCAGGAGTAGACTTTCTTCCACTTAGGATCGAACTGGCTATTCGAGGTAGCCGGCGTTGATTCAATGTCTCGGCATGTTGGGGTACCGCGTCCGCGTAGGGCTATCCGGAATGATCTCGATCTCATTTCTAGAATTTTGAAGTTCAGAATGCCCGATGGAGTTTGCATCAGCCTCACAAGGCCGGTTTCTCTTAAAATAAGATAGAATCGACGAGTCGTCGTTCTTCTGCGCATGCATACTTGAAAATGTGTCCGACGAAAATGAGCTGATTGTAAAGTTCTAACTGCAACTTGCTAATAGATTTGTTTAAAACAAATCAATAATCGCGCAATTATTTTCATACATCTATACAGTACAATTTTCGAAGAATTTCTCTTCTAATCAAAGAACAAAGAATAAGCAAATTATTACTCAAGATCGCATCTCATTAAAATCACTGATCATTTATTATATACACCCGCTGTTAATTGAGAACATCAACAGTCGGCAGAGCCAAAATACGATCAAACGACACCGACAGACTTGCGAATTCGGCCACGTGGGGAGGCGGAGTTATCCAGCTGATTGTAAAGAAATCGAATGTTATTGGTCAAATCGCCCATTGCTTAACCTTGAATGATGTGAGTATTGAAAAGCGACCTGTGTTCACAATGCAAGAAACAGAAAATTATGACATGTCGATTTTGAATAAACGGATGTCGGAGAATTTAACGCTTGTTGGAAATAGATCGAAGCTTGTTAACGGTTGTCGGGCGCCCGGCCCGGTCCTTGAACGCCGAGCAAAATCTCGATCCACAACTGCTTCAACCTAACCAAAATGGCAACCCACGCTATCTTACGCTTGTCACGTGACTGATTTGTTTTAATCGTTCTTTTAATATCCTTTCATAGTTGTTCGAACAACAACATTACATTGTTTTCTGGTTTTTTGGGTCGGCACGACCCAGTTTAGCCGGTTTTCGACAATCGTTTTGAATTACTGCAAACCTAACAGTTAAGGGTTGCATGCAAGACTGTCGTACCTCCTTCCCTAGAATATAGTTCTTAGTTTCAAAAAGTAAGTCAATGCTGCAGAGCGGTCAATTTTGCAATGCTGTGCAAAATGATAAAAGTTATATTTAAACATATGGAATCAAACAAGATTTGAAGAAATTTAACTCGTGGAACGTCAGACAAGATTTTGAGACATGAACGCGCATGAATACCTAATGGCGGATCGCCATATTGGATTCGACAACGTTCGGTTAAGACGAAAAATCAATCGCAATCAACTGAATAGTGACTATTTATCGAGTTATTTTCGTGATGCAATGTTTTATAACACCCAGGTTACATTTGAATGTAATATTGACAATAACATTTCTCTTTGTAAATAGAATTTTTCATATGGAAATGGAGGTGGATTTGGTGGTTTACGAATGGTAACGTTACAAAATCTTTGTAAAACTGAAATTTTATATTCTTCTTCCAGAATGCTGACCGTCTTCAACTGACTGAAGTTTACCATGTTTATATTCGAAAGACTATACCGCAGTAAACGAGATTTTGGCTCTTTTGGTTTTATTGAACGTTACGTCCCGTTACGTCATTTAATGCACTCTCCAAAATGAAAGTAGGAGTGTCAAAACACTGAGTAGGACAAGGCAAAACTTTTTTTTTTAATTTAGGGCCCTAATCATTGTGGCTATTTATTGTGGATCCTTGTAGCGATGTAAGTAATAAAATCATTTCAATGTATTTCATTGAAAGAAGTCGGATTTTGTACTATTAACGAATATCGTGTAAGATTTTTATTTCCATTTGAATGCTTCAAACATAAAGCATCTGATTCACAATGATTTATTTTTAACACATTTAGATCTGTTGAAAATTGTGTTTAAAGTAAGTTAAAAATCATACATGAATTGATTTAACAGATATATTAATGAATGCATTTTATGCATTTGATCAAAAGAACCTGAATTTCCATTGGCATCAGATTATATACAGATCTGACATGAATGAAATTTTCCCATATCATAACCCATTCCCAAATCATAACCGGCTGCATAGTTGACACAGGGTTTTCTGAATAATTGCACCTTATATGTAGACCTTCTGAATTGCATATTGGGAATCGCCACATTCAGAAAAAACAGCCTAACCACACAGTCAAGAGAAGAGAGGGACTGTTAATCAAATGATCAGTTTCAAAAGAGACGCCACTAACAATGAACAAAAATGAGAACCCAAGTGGTTACGGCCTTGGAACGGTCAGTGAAATCCGCTATCAGAAGTTTTTACTATCAATTTTGTCTTGCACTCCATTCAATGATGTCTCACAAGTCATTTAATCAGAACAGATATTCTCAAAATAACCCAGGGAAAACCAAAAGAAAAAAAGAGTAGAACATCAGGGATTCACTGAGTATACAGAACAGGAACTTCACAAATTATATGAATTTATTTAATAGTATCTCTTAAATGCATTTCGGGTGAATATAGCATCCTGGAAGAAAGAATAATCATGTATTTATTTATTATATGTATATGTATATTGTTTATTTAATTATTCATAAACAGGTTTAGATGATCTTTGGATCTCGTCAGACCTGTATCAACTAAGTTTGACATAATTATAATACCCCATTTGAAGCTGTATAGAACTGTTTGACATCATGCAATGAAGTGGACAACAAAAGTGAAGGTAAAATAAAAATGTTTGAGTTAAATCCACAATGACTGTTTTAGGAGATGTAATTTTTGTAAACAGTATATTTTAGTTTATTTGTAATGCTTGAGCTGCCATAACGCTGTGTCAACATTGCAACTGGTAAATTCTTGTAACATGTAAGTGGGTGGGGTAAAAATCCATTGCATTCGGAAAATGTAATATTTTTCCGGATCTAGATATTTTCATATGGAAATTCAGGTTCCTGCAATTTGATAAATAATCAGTGTTCATTTATTTTGACATGCAGCCAGACTGGTTTAGGTGGGGCGACAACTAGTACTACCCACAAGGTTTAGCCAGACTGGTTTAGGTGGGGCGACTACTACCCACAAGGTTCATGCTCTGGGCCCAAAAATACAGTATGAATGGACTTAAAGCAATTTGATGTTATTTATTCTGTGTTCTGTTTCCACAGTGCAACAGTAATTACTATGCTGATATGATATTGTAAATGAATCACTTCATAAATAAGATATTTTCTACAGAACAATGTTAATTATTACCTCAAATACTTAATGCAAATAATGTAAATTCAGTATTGAACAGTTTGATCTCATGTGGCATTAAAATAAAGTTTAAAACTTTCCCCAAATCTGTTATCCGCACTGAATGGGTGAGATCTGTAACCATTTATAAATATCTTACAGGTATTTCCACAAGACAAACATTTACATCACCCATTTTATGTATAACTCAAATTAAGAGGTCGCAAACATTGCAAATGGCAAAAACATGCTAAAATAAAAAAAAAATGAATTTTGGGGGAAATACTTGCCACCTAGATTTTAGTAAATAAATGTATTTAGCTATGGATGTAGTAAATGTTTTCAAGCTCAATTTAGTCTAATTCATGTTCTAATTACCAAGCACATACTAAAACAAAAGAAAAAAACATTTGCATGAGAACTCTGAAATTCATGGACAATATACCAAAGCAACTAATACCTGAATTAAGTATATGCTGGTCTACAATGTTTAGAGCCAATCCGTCAAAGTAATGTTAGGGTTTTGAAGAAATTCAAGGAAAACTTACTTCCTACTTTCACTTTCTACTTTCACTTTGAACCAGGAAGTGAGATTTCCTTAAATTTCTTAAAAACCCTAACATTATTTTGACGAATTTGCACTACATCCATAGCCTAATACATTTAATAACTAAAATCTAGGTGGCAATAAGTATTTCCCCCAAAATTCATTTTTTTAAATTTTAGCCTATTTTCGCCATTTGCAATGTTTGCGATACCTTAAGTTTCATTGTGTGAAATTAATTCTTATTAATAGTAGAATTGCCTAACAACAAAGTAACAATAAATTATGATATGAAAACCAAATATTTAATTTTTTTTCACTACAAACATGTGCCAAATTATAAAAATGAATATATTACCTCCCTTTTGATGTTACACCAGTATTCAGTATTGAAATTAACCTGGGTTTACACAGTGTTTCAGCTTAATAATTTTGATGTAACAAGTATTTATAAGCTTTCCAATACAAATTGTTTTAAAGTAAAATAAACCAAAACTACTTCAGACATTTATGTCTATTTAATTCTATGATTTTTACCCAGACTTGAATTCTGATCAGCAATGTAAAATAAATTACCGGTAGTTATTTGGAAAGGAACCCCTTTGCAAATTTTAAGTGACAACCCAATTGACCAGTTCAACATATTTTTGGCATTTTGCAGTCACATGACTTTTTCCAATGTTGGATAGCAAAGAAACTGTGCATGTAAGGAAACACATAATAACTTCTCTGGCAGTGATGCAACAATAGGGATACTAACTTAATCCAGTTAATCAATATAACTTTATGAAATATTCTTGAATGGCTGTTGGAACAGGCATATTATCTACAAAACAAATGACAGCACACTTTTTCACACCAACTAGCAAGTTAAATGTCGAGCATGCTTGTTGATGTCACAAGGAAAAACATTTTGCACAGTCCAAAAGATTGTGTGTGACTTTTTGTAGACACACCTCTGACTGAATGAATTCCAATGCAGAATAGAAACAATCTGAAGAAAGTGATTATAGCAAAGTACAAAATGAGAGTAAATTAATATTTTTATGATCACTAACTTAAAAAATAAAATCATTTATTATAATGAATATTTGTAATTTGAGCAAAGATCAAAATAATTGTTATAATTTTGTGTTTGTTAAATATGTATTTCAGTGTTATAATCAAATGAAAGAAATGTGACATCTATGGTTCAAAAAGCATGGAATTGGAAGAGCAAAGGAAGAAGGCTAATGGTATATTTAATTTTATTAGTTGACTATTAACAGGGCTCTCACCTATCAGGGAGAAGTTTTGTCATAATTTACTGAATTATGGAGAAGTTTGCAGTCAACGGCATTCTTTCCATATAATTATATTAAATACAAAAAGACTTCTCCCAAAGCTTAACGAAGAGAGACGTCTGGTCACTTTTGATGGGACTACTTCCTTCAAGTCTCTCTCTAGTGAGAGCCCTGTATGAACATACAGTACAGGTATTCCATACTTTGTCCTTTTTACATGACTGCAGTGTAGCGAAATCTCGAGGCATGTCATCACCTGACCTGATCATGCCATAATCCTGGCACTACACACTACATTGTATATCACATTCATATTTAACTATTTTATGATGGCCCAGAAATTACAATATTTGCTCAGAACCCCTGTATTGGCCCAGAACCTTTAGCCTTCATATGAATTTGATGTTTTTATTCTGTTAATTAATAAAATTATCACTCAAGTATATTCCTATTGACCATGTTATTGGGCCTCGGGCTGTCATATATACCCTCGTCTTCTGCCTCAGGCATATATGACTACCCTTGACCCAATAACATGGCCAACATGAATTCACTTGATTAATTACATTATATAATATTCATCTGTGGGCCACCTTGCACAAACACGATGTGTTCTTGTGGTTGCTTATTCATTTATTAAGTAGGGTAATCTCATATGAATGTGTCTCAAAAATCCAATGCTGTTCCTGTTTTCTCGGTTAATAACTTGACCCTTTACTCCATTTACACGCCATTTCACCACATGGGCAACCAGTGTAAATCCAGATCAGATAGAGATAGCACAGATGTAGCTCTATATCAGCTTGCACATCAGACATTTTTGTGGTCTGATCTGTATCTACTCTGTTCATTAGATACATTTAAACTAAAGCGCTTTTAATTGGAAGCAGATGTGTCAGCACCTAGATCTACAATAGATGATCATGTGTTAAAAGGTGTATCCTTCGAGTAAAATGGAGTATTAAAATGCAAGTGTGTTATTGTTATAATTAACCCTTTACTACATATAAACACATTTTCATGCCTGTGCAACCAGTGTAGAGATACAGATCAGATGGCAGATCTGATCTGGATCTGCGATGGTCACATTGTGGTCAGAAATAACCTATTGAAAAAAAGCTAACAGTTTAGATCCTAATCAGGCAGTATGGATGTGTCGGCTGATCTAGATCTACACTGATCACCCATGCCACAAAGGCATATACTTGGAGGAAAAGGTTACATGGGATAAATTGTGTAGGAGCCTATAGGAAATGAAGATGGCACAAAGCTTACATCAGAAAACCTCTTTTGTGTGATATTTATCAAAAAATTACCTTAAAAACAAATTATGACAGCAGTGTAATCGGTTAACTGTTTAACTGCAACAGCTATTTATGTGCATCTTCATAAGCAACAAAAAGTACAGTGAAATTGACTTGGGTTATTTGTTATGATTTAAAATACAACATTGATTTTCAGCCATGTGTACCATCAGTCTAGAAAAAGCTGTGGACTTGAAACGTTTGCAAAATTGGTAGAAAACTAGGGAGCAGAATATGAATGTTACTGTAAAAAATGGAGACAAGGTTTGCATTTTATTATTTCCATGTATTAGAGCTGCATGACTGTATGATAGAGACATTTAATCTATCTGTAAATGTTGGTATTTGTATCTTGTAACTAGAAAACATAAAATTGTGTTTGTATGTATGTGAAGACTTGTAAGAACTCAGTTCACAAGATAATTAATCAACCTATAAAAAAGTTACTGTGTTGTTTTTGACCCTTTCTTCCATGAATACATGACATGAGTGACCAGTGTATATCCAGATCAGCAGGCATATCTGTGCAGTTTTAATAGGATCTACATGGTTCATAATAAGATTCACGAGGCTATTTCTTACAAATATGCAAACAGTGTAGATTCCAATCAATCCAGATCAGACACCAGAATTATATTGTTTGTGACAACATGCTTGAGCTGATGTAAATTTTCAGGTCAAAGTCACATTTTTTTTTTAATTTTCAAAAGTCAAAAGGTTATTTACTGGGTCAAATGTCTATATGATTAAGGCAATTCCAAGGAGTTAAGGTTCATCATAAGAAATGAGAAAAATATGGTCAGTTTCAAAACATACACCACAACCAATTAACAAAAATGGGAACCCAAGGGTTACCATGTCAAGAGTCAGGATAAATGTAGTATTGCCAGGGCAAGAAAATTAATATTATTGGACAAAACTAATTTATTGTCAAATATTTATCAGTTTCTAATTTCGACAAATAAATTAAAAAAGCACAGACCATAAATTATGCTTGAACTTCAATATAAATAGGTAATTTGTTGAAATTAATATTTCAGGATAACAGCTTCACATGGAGTGCTGTAAGGAGACCAGTTTGACAATTCTGTCTATGACTGTCTGAGGGAGCATACAGCCTTTATATTGCCTCTTATTCCTGCAATGGAACATGCTGCTTTTGTAACGGCCAAGAATAAAAAAACCCACAAATGTCGATACAAATAGTGGGTGCGAAAATGAGACAATTATGTAAAATATAACAAAACGTTAGAATCACTGTCGTGTAACGGCTGCCCTGTACCAAATAGTGGGTACCCTGTAGCGTCCGCAAGATGGCGACCAGTTAACAAACGAAAAGGTATGTGCTATTTTGTTTCCAATTTGTATACATATTGTAAGGAATAGACTTGTATACTTGGATCATATAATGAAAAGGATTGTTGATTGATTAAACGATTGCTTGCTTTATTGCCGGTGTGTCCGTTTTACCCTGTAATTGATAAAAATAAATGACCTAATTGGCTTTTTCATAATTGAAGCGAGAGCGAAGACTGATTTCAGCTTTTTACTCTATGACAACTTTGTTGTTCTCGTAATATTTGATATCCCTTTGAAGCGCCTCTAATTGCCTATCTTGTGGTATAACTATTAAACTGAACAATAATTTTGTTTTTAAGAAAATGCGATTCAAATAAATTGTTGTTGGTACCCTGTACCGCCCCAAAGATTATAAGAGGGTACCTTGTATAGCCGTTAGATTAGTGTCGAAAGAGGTACCCTGTATCGTCTACTTTTCCATGAAAACAGCTACCCTGTAGTATTTATTTCTTCGTCTTTGTATGGCAAATTTGTATGTGGGATAGTGTATATCTATAAATGTTATCTTTTTCACTGGCCGTTCCTATATGCAGCCGGCAACACTGAAGTTGTGATTTTTGTTCATTGTGTCATGTTATCGTTACAAATAATCCTTTTTTAAAATCAAGTTCTCTCTTCCTCTCTTTTAATACATTATTATAGGCCGTTGAACCAGGTGCTCAACGAAAACCTTTTATCATAATCTTGATTCGGCGGGCGGGTGTCCACTCAATAACTTGCGTTTGCTTTGTCCTACCCAAAACTTTGTGTGTGGGAAGGTTTTTTGAAGACTACTCGGGACTGCTACTCAGATGTGATCAAGGTAAAAGACTACATGTGGGCGCTATTATCGGTATATTGCGATTCGAGTCCTTGGCGATACGCTGTATCGGTATGATCTCCTAATACCCATATGCTCGGGCAAATTCGTAAAAGTCCATAAATTGTAGCTACATTATTAAAATTGTTGAACGTTACTTTATATACGTTACTTGTTCTGTTTTCTTGCTTTACATACGTTTAAATGTCGATAATTATAACAGCGAATGTACCCGATTCCGAAATAGTACGGCAATACCGGTAATAACTTTCTTCCAAATTTACCATTGCATCGCAACTGGGAGACACGTCGTGCGAATTGCAAAGATCCAAAAGAAAAAGCTCCAGTTTGGAATCATTTTGGTGTTATGAAGTACAAATCCTCTCGGACTGTTTTAGAATATAGGAAGGGGTTATGTTGTTAGCTGGTAATCTGGTTGTTTTACTAGTAAAATTATGGTCAAGTGGTCGGGCGGAACTAAAATTTAACAACTCGTTTTCGAAGACCAATCCAATGATGTTGTCTGCAAATAAAAAGGTTGAATGTTGACCCTATGTGGAGAAAACCCTTTCTCTTGAACGTAAGCGGAAAGTTCAGCAATATATGGGTCATGCTATGTACATATCTTGGAAATACATATTGTTTATAATTTAATGCTATATTCATGAAAGGCCTTTTTGCCTCGTCAGTTGTAACTCGAAATCAGCACCAGAGCCATTTAAATTCTCCGTGACGACGTCAGAACCAAATGGTCTAAGACGCTGACATCATTCATGATTTCATTCTTGCCAATAGCGATAGAGTATTGTGCTGTAGATTACAAGATTCACGAATTTCAACTATCCTTGTTGCATCTGTATCACTAAGACGCTATAAGGGTGCGTTTGATTTAACATTTAGCTGATTAATCAAACAAAATGAAAACGGACCACATTGTGTGGAAAAGGTAGCAGATCTATATATATTAAAACAATAACATTACAGATTTCATAGGAATTCACTTATAAATCATATTCTACTTATTGTGTTTTGAATACAATAATATTTTAAAACGAGTAAAACATAGTTATACAGGATAGCTGTTTTCACGGAAAAGTAGACCATACAAGGTACCTTTTTCGTCACTAATCCAACGGCTATACAAGGTACCCTCTTATAATCTTTGGGGCGGTACAGGGTACCAACAACAATTTATTTGAATCGCAATTTCTTAAAAACAAAATAATTGTTCAGTTTAATAGTTATACCACAAGATAGGCAATAAGAGGCGCTTCAAAGGGATATCAAATATTACGAAAACAAGAAAGTTGTCATAGAGTAAAAAGCTGAAATCAGTCGTCGCTCTCGCTTCAATTTTGAAAAAGCCAATTAGGTTATTTATTTTTATCAATTACAGGGTAAAACGGACACACCGACAATAAAGCAAGCAATCGTTTAATCAATCAACAATCCTTTTCATTATATGATCCAAGTATACAAGTCTATACCTTACAATATGTATACAAATTGGAAACAAAATAGCACATACCTTTTCGTTTGTTAACTGGTCGCCATCTTGCGGACGCTACAGGGTACCCACTATTTGGTACAGGGCAGCCGTTACACGACAGTGAGAATGTGCACCACATTATAAAAGCATCAGTTGACAAAAAAGCATCAGTGTAATTGTGTGTTTGAACATTATTTGCTAAATAATAAAACTATTGACTATAACTTTGCCAATTCTCAATATTTCTTCATTAAACTTTCAAATTATATTACTTATGACAACACGCTCATGATATTGCCAAATTCTTAAGGTCAAGGTCACATTTGGTAGTGATATGACCCTTTTTGAACTTGCATTATTTCCGACATTGTACCAGAGGGCGACACAAGAGTTCATCTGAAAACCCATCTAGTTCTGTCATATGTGTCACCGTATCTCAACTCGGAATTTTAGGTGCTGTCTATTGATACTGTGCTTGCAAACAACTGCTCACAGGATTCTTCCAAACTTTACAAAGTATTCACGCCATTAAGGTAATATTTCATTTGTCATTGAACTCTCATTGATAAAATGAAAAATTAAAAAGTCTGTCTAAATGCAAAATGTAAGGACGAAAGGAGTAATACCTTTAAATATGTGTAGTGTCTGAGGACTGTGACCAGCTTTGTTTCACTGTTGACCATATGACATATGTAGTATGATATCCTTCATTTAATTTTGATTGGTCAGTTCCGAGAGAGGCATTGTCTTATTTCATATTATCGTCTATAAGTCCAATAATATTCTAATTATATCTTTAGAAATATTGTCCTTCCTCGCGGTGACCACAAAACCCCACTTACTTAATACGCTCTCGTGGTCGCAATGATACACCCGAAGTTCAAGACTGCGCGTCGCAGAGAACACGGCATCGTTACTTAAGACTGGCGCGCATGCGCGCCAGTCTAAAAACAGATTGAGTTTCTAGATTCTTTTAGAAGCTTTACCTAAAAAAAAATTTCATAAATACTGCAAGCGGCGTGTAAACAAAGAGAAAAGCATAACCATAAACAGTAGACGAGTTTATCACAAAGCATGACGAGCGCTGTTAATATCACGCTGGTAATCTTTCTTTTCGAATTTACGAAGTCCGGAATTGTTTTACTAATATTCAAGAGTAATTGATTTCTAAAAAGTGTTTTATTTTCTTTAGTTTATTATCCAAATCTCCATTTAAATAATGGCTGAGGAAAACCTTTTTGCATTAGATATTTAAAATGCTTGTGTATTTTTTAAAATTTTTTCCTTAATTTTATGGTACCGAAAACTGTGTTTTAAATTTTTTTGTGTTATGAAAACATTTCGTTCATTAAATTCTTTAACATTGATACTAGCTCTAGAAAAAAAAGCGAACATGTTGTGAAATACAAACCCTGTAAAATTTTGCAAGCGAAATATCATAGGAATAAAAGTTTTTTCTCTTGCAAAACGTTTTTCCAATGGGACAGGTGAGATTGTTTCTAATTTAAGTATGATGGGGTAATATATACAATGTATACAATGTAAAAAAGTCATAAGTTAAAAGCGAGAACGCCTGAAAATCATATGATTTTAGCATCTTAAAACGTCACCTGATTTTTGCCCGTGGTTTTTGCAAGAACAACAGCTGACTTTAAATCTTGCTTTGTTTGTTTTTTGTGCAATTTATGAATCCAACACATAGAAGATAGTTAAATTGTTTTCGGCTGAATACTGATTCTAATATTGTAATTTGCAGAGTGTTTTCAGTAACAGTATCACTCGTTAATGAATAAGTAAATGTATTAGCATTAGTACTATTAAGCTTTTTAGTTTGAATATTGATTAAAGTTTGTCCGTAAAACTATAATTACATTATTAGAAGCTTTATCAGCAGGTGTTATTTTGTTGTCAAAGTCTGGAATTCCCTGTTTTTAATAACGAAAGTAAAAAAAAACTATTTATTTAAAAATAAAAGTCGCGTAGGTTTTCCTACTTTTATATCATTATATCATTACTTCGTATAAAATCGACGGGTAGAGAAGATTTGTAATAACAAGAAACAAGATAATACCATACATGTATCTAAGTATACATATGATAGTCCGTTGAATATCGAGAAAAAATTGTTGATGCATTACATGTCGTTAAGTATCAATATTCGCATAAAAGACAGACTTTCTAAGTAATCCGAGGGTCAATGGTCTATTTCTTAATAAACATAAAAGATAATCCGGGCTGGATTATATATGTAAATCGGCCGATAATCCGTTTCAATATGAACAAATTGCTTGTTTACTATATTTTTATCTGATATTTGTAACAATGCTTGTGTATGCAATCTGAAATCTCGTCATTTTTTAACTAAAACTGCTAGTCGTGTAATATTGGAGCAGAATAAACATTTGTCGTGAATTTGCCGCGGAGAAACAACGCCATTTTTTTAAATCCGGCGAAATGTCACCGCGGCGAATTTACGGCGACAAAAAATCGCGGTTCTTAAATCGACGCAGCGATATTTGTGTTTTATGGATGATTGTTTCCAAAGTTTCAATGATAATTGACCAAAATCCATCCATTTCTATTATTTTGAACCTAAACTATGTTATTGTTATAAAATGAAGCCATATTTCGGGTACCTGAGTTTGCGAATAACCCGGATTCGCAAAAATAAACCGATACGTGTTGTATTATTGTTTGTTTTAATAAAAAAGTATAATTCATATGTTTTGAGATAACAGTAATAAAATGGGACATTAGTACATTTATTATATGAACGAAATTACATAGTTAACGATTATGTTCTCCTAAACTTGGTAAAAATGTTTGACATAAACCATATCTATAATGCATACTATTATAACCCTAGATGATCGGCAGTTCTAACAATGACGAAATTAAACTAATGACTCCAGCATTCGCCGATGACCCCCACCCCCTCCCCCTGCTCTGTTTAAGTGCCTCCTGCACTTTCATTTAAACGCCTGTAGGATCGTTTTATGTAACAGTTTAAGGTTCCACAATATTCCAAAGCAACTTATTCCTGAAATAAGTATATGCTGGTCTACTTTGTTTAGTGCCGATTCGTCAAAATAATGTAAAGGTTTTCAAGAAATTCAAGGAAATCTTACTTCCTGGTTCAAAGTGAAAGTACTTTCACTTTGAACCAGGAAGTAAGATTTCCTTGAATTTCTTGAAAACCCTAACATTTTTGTGACGAATTGGCACTAAACATTGTTGACCAGCATACTTATTTCAGGTACGAGTTGCTTTGGTATATTGTTCATGAATTTCAGAGTTCTCATGCAAAAGGTTTTTCTTTTGTTTTAGTATGTGCTTAGTAATTAGAACATGAATTAGACTAAATTAAGCTTGCAAACATTTAATACATCCATAGCTTAATACATTTATTTACTAGAATCTAGGTGGCAATGAGTATTTCCCCCAAAATTCAATTTTGAAAATTTAGCCACTTTTCTCCATTTGCAATCGTTGCGGAACCTTAAATATCTGTTTCGTTTAGTATTGTAGAAGTACTTGACACGCCAATTTGAAACATCTAGTTGAAAATTGCATCGAAAACGAGGTTCAATAATATCTACTTGGATTGATTTTCTCTTATTTTTGAAAGCAAGACAGCTTTTCAATAAAAACATTGTACTCAAGTTTGTGTCCTAAAGCTAAATACGAGATGCCTTCAGCACGGAAGTTATCATGTCTATATCAAATAATATAGCTGGCCATACGTCAATAAAAAACGTTTTATATGCAAATCAAAAATCGGCACACTCACAAAACACAGCCTCCTCGAGAAGCGAAAAAAAAGAGAGGAAAAAAGCATGCGTTTAAAAGTATGCCAAATTTAAATAAGACACCACAAACAATTAACGAAAAATAAAACCCTTAGGGTTACTATACGTATGTAAAATTAAAATAAGACACAAAAAATACTTTACGAAAAGAGAAAACTTGGGGTTACTTTAAAGTGTTTTGGAACGACATTGCCATCATAAATATTTTTGTGGTTGTTGTGTTAAATACAACTAAGAATGCGTCTTCCATGATTCCATGGTAATAAAACGTCAAAACTCTCAATGTTAAATATTATAGAGGTCTTTTTGTTGTAAAAAAGAGAGATTTTACCAACACGCACACGTAATGTTCTGCATAACATAATGTTTCCTTAAATATATTCCTTATATTTGAAAATAATAAACTGTTCTAGATTTTACAGTAACCTTTGCGTTTCCTGGTTTTCATAATAGATTTGTTTAAACGTATGTTTTATAAACTTCTCACTAAACTTTCAAAAAACGGAACACTAACTAAACCACGAAGTCGGTTAATTATTGAAATACACTAGATGTTGACGCCCTGGCCACATTAACATAAAACTATAGCGTTGGAGGTCTCAACATAGTGTTATCACGTAGTCAAGCTTGATTTTCAAATATATTTAGTTTACAACTAGAAAACAAGTCACAATGTGTGTTTTTTATTATTATTGGCGAACTTCGCCTTTTACATTGATCTTTATAGAGATACATGCTTCGTTTGGGCAATCATGCAAACAGATTCTTGGCACGTAAATAATAAAAACACATTTATAAATGCATGACAAAAAAGTATACTTTGTGTGAACATTCCAGTAAGTTGTTATTAAAAACGTTCTGAAATATATCAGAATGTATATTTGACACTAACATGCAAGCAGATTCATGGCACGTATATAATAATAATACCAAAACGCATGACAAAAAGACCGACATCATTTGAACATAACAATTAGTTTTTACTTAAAACATTGTTTTTGTTCACCGAAAATATACCAGAATGTATTTATGAAACTAATATTTCGAATTATCAGATACAGGTGTTACACTCAAACATAGAAAACCTGTTGATCGTTACACTGAAAGCATCAGACGCGATACACCAATACATCGAATAATGTTAAATGTTGCCATGAATGCAGCAGATACATGCGATACACCAATAAATCGAAACAATGTTAAATGTTGCCATGAATGCAGCAGATATTAAATGTTGCCATGAATGCAGCAGATTCATGCTATACACCAATACATCGAAACAATGTTAAATGTTGCCATGAATGCAGCAGACACATGCGTTACACCAATAAATCGAAGCAATGTTAAATGTTGCCATAAATGCAGCAGATACATGCGTTACACCAATAAATCGAAACAATGTTAAATGTTGCCATGAATGCAGCAGATACATGCGTTACACCAATGCATCGAAATAATGTTAAATGTTGCCATGAATGCAGCAGATACATGCGTTACACCAATACTTGTTGCTCTGAATACATCTGATAAATCCATACTACATAATACCTTTAACCAAATAAACTTTTAGATAAATTATCTGCATAAAACATTATAAAATATGAAACACAAAAATAAATAAATAAATAATTTTCACGTCAGCCATACCTACTTACATAGGGGCAACGAACTTATGATTCATGCATTTTTATGTGCAAACTCGGTCGTGACTTAATAAGTCCGTTATATAGGAATTAGTTTTCATTGCAAAGATAATTCGAAAATGAGCACACAACTGAACAGATTTTTGAAATCGGTCCACTTGTTGCTGAGCTTCTCGGGTCAATATTGGGTAACCATTGACATCATCAGTTTATAAGCAAAAATTGGGATCTTTCAATATTATTTTATTACGGAAATATTTCTTATATATATCAATTGTCAAATATGTGTTCGGTTTATGTTTACATGAAGTTCTATCATATTTAACTGTCCATAACTTCATTTTCTTCATTCCTCTGTTTTTGTCAAGTTTGAACATTTACGATTTTAAATCCGATTTTAAATCCATTTATATATGACAGTGAGTTAATAAAACATAGGTATAAACCTATTATTTATATCAGTCATGTGTAAACATATCCCGATAATTTTACACGTTTTTTATGTTTTTGACATATATTATAAAATTTAAATTGTTTAATATTCATTACTTTAATGTTAAAGTAACAGTACTTAGATAACAAGGAGTTAAAAGTTGTACAATGTTCTGTAATACAACTAAGTAAATCGGTCACCTGTTTAACATTATATAATTGTTGACAATCTCACTGAACGGCGTCACATTGTTTACATTTTATCAGATAATATTAATCAACCGGCAGTCTTCAGATTGATAAGACAGAACAATTAACTTTTTCCAAGCCCATTCATAAATGGTTTTGTATACTGAACACAAAAAAAGTATTCACTTTTTATTGATAGATGAAAGGGAACTTGGAAAGTCATCGAACACGACAAATATGAAAATATTGCAGGCTCGGTTTGATTTAGCCTGTTCATGGGCAGTAATGAAAATGCATATTACTGCCCACGCCGTCTAGCCCCGGGTTGAGCACAACTCAATATTTACACTAATAAACAGTACAATTTCGATTAATGCATATTCTTATTATTAATGCTTATGCTTTTTCGATTTATGCTTATATTCTCATCAAGGTATTTTCATTTAATGCGGAATGCATAGAATGTTGTTTTATCAGATAATCTCAGATTATTTAAGTTTAATTGCTCATAACTCAAATCGTCTACAACAAAACCTGAGCAGCTGCCCATCGAATAACAATTAATGAGGTGGTATCCTTTTTTTATGAAAACACATGTCTATATTTTATTCGTATTTATTCACAAAAATTAAACTTTTACAACTTCAACTCAGAGCTGTTGTTTTTTTCACAATGTTAACATATGTCAGTATTATAGACAAACTTTCATGTACAAAACCTCAAAACATTGCATCATTATTTGACGGCCAGCTTTAAGAAAGTCAAACAGCAACACATGCCTATTCAATTTTTGTGGCTTTAATGTGTAAAGCGACAAATCCATAATTTACCTATGAGATTTAATGTTTGGACTGGTATGGTTGTTTGGTTATCTTGTGTGGTGATTAAATGACCACAAGAACTGGTAAAAATATTTACTTCTAATAAATGTGAATTTTTAGGAACCCCTGGATTTCTTCCTGAAACCCTAATTATAACACAGGTAACTATGGTGTGGCTGCAGATTTTCCAGAACAAATTTATTCTTTGCAATGATTTCAGTAAGGCAAATTTGTTCAAAGAAAGAAATTTTATTTTTCATTTTCTTATTTACAGAAATGCAAATTTATTCAAAGAAAATATTCTGAATTTTGGTTTTCTAATTTTACATTTATGCTAATTTGTTCAAAAGGTGAACTAAGCATATCAACAATCGTCACACTCACGAAACATAGCCTCTCCCGCAGCGAAAAAGAATAGAGGAAAAGAGAGCATGTATTTATAAGAATGTCAAATTCAGAGAAATTATTTTTCTTATTTTTTTGTTTTCTTATTATACAGAAAATGCAAATTTGTTCAGAACAATATATTCGGAATTTCATTTTCTAATTTTACGAAAATAACAGGTAGGAATGTGGATACTTTTTATTTTTGCTGAGTATACTTTATAACACCGATGACACGCTGATGTCATAAGATTGACAGGTAATTCACACGCAGTGTGTATATTATATGCAAAATTTTCACAAAGACTGTTAAAAATGTCATTAGCTAGCGTCAAGATTTGCGATCCTTGTAGGTTTCGCAGAAAACAGGCAGTTGCCGCATACTTTTGCCATTCGTGTTTGGAGTTCTATTGTAAATGTTGCAAAAACAGCATTTAAAATTCAGAGCCACAATGGGGCACTTGGTGACAAGATTTAAAAAGAGAGATATGATAAAACCTGATAAATCTATGGGCTGTAATAATCGGTATGAATCTGACCCGGCAGGTAAGAAATAAAGTTTCAAATATTTTATTCTAATGTCTTTCAGGGTACGGTTCTTCAAAACTTTATCAGCTCTTGTTAAGCTAACCTAGGGTTAGGTAATTTAAATTATGTTGTTTTTTTTTAAATCGCATCTCTTCACTTTTATTGTATGCATTTATACACTTAAACAATATTTTTTCTAAAATCATAAAAAAGTATACTTTTAAATATTCTTTTCTTAATGAAATTGCCTCTACCTGGGTGCGAATCCGGACCGTCACGTTATCATTTTCTAAAAAGCTATTCGATAAAGAAAAAATATTAAAAATTATTAAGGATATTAATATATCAATTATATCTAATTTCTGATCTAATTCAAAAAGAAACTGTACATTTTGTTTTCGGTTATTTTTCATTAACTGCTTTTCTTAATGCCAAAATGTTTGGTATTTAATTTGAGATAAGATTATTTAAATTCTATAGTAAAACTGTCTTTGATCTAATCGCAATTTTTGATTCCAAATATTAAGGTATTTAAATGATCTTATCGCAGATTTAAGACCAAATATTTAGTCATTAAGAAAAGCAGTAAGTGAAAAATCGCAGTAGCGTTTTGAGGTATCACTTAATTTAGCGGGGCCGAAAATTCGCGGAATTGTCAAAAATGACATTTTTCGCGCGAGCGAATAATTCCCGCTGATCTTGTTAAAATGAGTTGAGGCTTTCAGTTCGCTTAATTATGCCATGCGCGAAATCAGCAAAAATTTCATCCACGCAAAATAAAATGATTTAACAATAGTCAACCGGTTCCTGTTAATACATTAATATCAGCAAATATACAATTTTTTGTTTGAATAAACTTGTGCTCATTAGATCCATTATTGTTTTAGTATTGTAGATGAGAAAACAATTCATGTTTTACTATATGACATAAATTTACATAGGTTACTACAAAACATTAAAAACAATCAAGTTTTACATTCAACTTCCTTCATAATGACATTTATATCTGTTAATTATGTCCTAACTGTGTCAAAATTATTCTTCATAAATCTTGTTTCATTCATATTGTATTAAAAAACCTTTTTCATGCATTATTTTATCTTTTATTTGATAATTGATTCAAATGATCACCAGCTCCAATGAAAACGGACACTGAAAAATAGTGATCGTTGTGTGATTAACAGATTTTTAATTTATTTCATCTGATTTCCAACCTTTACAAAACGGATAGAAATTCGTACTTGAGTGAACAACACAGTTTATTTTTGTTTAATCTGGGTTTAAGACATGTCAAAATTTATGAAAATACAAACTTGTGTGCGTTAATTTCATATTTTTTAAACAGATAAGTTGATACAATTTGTGAAATTAAGCTCGTATTGACCACAAAACAAGGAAAGGTTTAACCATAACAAAATGCAAAAGCGCACACATTGCAGAGACATATCTGCAATGACTTCCGGGTCATTGTTTGAAATTGTTTACAAGACCTTGGAAGCATGTTACATTATTGCACTCGCCGAAAGTTCTAATTGGTCAGTTTTTGTAACAAATTTAATAAATTAGACACTGACTTGACACACTAACTGTCATTTATTGTCAGTAACAGACTTCGATTTGTGATATTTAACTTTTAATAATTGACTTGGGATAGATAATTCTAATTTATAGCTATTTATTATAATTATGAACTTAATTGGACGTTCGCATAGCTATAAATGACATGTGTGTTTGTGTGAATTCGGAAACTGCGACAAAAAGTTATTACGTATTAAGAATAAAAATATACAGTATAAAACTGAATTGATCGTTCTTTAGGTTAATGACTTGTGTTTGTCTGCGTGTATTCTAAATGGACGATAATAATAAATTACTTATTTATTTAAAATTTGTAATTAATTATTGTTATTACAAATTTGCATTTTATGTCATCCTTAACTCGTTTGATTATTGTAATTACAAACTTAAATATGTCATCCTTAACTCTTTTACACTGAGCTTTCGCTGCATTCACCTTAAAACAAACACGATTATGAATAAAAATACATTAAAATGAAATTCAATGTGTTTTTTAATTTAACCAATTACGACCAAAACTAAATTTCGAAAAACAAACCCAGCCAATATAAACCTTGAAAAATCTTACCACAATTCGAAATAGTTTTAATGTAAAGGAACAAATGGGGGGAAAAACAACATAATACACAGCTACGGATTTCTCGTCATTTTTTAAGTTAATTTTATAAAAAAAACTTTAAATAAATTCCATCGAAGTAAAAAGGTAAAAACTTTCAATGGCTATTTTCTTTGAATATTGAAGAAAATGTAGCCATCGGTAAAGGACTATTAAATCTACCGATTAGCTCGTGGCTTTTAAACACCAACTTAAATAAAATGTACTGGGATCATTCATATTACCGGACAAATATTGATAATTTTCCTTTCTAACTTTTATTTTGCATCATAACCATGAAAAACTTGCACGAAGTTATCGTTGGTTCCTCTTTTACATAAGCGTGATTATTTGATACCCATAGCACTATTTTATTTTATGAAAAGAGGCTCCAAAGGAAGGCAGTATGGCAACAGATAAAACTGTAATGGAAACTCAATTTACCGGACAAAGAGATTCAATTTATATTTTTTAAGTTTTCATTTTAAATTTTGATTATTTTCCGTAAACATTTACTAAGCGGCCTTTTCCCATTACGCATCATCATTTACATCTGGAAAACCCCTCACTGTTTCTATAAATAATTAGAAGTACGCAAGCTACAGTGAGGTCCTAAATGGGTGAAAATACCGTAGTCATATATCATAAGATAAAACGAAAAAATGATTACGTCATCAATTCATGATAGTCTATCCATCCGCTGTTTATTATTACCTATATACTTGCACGAAAACATTTTATGTACTCGTTTTTTAGTTTGATGAGACATCTTCAAACACCCTTTGGGCGCCTCTAGATTGGCGCATGCGCAGTTACGTTAAATCCCCCGTGTGACGTAATAATGAACTTTTATTGTAAACAAAAAGGCTGAAAATTAACCGATTGTGACGTTGTTGTTATTTTCATGGAAGCAAAAGGTGTCTTAATGATTCTAATGAAATTTTCTAGAATTCGATCAAAACTTGAGTGTGTAGTCGACTGGTATAAATTTTGTCCGGTAAATTGATTGTCCGGTAAATATGAAGGATCCCAGTACATGTAATTTAAACTAATTTTGAGAGTTTTAAGGCGTGTTCTGTCATTTATTTGTGTCAATGAGTTAAATGATACATCTGCTTTCATTTTAGAATTTAATCGATATTTGACTGTGTTCATTTGTTTCATATGAAAAAACAACTTTGGGAAAAATTGAAATGGGTTAAGCCCAATTGGCGACTTTATGCTACTTTAAACAATCCAAATGTTTTCATATACAGATGAACACAATTAATATTTGATTCAATGCTTATATTTATATGCATAAGTATTCTCAATTATAACTGAAGAAAGTCTTAACATAACGACATTTTTGAATCTCTGTTGGAACAGCGAAGTTAACGACAAGGCGAATTTCTTTTTTTATACAAGAAATAGTTCTAGCAACTACTTACACAGCATTTTCTTTCTAAATATTTTCAGAACCGGAAGTCAAACAATTAAAGCGAATTTCTTGTTTTTTTTAATACTTAAATTAGTTCTAGCAACTACTTAAACAGTAAATTCTTTCTAAATATTTTCAGAACCGGAAGTCAAACAATTACTATATGAAGGCGACATTCTGAAAACACAATCGTCACATCGAAGCAATATTTCAGGAAGATGCACCATTTTCCTTGACAGTGACAAAATAAACATCATCTCGCAGTAACAAATATTTGTGCTGGCCGTATACGTGCTTAAGAAAATACGGATGTTTGGACGGGACTTTTTTTTACTTCGAATGTGGAAGACGTTCTCAAACCGGCGAAGGAAGATTTGTGATTTTAACAAGGGACGCATTAGCAATACACCACAGTGTGTTGACATTAATACGAGTTATTAAAAGCAAAACGATTCGAAAAAAATAAATATTTTACCGTCATTTTTAGGATTAATAAACTGAATCAAAACAACAACTGAAATTTTCCTTATAAGGGCGGATGCAAGATTTTCAGAAAGGGGATTTGTTTGGGGGCAGTCTAACAATAGTTACATGATAATTTCCAACTTTCTGGCCGAAATCTCCATGGAAATTAAATATTGCTGCCCCCCAAAAGTCTTCGAGCAACCCCACTAAACCCTCGCTGGATCAAGGATCAGCCATCAGTATTGGTATTTGCTAACTCAAATGTGACATATTATTAAAATGGTTAAATTTATTTTGCTAAAGACATTCACGTTTCGAAAGTTAAAGAATTTATCTTATAGAAGCATGTATAAGTGTTTTCGCTTTCTGTACTTATTGTATTTTCCAGGACGAATATGTATCAATTTGTTTCTAACGCTAGACTTCAATCGTTTATTCTTCTTCTTTTAGAATTTGATTAATATCTTTTAAAAGCCATGTTTTTGGATTTGCAACAATATTTATATTACTAGGGCGGATCCAAAGGTTGTTTTTGTTTTAGGTTGCTTGAACTCCGTTTCGTTCAGCAATGTTTATTTTTCATGGATATTTGTCCAAAAACTGGGAAATTATCATGAACATGTAACTACCGAAAGACTGCCCCAAAGAACCCCCTTTGTAGAAATCTTGCATTCGACCAAGTATTCGAATTTTACGTAGTTGTCCATATTATTAATATCGTGGTCAATAGGATTTTCCGCCGTGTTGCGCTACAAGTTTCGTTCAGTATAATTTTACGTTTATTTCTGTGAAGTAGTTAAATGAACAACGAAATTTAGAGCAAACATTATTTTAGATTTTGAAGATGATCTGATTATATGGCGAACGTGATTTGGCGAGCATTGCCTATACACCACAGACGGTCAACCATTATGAAATGTTGTCCCATTACAGTATTACATCGAAAATAATTCTTTCGACTTTTCTGACATGATTTGGCGGCATCTTTGTTACAGTTTCCATTTCAGCCCATCAGATGCTTGAGATTTGAGACTGGTCTCCAACGTTTTAGTTTTATGACCTTTGGCACAGTCCACATACTTGGTATTGTAATTAATGCAAGTATTGTATACAATATCATAAAACGCTAAACCTAGATTTTAACCCATGACAGTCTCTGCTGAAATGAATCAAATGGTAATGAAATCCCGCCCTTTCAGGAAGTATTCATATTGTGCTACATTTCTGTAAGATTTTTTTGTCTTGTATTTATTTTATTATTAACTGTGAATTGTTGTCATTCATAACTACTTTAACTGTATTTATTATTTTGTGTTTGAGAAATATAATTGAGTAGAAAGCAAAAAGAAGTATTGACCGATTTGGTGTAATGGTCAAGTTTACATTTATTTATTCATGTATTTGATTTTTTTTTCATTCCTGGAATTAAGCTTTAGTCGCAATGAATAAATATAAAACGTTAACTCTTTCCTTCATGTCATGGGAAAACAAAAGAGATCAAGATATGCCGTCGAATCAGGATCAACACTGTTAGCTTTTTTACTTTTTAAGTTATTTATGACTAAGCAATGAATACTGTAGATGCTGATCAAACTGCGTGTATTTGCCAGCTGATCTGGATTGACACTGTTTGCATATCTGATGAAAGTCGTACACATGGAGTAAAGGGGTAAAAGCCACCCAACACGATAAATATTAAAATATTGCTGACTGTTTGATTGAGCATGTTCATGTGCTGTAAAGGAAGTGCATACCCCCGTGATGAGCGCGACTCAGTATTTTCACAAGTTAACAGTACAATTTTAATCTATCCCATCATTACTACAATGAAATACATTTCTTTTATTAATGACAAAAATTAATGATTTATTTCATAAATATTTCAAAATTATTATATTAGGTAAAAATGAAATAAAAACCTATTTGTTTGACTTATTTAAGTTCTGACAAAATTTTCTGAGAGCAATTTAAATTATAAAAGTATTCTGTCTATTAAAATTAATTAATTAATTTAAAAGGTATTGATAGGAAGTGAAAATTAATTATTTAATTTTTATTGTCAGAGGCTGTCGATCAAAAATGGTTTTGTCATTTTTTTCATTTTCTTTTCTTCTCCCTTTTTCTTTTTCAGTTTTTCTTTGTTTGTCTTTTCATTCTCTAATTTATTCCCTCATTTCACAGCTTCTCCTTCTGTTAGGCATTTTGTTCTTTCGTGTTAACATGTCTGAAAATGTAATGTTTGTATATTATTGTAATAAATGAAATTAAGTAAGAATTATTTATTACATACTAGACTCGAACACAATTTAATAAAGAAGGCGGAGAAATTCGAATGAAATGAACCTAAAGAAAGGTACACCTTATTCTATTACTATTGTAATTATTATATTTTGCGGTGGTTTAATTTTCGTGTATTTCGCGCTAGGGTAGGTGCGCGAAATCAAATCCGAGCGAAATCAATCAATTGAAAATTTAGTCTTTTAAGCATAATACAAGTGCGCGAATTCAAGCCCTCGCGAAAATGTTACTATTGTCATTTGCTCGAAATTTTATCCCCGCGAAATTAAATGATACAACAGTTTTCTAATAGTAATATAAGAAGAATGTTGCCGGAAGATTAATTTGGCGAGAATTTACTTCTTGTGTAGGACATTTTTTTGAATTTAAACTCCATAAATAAAGGACTACTGCAATCAATTGATTTTAAACATTCAATTGATTCAATTTCATGGAAATTAATGGAAATTTATACATGTAAATACTAAAAACTGAATGATACAATTGTTCCGAAAACACTTCCTTTTATGTCCAAAGGCTGAACGTGTTTTGCTTCTTTCACACTAGTATTATAAATTTGAAAGCGCAAAGTCTCTGCTGCTCTCCCTGTTATTATGTTGTTATTCAACAACAACAACAACAACAACAAAACAACAACAACAACAACAAATCCCGTCATGTTCTGTTGCTTTAAAGTTCTTTTAAAAAGTAACCGCTGACAAGGATTATTTTGAAATTTATTTTCCATAAATAAAGGTACTTGATTATAAAGAAGATAAGTCTAAAATAAAAGAAGTCAGTTTTAGAAATGTCGCAGATTAGGGAAGCGGTTGTATACAATTTATGAGTACAATATTTGTTTCTAGAGCGAGTGTTTGCGAATGATTTTATAAAAGATATATCAACAAGCTGCAACTAAATATACAAGGACTATGAATTCAGAAATTGAAGAAATACATCAATTAAACAAATCGTGCATATCCATACCTAAATATAATTGTAAGCAGGTCACCGTAAGCAAAAATGTCAATCTAATAATGTCGCATAGTTTCATAGTGCTTTAGATTTGTACAATTCAGAATTATTGTATTTGAATTGAATGATTTGTGTTCAAAATGTTCGACTTGTATGTAGCTTTCTAAACGACATGATAAGTGCACAAATATCGTCGGCTTGTTTGTCGCCTTCTTAAAGTGTGAACATTCTGCGCTGGAGCTCCCTCGGTTCCTCGGTTTCGCTCTCCGTGTCTGCAAGAATGTTGCTCTGGAACAATGCTCTTGTCGAGTTTTGCTCGGCATCAAATACGAACTGCCAAGTCACAACCGACTTTCCCGGGGACACTGTAAAGATTTAGAAACAATGTTAGAGTATGACATCGGTAACGGATTATTTTTTTCTGATAACAGTACTGACTATACATACGGGGAAACTTTTTACGGCCATCAAACAGCACAATTGAACTCTAACCCACCCAATACATGCAAAACCATAAGCAACTACTTAAAGTAGTTCGTGGCTCAGCCAGGCGAATGTTTGCGAGAGTATAACACCTACAGTAAAATCAGTTTGAACTCGACGACATGAATAAAATAAACTGAGGGATCTTAAAAATATTTTTGTCGAGATTTTTTATAACTCTTCAAAAACTCTTCAATCTCCCATCCCTCGTTCAACATAATATGTTAAAATAAATATCTTTATTAGGTATGTTTCATCCAATAAATAGTGAATTATTTTAAGAAAATAATAAATTTATTAATTGATGTTTTGATTGACCCAAAGCCATAAGAATATGGCTTCAGCGCCTTGCCATCAATTCAAGAGACAGACACAGAACATACCATTCCTATCTCCCTTAAAGATAGTTCAAATATGCCTACTGAAATTAGCATAATACCATCAACGCAGGTAATTAAAATTGGTAACTTAAAATTCACGTTACCCTTAATTGTTCTAGTCTGCGTTGTCTCTTGAGACCATGTGGCTGATGACGTCTTTTCCAGCATGTACTCCAAGGACTGAGTAACGGAGGCCTTGAATATAGCAACGGTAGCTTCGACTGACGTCTCCCACTTGTACTGGAACGAAGAGGTCGTGCTTTCTGATTTCGACCTTCCAATCGTGAACTTAAATTCTTCGGTGTGCTCTGCGATCGGATTCAGCACCATGTTTATTATTTTCCATTTCCCCACCACCGTTGGTTTTCCATATACAAGAACTTCTTTGTTTGGATCGCTTGTGGAAACAAACAGGAACTTCGTGGCATCGTGAACTCCTGAATACAGCACGACCTGTGTTTGATCTCCAGGGTCAGGTTTTCCACCCTTTGGATGAGCGAATCTATAACCAAAATTAGATAGCAATGGTATATTATTATGTTTTTGGAAAAACGCGAAGAAGCCTTAGGCCGGTATTCCATAGTTCCATGATGCGCGATCCGTGTCCGTGTCTCGGACACGAAAACGGACACGGAGGTATGGAATAAAAAAACTTTCAACTACTCAAATAGAAATCAGTGATTGTCATCCTTTTACGCGACCAGGAATAGACCAGGAAAGTGAAGGTCAAACACACTTATATCTCGTACAGTTTACATATGTACGTCACGCGGACACAATAAATTGTTGTCGGTATCATATTACTAATGTGGGCATTTAAAATGATGTTTTGTGTTGTTTAGTTTTTGTGAATTTATGTAAATAGAAGTTGAGGAGAGTTTTAGATCTCGCTACTTTCTTTACTGTTCTAACGTGTCTTACCATCTGCAAAATAAAGATACATTAATAACATACATTTGAACGGCATTTTGCCTTTTGCCGTTATTGAGATTTTAATAATTTTCTTTTTATCGGTGAACGTGCTTGGGAGGAATGTGGTAAGCCCTTAACAAGTAAATAACGTTCAAGCATAGGTATTTAAAGTAAATATTGTGGATTAATAAATATCTAAAACTTACCGTCCGCCTTTGTGTAACACGTCGTGGTTTGCTTCATCGAGAGCAAAGAGAGCTCCGAAATGGCGGCCACTATGCAAAACTAAACCAGTATTGTTTCCGGGGTTCAAGCTGCCACCTTTCGGATGGATTATCTTTCCACTCGACACGTGCTTGATATATCCCCAGTAGTCAGTGACCTTTTCGAATGTCCAGTGGGTGTTTTCATGATGGCCACTGTATATAACTACAGGGGTATTATCTCCTGGGTTGGATTTGCCACCTTTTGGGTGGACAAATTTTCCAGTCGATTGATGTTTGATAAGAAAGTTAACTGCCATGTTGAGGGGCAATCAATCTGAAAAAATACTTAAGGATTGAATCGATATTTGATGTTTTTCATTTGGGTAAGGAAAACAGTTGGGTTGTTTAAAGTGTGTGAAGCCCGAAGGGCTTCACACATACTTTAAACAATCCAACTGTTTTTCATACCCAAATGGAAACCATCAAATATCGATTCAATCCTTATATTTACACTCATTAATAAGCTCATGTACACAGAAATAACTAGAATAATTCGCAATATTATGGCTTTTTTGAATGGCTGTTGGAACAGCTACGTTGACGACAAAGTGAATGACGGCACGCTTTTTCGCAGCAACTCGTGGCAAAACGTGCGTGCAAGGCGACGTCACACGTCAAAACATCGTGCAACGTCCAATAAATCATGAACGGCTTTGCTTTAGCCACGCCTTTCAAATTATTACGTCACACTGTTTACCATCAGAACTTATGATTCGTTAGATGAATAAGACTTCATCGTAGAGAACGAAGTTGAAGTGTAAATATTATACAAGTGGTAAATAAATTGAAGGTAAAAATACTACACAAATGATGAATAAATTATATGTAAAAATGTTATATAAGTGATAAATAAATATTATTACCAAATACTTTACAAGTGATACATGTAAATAAATTTTATGTAAAAAACTATACAACTGATAAATAAATCAGATAAAAAATAACTTTACAAGTAATAAATAAATTAGATGTAATAATACTATACAAGTGATAAATAAATTTGATGTAAAAATACTATACATGCTATTAACAAATTAAATGTTAAAACACTTAACAAATGATAAATATATAAGATGTAAAAATACTATACAAGTGATAAATTAATTATAAGTAGATTCTAAAATACTATATGTGATAAATAAATCAGATGAAAAATAACTATACAAGTAATGAATAAATTATATGTAAACATACTATAAAAGTGATAAATAAATTAGATGTAAAAATTCTGTACATGTGATCAATAAATTATATGTCAAAATACTATACAAGTGATAAATAAATTATATGTAAAAATACTATACAAGGGATAAATTATTTATAAGTAGATTCTAAAATACTAAACAAGTGAAAAATAAATAATATGTAAAAAATACTAAACAAATGATAAATAAATTTTATGCAACATACTATACAAGATAATTCTTTGGAAGATTTATGACGAGGTCAGTAAGAGCATACGTCGGCCCATTTAATTTGTTATTGTCATGAAACGATCAGGTTTCGAGATAAAAAAATGTGAAATATGCATATCAAGAATCGCCGGTACGGTAAAGTACTTGAAACCAGTTAGGCCACTTACGCTCTGAAACACCTCAACGAGAAGATGGCTACTATCTTTTTGAATAATTTGATAAAATTTCGAAGCCGCAATATGCGAACAATAAAATAAAGTGTATGATTTCGTGCGATGTTTAAAATTTTCTAAGTGAAATATAGAAATAAAACACAGTTAAAAACAAACATTTATCACAAGTATGCGTAGTTACAAAAGTCTTATCCGGTCTACAACTTGCAACACATTACTCTACCTACAGTACTGGCTAAAATTCCAGAATACTTTTTTCATTGAATATAAATAAATATCCTCTTTCAATCGATAAAAACTTCTCGCGTTAAAAAGATCTTATGGAAACCCGTACCGGACAAGATTTTAGTCCGCGAGTATAAATCCACATTTTCATCAATCCTATAATATTCTACAGTTACAATTTTAAATTCGGAAAAGATTTACATGAATTTGAAACTTTACCTTAAAGAAAGAAAAAAAATTTCCAAATCTCAAACATTCTAAAATGCTGACCTTTCAAAACCAAGTTCTCTCACTTTTGATGTTTTCTCAATTTAATACACGCTTTAATTATTTATATCAGAAAAGTAATTTTGCGTATATAGTTTGAGTTTAAGTAGTACTACCTTCTCGGAAGCCTGTTATCGATGAACTAAGATGGATTGCAAGTAATGCACGGAATGCAAAGTGTTGCACTTTATACCATGGCGTACGAACATCATCTTAGGCATATACCGAACGTCATTTGTAGCGCGACATCTTTATTTGGGGCTCGCCACGGGAAAATGGTACCTTCAGTCACATTTTGTGACATCTTAGTTGTTAATGTATTTAAAAATAACTTACTCTATACATTTTTTCACATAATTAAAAGTGATTTTGTTACAAATTTTGAAAAATAAAATGGTATTTTACCGCGAAATGCATAAAAATAAATGTCGCCTGCTCAACTTTAGGACGTTATTTTAAAGACTGTCGTCAACTATCTAAAAGTACATTTTCCCGTTACGCACCCCATTTGATTTAAAGTTAAAACACTGACAAATTTACAACTTTTCACGCAAATATTAAATATCAATTCCACAAAAGTTCTATTATTCTATTAACAAAATCGTTGTATAAACCCTTTTGAATCTCTGTCCCTTGTCGCAAGAAATTCGAATAAATATATATTTAAGACAATTTAAAGAAACTTAAACTTTTCGGATAGACTTTACTTCTTTTACAAATTCTTTTAACAAATACATGTTTAGTTGTTCGCAGAATGGTATTTTTTGAAAATTCGTTATTGTAGATTCCGTGGAAACGTAATATGCAGATAGTCTTCAGCCGAAGGATTTATCACATTGTTTTTAGAGGCACTATCATTTGAAAATCACAGTAGCGCTATTTAAGCAGTGTTGCGGCCGTAAAAAGTATCCCCGTACATAAATTCAGTACTGTTATCAGTAAAATAACCAGTTACCGATGTCATGCAGTGATGGTAACGTATATCAGGGCTATCCGATCAACCTTCTTTGGGGTTGTCCCGGCTAGCTCAGTTGGTTACGTCGTCTGAAATTACATGGCCCTAAGCGCCGTGACGGTGCGGGTTCGCTCCAAGCTAGAGGCACAATCATTTGCTTACCATTACTTGAGTAAAAGGTCGTACATCTCAACAAAGGGGCCACCAACAGTTATCATTGCACTGTCATCGGCAACAAAAATATCAAAATCTCTCTTCTGTTAAGAGAACTTTCAATTATGAAAAGAGAAATAAAAGTGTGTCACCTATTCACGCAACCAGGAAATTCTAGGTAAAACACACTTTTACAAAATCTCATATTGTTTACATATTTAGGACGAAAGGACAAGACATATTGTTGTCAATATCATATTACTCAAGTCGGTAATTAAAATGATGTTTTGTGTCGTTTACTAGTAGTTTTTGTGTATAAATGTAAATAGAATTTTTGGGATTTTAGATCTAGTTATCATTCTTTACTGTTCTATCTTTTCTTAATATTTGCAAAAATAAACATTAGTAAAATTTATTTGTGCAAAGTAATATTGAACTGCATTGTTCAGTTAGAGAGATGTTGATATTTTTTTACTGATGAACGTACAACGTACAATAATGACCGTAGATGGCCTTTTTAATTTGACCTGAATCCGGCGTGAGCATTAATAAACTTCCATCCACTTCTAACACGACATAATTATATCTAATTTGACAGTCTCGGACATGGTTTAATATAATAGTTATTACCAGTTACACGTAGATAGTGTTGTATTTTGTAAACATAAATGTACAAATAATTATAAATTATATTGCCTCGACGTGGGAGCGAACCGAAACCGTAACGGCTACAACGCCTAGCCTTGCAATTCCGACCACCCAACCAATTGAGCTAGCCCGGACAACCCCCAAAAATTGATCGGATAGCTCTGATATACGTTATCATCATTGAATGACATAAATTCTTTCTTTCGTGACGATTTATGAGAAAAGAACAGCAACAGCAACGCCACGGCTGCAGCATCTAGCAAAATGAATCATATCTAATGCACAGCCGCTACATCACCATGGCATCATTTTAGGACACCGCTTAGTGGTTTTACAACCAGGGGATAATATACTGACTGCCAATGAAAACGCAACACTTTTTTTTTGAATATTTTTGGTGTGTGTAAAATTTAATTCATTCGCAAAGGAGGTGTGTTTTAAAATCAATAAGTTGTCATTGGGCCAAGCGATTGATTGTCGACGGTGAACAATACATCCGACGAGCGATTTTACCTCCTTGGATCATGCCCAAAACCCCAAGTCGCTGGTTGTCTGAAAGTCTCAGCATTATCACATTTGTATAGATAAAAACTTGAATGCTGAAGATGGCATTGGTAATGCCGTAAGTAAAGGTTAACAAACGAACTTGTTTTGAGGTTATTCTAAATGCCAAAAACGAAAATGTTGTGCGTTTGTGCGGGGTTACTGTAGTAGAGAAAGTTTAAAACATCAGCGGACCATTAATCTATCGATTGGTTAATTAATAAGTTTAAAACACGTCTGTATTTGCCAATTTATTAAACTTTTGCACACATTAAATATATTCCAAAAAATAAAGTGTTGCGTTTTCATTGGTTATCAGTATATATTGCAGAAAAAACTTTTTAGATGATTCTACTTTTTCCTGTTCCCGCTCTCCCCGGGAAACATCAAACGGCATTCGGTACAGCAATACGTGCAGTGTAACCACGAGATGGTTTGCAGTTTTTCATAGTTTTTGATCGACGAGTGGCAAGATGTTGCAAGTAATGTCACCCTGCGTTAATTAATCCATTGACTATATGTAATGATTGTGAGTACATGCCCTGACTATTTACGTCTGTTCAAGTGCACAGACGATGTGCACCAATAACTGATTTATATTATAACTGTTGATTGCAAGATGTTGCAAGTAAAGTTAATCTGCGTTAATAAATCCCTTGATTATATGTAATGATTGTGAATACATGACCTGGCTGTTTACGTCTTTTCAAATGCACAGACGTTGCGCACCAATAACTGATTTTATTATGATTGTGAAAACATAGAGTGCACTTTTCAAGTCGGTAAAATTCATGCGTTACTAATTGCTGAGTAATGCATTCATTTTATAGAATTGAAAAGTGCACTAATGTACTTATCATCATAATATACTCAGCAAAAAAATATCCACTTTCCTACCCGTAATTTTGTAAAATAAGAAAAAGAAAGATTTTTTTCTTGGAACAAATTTGCATTTTTGTTCTCATTGCAAAGAAATAATAATGTTCTTGAAAGTCTGCAGTCAAAACAGAGTTATCGTTCCCTTTGTTACAGTCCCGAAGGTCACCGGTTTAGGGAATTTTAATTGTATAGCGGTTTCAGGAAGAAATCAGTTATTCCAAAAAATGTTCACATTTTTCATTATTTAATCAATTTATCCAGGTCTTGCGGTAAATAAAATTACCAAACATTCATTTATAAATCAACTAGTCCTCTAAAAACAACGCTAACATTCCAAATAATTCCAATAACCTCCCTTTTGAAATTGAAAAGGAGCTGGTTTTAAATCCTTCATCAATTTTCATTCGGTAAGCAGTTGCTTAGGTCTTGATGTAAAAGATTACGTTTCTTATCAATTCAACTTAAAAACAACTAAGTATAAATAATACAATACAATTCAAAGCGTTTCTTGTTAAATGAAATTATTTTAATGGAAATAAAGGCATAAAAAACGGGATACTTTTTTTCGTTCAGTATATAAATCAGTTACTGGTGTCTGTGCAGTTTGACAGACGTTTTAAACAATGATAAGGCTTCTAATAATGCAATTATTGTGTGAAGGATACAATATTACACAAATATTCAAAGTGAAGAGATTAATAGCACTTTAAATGCTTATGCAATGAATTTTACATCTGTGAGTAATATTGTTATTACATACACATTACAAACAACAAAATTTAGTTTAGAGTTAACCAGTATGTGTTGGTTGCGTTAAATGCACAAAACACAGAACAAAGCAAGATTTATCACCAAACTCTAGTTCTTGCACATATACTTTATTATCATTGGTCTTTGATCTTGTGTTAAAGCCATAAAATACCATGCAATTAGGTATTTTCCACTGGCAAAATCTGTTAGTTATAAAAAAAATTCAGGTAACGTTTTAATGAAGCTACTGTTGTATCATTTAATTTTGCGGGGATCAAATTTCGCGCAAATGACATAAGTGACATATTTTCGCGAGGGCTTAAATCGCGCACTTGTATTATTCTTATAAGACTACATATTGAATGGTTTGATTTTGCTAGGGTTTGATTTCGCGCATTTACCCATAGCGCGAAATACGCGAAAATTTAACCAACGCGAAATATAATGATACCACAGTAAACGATTTTAATATTTTTCAACTTCACACTACACTCTTAGCTTGTTCGCGTTTTTGCGATTGTTACAATATTAAAGATTTCATTGAACGTAATTTTCGCTAAACATAAAAAAACTTTCAAACAGGGTTATATGTACCGCAAATTAAGGAAAACTTTTGCAAGTTTTATTGCGGATGTACCCAGATTTAATTAAAAGTATAGGTGTAGTTTAAAATCAATTTTGCAACAAGGTATTGCACAAAGGAAAAAAGAGAACCATTGACTTGTCTAATGTTGCTGCGCTTACCTGTGCAAGTAACATTACTGGAAACCTAATTTATCTAATGTTGCTGCGGTTACCTGTGCAAGTAACAATGACATTGATTAATCTCATATTGAGACAGGCACCTTCACGAGTAACCTGTGCAAGTAAGATGACATTGATTAATCTCATATTAAGGCAGTTAACTGTACAAGTAACATAACATTAATATATCTCATATTGTTGCAGTTACCTGTACGAGTAAAATAACATCGATTTATCTAATCTTGCTGCAGTTTACTGTGCAAGTAACATTACTGTAACACTGATTTGTCTAATATAGTTGCGATTACCTGTGCAAGTAACATGACATTGACTTATCTCATATCACTGTTGTTACCTTTGCAAGTAACAATACTGTAACATATTGCTGCAGTTACATTGCAAGTTAAAGTACTGTAACGTTGATTATTCTAACATTGCTGCGGATCCTGTGCAAGTTAAATGCCATTGATTTATCTCTATTTGCTGCGGTTACATAACTTTATCATCGATTTCCTTTATATTGATGCAGTTACCTGTATAAAAAAATGATTTTTTCTAATTATGGTGCAATTGTTTGTACATGACATTGATTTATCTTATATTGCTGCAGTGACCTGCACATGTTACATGACCGTGATTTATTAAATGTTATAGCAGTTACCGGTAAAAGTTACTTAATTTTGTTTTTATACAAACCATGTTCAAATCTTGAAATTGAAAACAGCACTGTAATACTGTGAATTTATCAAAAGGGGTTAGAAACAAAAAAATACATAATTTGAAAATTCGTTCTTCACATTATAACTTAGGAAATGTTTGAATTTTACCTGCTTTTTTAAACCTGAAATCCAAAAAAACAATTACAAAGTTTTACGAAAAATGTCTTTAACGTTTCGTTTAATATTTAAAATTCACATGTTTTCAGTAATTTACCTTGTTTACTCTTGCAAAATATAGCACAAGTTTCTGTACTCGAGACACGCATTAAGCCGACGATATATTAAATTGTTCCCTTGACATTATTACATTATATGAATTGAAATGTACTTGAAAAGTACACCGAGTTTGTTTAAATTAATAATTAGAAATTTGTCTAAATCTGATTTCAGAATAAAATTTTATTATGCCTGATGTTGTTTGACTGCAATTAGGTAATTGGTTAATCTATTCTACACAAAGAGCTAAAGACCATATTTTAATGAAAATATTTATGTTTTGCCCTCAAAATAAAAATTTAAAAATTACATGAGAGAAATGGCTGTGTACTTTGTATCCTCGCGCTCGGTTAAATACATACATAGTACTACAGAAAGTACGTAACTGAAAGCGAGAAGTCAAAGGTGACGAACTCGATAATTACCCACGCGTATTTGTTTTTACTGTAACTGTTGATTTGTTGATGGGGTATTTAGGTGCCCCGGTGGACACTCACTGAAATTTTTTGTTTGTCCGCAAGGTCGAATGTGCTGGCCCGCGGGCACCGATCAATGGATTTGTCATACCCTGTTGAATATGTGAATATAATCGAACTCTGATCAGGGTATACACGGGTCGCCATATACTTTATAGAAGCTTTTTTAATAAACAGTTATGTTTCTTTTCTGACCGTGAATGTCTGAATTTTGATAAGTATACATTTATTAAAAGGCCTGATAACACAAATATATACACTGTATATACATGTATACTTAACATATGAAATGAAAAAAGTCGTTGTTTACAATTTTTCTTTTGTAAAAAATATTTTAAGCGATGAAAAATTGTAAAAAAATATATCCACAATATATCTTTAACTCATTTTTTATATAAGAACACATTTATCATATACAGGTCTGTTTACTTCATATAAACTAATAAAGAAGATATTTAAATGCTTTATTTGTAACTTAAACAACCTAAACAACTTGCATAGTGCACATATTTATTAAACGAGACAAGCGTGCACTAAATTAAATAAACATAAAACTACCAGCCGGTATAGTTCGATTTTACACATTGAGGCGTGAATGTACTTTTGTACTTTTAGATATTTGGAATATTCCAGAAAATAGGGATGTCACTATTTTCAGTCGTAGCTTATGATGTTTAAGTTAAACAAAACTCTTCTCTAGGTTTCATGACAGTGACAGTAACGCTTTTAATTTACAAACATAGGTTATGAAAGGGTTGTTTGTTAGAATCCCATGATGGGTTGAGTTTTTGCTGGTGCTTTTTAATGTAATTATTTCAATACATACACATAGAAATAGAAAAAATGCCTTTAAAAGCGTTGATTTGTAGTTTTAACCATTAGAGCTAGGATGACGCGATTAAAGCTTACTCGAACATATTATTCATTCGATTCCCAAAATATTTTTCAAAATGTTTTTGAAATATTGTAAATAAGATGTGTGGAATGAAGATTCCATTGACTAGAACTTTCCACAAAACATCGTGGCTTCCAGGAATTAGTATTTTTTATTTAAATCATATTTTTGGTTTATTATATGTATAAATGTGGTGCTTTAAATTGTTTTAAGGTGTCATTTAGTGAAATTCAAGCACATTGTTCTGGGAGGTGGGGTCGGGGTGGGGGGGGGGGGGTGCGTGTAGGGTCCGATACTGCCGCCTGTGGAATTAGTAGGAAGAAGCATGACAAAACTGTGTTACCATAAACTTTTTATGTATACTTAATTAATGACTTTAATGTGAATTTTAAACTTTTTATAGCCAAGACAAACATGTAATTTGGTTTCAAATTTTGTCTAATATTCTCAACTTTTATTTGCCTTTAAACCAAGATATCTTTTATAACAAATGTTGTTGTTTTGTTTTTAATTTAAAAAAAAACTGGCGACAAAACTGGAGGAACGGCTTCTTTTTTTCTGTTATCAATAACGTTTGCTTAAAAATCTATAGATAACTACAAATCCATGCAAATGAGGCGACAGCGCACAGCCAACCATGCAAGAGTATACGTATCTTGCATGAGTGTGAGGTGAAAAATTTTTACCGATTTTTCTATCTTTACCGAATGTCCCATGCAAGATACTTTTTCTTGCATACCTTTTACTGTTCATAACATTTATGTACATGTATACAAACTAAAGTTTGTTTCCTTACGCTGAAATATTGACGTTAACATAAACCTTATTTTCTAAATGACGTTACTAACTTGAATAAATTACGTCAGATACTTGAAGACGTGACGTCACTCGTGTAGCACGCGAACGTTATCTTTTCCCTAGGGAAAAGATAAGATTTCCTTTCCCCGGTAAAACACGCGGAAATACTTATCCAGTATGCAAGAAACAGACAAGTAAGGATCCAACGTTTACAAATTTTTGCAAACGTTTACACGGACCATGATAAACGAAACGATGACGTTTAAACGTTGTTTAATCATACAAACCTAGTAGCAACGTGACAAGTTTCACTGAAGTTTGTCAGTTGTAAATAACAATGCAACTCCCTTAAAACGCGATCTTATCGGATCGCTAGACTTCCAGGGGAATCCTGCGAAATTCCGAATAGGTCATTTTGCTACTTTCACCGGTATGATAACGACAGATGGGGATTTCAACTGATGCAGATTCTTGCATTTATGCAAGAAAATTTGATTTTTTTCCACTTTTGTCACCACCTCATTCTGAGCTTGGGGTCATTTTGATGCAGGAGAATTTTTTTAAGTGGTAAACTTTTGCAAGAATAAATAAACCATTTGTGTATGTTCCATTTTAAAATGAAGTTAACCATTATTTAACCACTGAAAATAAATTATAAATGAAATTAAAGCAAGTTATAAGTATTAAAGTTCACAAAATACAAGGCAAGACTAGTGACCATCTGATAATGACCCCGCGAACATTCTCAACAGGGATCAGATGTATAGTTGCCGATTTTCAGTAAATATTTTGCCGCCATTGCAATCACGTGACCGTTCGTATAAACGGTGAAAGATTCTGTAAACGTTTACGGCCCGAAATCGACGTGTAAACGCTATTGGAGCCTTACAGACAAGGTACAAACCATCCATTTAATAATCAACCTGTTTCGTTTTTTGCATTGACATGTTATCATAAATAAATATATTAAGATATTTTTGTTGAATGTTATGTAATTAAAATCACCAGCTACACTAATGCAAATGATTTTTTAAGCAAGAATGAATCGAGTACACGTGTCCACAGATTTGTGACAAGGTCGTATCATTAATATACAAACTACATACCGGTAATTTATGATTTAGACGATACAACTTAAGTTTACTGAAGCTTCATATTAATTTGCAAATACATTAAGAGATATATGATAAATTTGTACTTGATTGAAATGTTCAAAATGTTCAAATTGTAAGCTCGTAAACATTATGCAATTGTTGCAAAGTCACAAATGTCCTAACACCTTCGAATTTAGAACAGTTCTTACACATTAAATACACACTAAATAAAAATTACTTTTTTCGAAAAACTGGTTCAATTTAAAACATAACAATTTGGTTAAACATTATTGTTTATTTAAAATATTACTTATAACTGAATTAATTTTAAAATATATCAATCAAAACTAAAATTTCACGAGATGGCTTTTTGCAAATGAATGTAAAATGAAGGTAGGTAGCATCGTGCACTGACACCTTCAACTGTCCTCTTCTTCTGAGTCTGGACTCCTCTGGAGCTTCATCACGCATGAATGAATATGAAGATGAGCATGGGGAGGTGGGGTGAAAAACAGGTTTAAAACAGACAAAAACATGTAGCTCAAGACTTAATGCGTTGGCGTACCCATCCATGTCTTGAAAAAAAAGCAATATATGCATATCAGGAATCGCCACACTAAAAAAACTCAGCCTCCCCACGCAGCGAAAAAGAAGAGAGGAAGAGAGAGAGAGAGCATGTATTATATAAGTATGGCAATTCAAATAGGACGCCACAAACAATTAACGAAGAAGAGAACCTTTGGGGATACCGCCTTGGAACGGTCAGTGGCAAAACAAATTACCACTGGGGGTTTAAACCAGGTTCTAGGGTGCACCAACCTCACACTTGCCCCCAACAAGTTCTCGTATCACAAAACAAGTACAAGTTGTCTTGGTGAAATAACTCAATCCCACCAATCGGCTCAACAATGTTGCATGCAAAAGCACACAAACATATAAAACATAAGAAGCTAATAGCATTGCAAAGCCAAAGGGTGGGTACTCAATGATCTTACCGAGACCAGAGCACCTGGAGCAAAATCAGCAAGAACACGATGACAGGTATAAAAGAAACAAATCGAGCTTCAAGGTTCTTTTAAGAAAGATTTGCCCATAAACCTTCATAAACTCTTAAACCCCTGCCACCGTTGTGCAACCAAAGAGGTAAGCATAATGATCAACTGTAGATGGGTTAATCACCAGGCCTGCAGAGCGCTGTAGAATATCATGTTGGTAACCTTTCTTTTTAAATTTACATATGGTTTTTACGAATAACTGGGAGAAATTAACATTACCTTTGATCTTCTTAAGTTTATAAATTAAATCTCCATAAAAAACTGGCTGTGAAATACCTTGTTGCATTAGTGATTTAAACTGCACCTGTATTTATGAATTAAATCTGGGTATCGGCGATAAAACTTGCAAAAGGTTTTCCTTAATTTGTGATACTGATTGTTTTAATAATTTTTCTGTAATGTAAAAGAAGACTTTTAGTGACAGGGCGGTAATAGTCATCTTCGGCGGACCGTTGAATAGGGGCTTCCAGAGCATTTTTCCAGTCATCAGGTACCTAGGTCTGGCCGCTTGAAAGAAGAGAGTGAAACCTGGAGCTATAGAGGGTGTCATCCCTTATAACAACATTGACGATATCTGGTGCGGTCCTGATGCCTTATGTGGGTTGAGGTCCTCTATGAGCTTCCTGACGCTTCACGTGAAACGTCATCGGATTTAAAACTGCCGGGAGATCAGGGCTCCTTTGAGGGCATGTTCTTAGTGTCCTCGTGGCTGAAAACAGACAATAATTGGGTATTTAGTATCTCAGCTTTGTTGCTGCTTTCTGAATAACTGATGCGACCCATGAACTATCACTTTTCGTGCTCTTTATATAGGAGTAGTTTCTTGTTTTAGTTCCCTCCTGGCTGACCATGTTACGCACATACTCATTCCTAACGTTGCCAGTCGCCATTTCAGCCAATCAGATCCTTGAGATTTGAGACTGAACAAAAAATGTTATAAAACGTACTTGGTTTTAACATATTAAGTATCTCTCTTAAGCATGCATGTTATCACACATTAACACATTTTCTTTTCTCTGTTGTCTGTATCGGGAGTGTTTTATTGAAATTCATGAAAATGAATTATCCGTTTCATTCGTTTAATATATGTATTATTCATTATTATGTATGCAAAAACGATGATGTTGGACTAGCATTGCATATTTTAAAAAAAATGGTTTATTTTGTTAATAGTTTTTGATATTTATATTCCTAATTATTGTATTAGGTATTCTACATGTTATGAATAAAATAATAATTTGACAAGTATGGCCTATTTTGAAATGATTTTCTTGATACTCTAATGAAGTGGCAAACTGCTTCAGTGCGACTTTCTTTAGGGCAATTGCGGTAAATCTAGAATGCGCATTTTATTTTTATTCTTTTGTAAATATATAAGTCTGCAATAAACTTTAAATTGCAACTAATTAACACAATTGTAATCCGACTAGAAATAGTTTGCTCAACAATCTAATGTCCACTTTGATACTTTTTTGTAAATTGCTTTGTAGAAATCACAGGTGACCGTATCATTGTTAAAAAATAAAATTCCAATAAAGAAAAAAAAAGTTTTTGTGTTTTTGATATATTATAATCAAGGTTACCAAGAAGCGGGTCCCATACACTGATAGGGACCTCAAAGAACTGAAAAATTTTATCATTTAAACAAACAAATCTAGCTAAAACAATACAGCAATAGATGAGTCTTGTATCATACTAACATGTCGCGAAAACCGATTTGAATTTCCTCCAACCGATTTTTTGCTACAGCTTTTCATATAGGCTCAAACATTGCCAAACGTTTTAGTCGACATCGATGAGGTGATCGCAAAAACCCATTTTGGTTACGGCATTACCTAGTGTCTATCGGCTTCTATGAAATATTCACACGGCGCATACATAAAATACATAGTTTCCAATCATTATCTACCAGTAACTTGTACCTGTTCTCGATCTAACGCTAAAGCCTTCGTTGTTTTTGTTTGCATCGTCTCAAATATTTACTTTGACAGCCATGATGCCTCCGAATGACTTCGTCAGTTTACGGAATACGACGATGTCATTTTATGCAATTTTTTTTCCGATTGGCTGGCGTTTTAGACTACCAGCCAATCGAAGAAATCGTTGCAAACTTTGAGATCGGCGATTTCCGTAAACTGATCGTAGCCATTCGGAAGCATCATGGCTGTCAAAGTAAATATTTGAGACGACGCAAACAAAAACAACGAAAGTTTTAGCGTTAGATCGAGAACAGGTACAAGTTACTGGTAGATAATGATTGGAAACTATGTATTTTATGTATGCGCCGTGTGAATATTTCATAGAAGCCGATAGACACTAGGTAATGCCGTAACCAAAATGGGTTTTTGCGATCACCTCATCGATGTCGACTAAAACGTTTGGCAATGTTTGAGCCTATATGAAAAGCTGTAGCAAAAAATCGGTTGGAGGAAATTCAAATCGGTTTTCGCGACATGTTAGTATGATACAAGACTCATCTATTGCTGTATTGTTTCAGCTAGATTTGTTTGTTTAAATGATAAAATTTTTCAGTTCTTTGAGGTCCCTATCAGTGTATGGGACCCGCTTCTTGGTAACCTTGATTATAATATATCAAAAACACAAAAACCTTTTTTTTCTTTATTGGAATTTTATTTTTTAACAATGATACGGTCACCTGTGGTAGAATTGCACGTCTCGGAAAACTATAGGCTTATTGGGTTGTGGCTGTAATTAATGTCTGACCACGGGCGAGCGATGAAGATTATCTATCCAGGTGGCGTGACTTAACTGCTTTTGCATAGACGAGAACATTAGCGGACAACAATATTTAACATATCTTAACAAAAACCTGCTACATGTAAATAGTAAAGTGACTTATTATAATGTTCCACATATGTACCTATTAATTTAATAATATTTAAAATTATTATTATATCTTGATTAAAACAATAATAAGAAAACAATTCATTCTAAGCACGTATTGAATATTTAATTTTAGTTATCTTTCATATTTTTAAAAATCGTTTTCATGCATTAATATTTTAATACTACTACATTACTTCAGCAAGAACTACTACTGTAGAAAACCATCAGCAAGTGTAGGATTGTGATAAAATCTCGATAAATCGCTTAATTACCGAGACGATTCATTCATATGACAAACTCGTGTAGATCTAGAGCTGATTAGAATTTAAAATGTGAAAGGTGAGACAATATTGTGTAAAAGTTGTGTCAAACAACTAAATTCATACCCCATTTACTGATGAGCAAATGATGAGCATAACAATTTTAATGCCGAAAACTGCTCACATTCACACAGCACTGCATTTTTCACATTTTCCCGCCAATGAAGAAACTGAACATACTGTATGTAATATAATAAGCAACTACAGCGATATCAGTTCGTACTCGGTGAACCTGTAAGAAAGTCAGTGTGTCAGTGCAAGTTTGCACTGGACACACAGCCTGCGGATAGGGTCAGCCGGTGTATCGCTGTGGTTGCAGACTATTTATTATTACAATAGTTATATAACCCTAGCGACATTATCGTTAACTTGTTATTAACGGTAGCTAGGTAAACAGATAGGGTTCTATATAAATACTGGGCGAGCAAAGCTCTCCAGTGCGGCAGTCCTAGTAGCTCGTCCGAGCGACCACGACGAGGGCACCTGGCCGTAACAGACCTTCATTTTGTTAGAGTCTTCTATGCGGTAGCATAACGCTACACTGTATATCTGTGCATTCTGGTCAGGCTCTCCACTCTTCGCGTTAATGTTATTAAACACAATTACTACAAATTTCGATTGCAATTAGATATTGACTAGGCGAGCAAACTCCGTAAACACCTGTTGCACTGCAGCACTTCACAAGACGCCGACAAGTTTTTTTTATCATGCAACGGCTGTTAGAAATGCCGCTTCAATTAAAAAACGCTGTATTTTACCCTCAAATTGATTTTGCTATCAATCAATTTTTTTGCTACTGTGGGTTCATTCCCATTGCGAATGCTGAAACAATAACAGAAGGTGTGGCTTAATGTAAAGCAACCTGAAATGATGATTAAATATGAACAACGTTCTGTCAGTTATACTTCCCGCGCTACTTCTCAACGAAAATATCAGTCACCGCTCATCTTGATTGATGTTTTGGTTACAAGCCAAAACCTAACTGAAATCGAAATTTGAAGTAATGCATTCAACAATGATAACACTAACATTAAAATGTTTACATGCTATTGCTTAGCAGCGCGATTAAAATGTGAGACACTAACAAAATATAAGTATCACTGTTCGTGATGTCGACTCGCACGCACGTTTTGCCATAGCCTGGATTACAGGCGAAAAAGTATTTTGTTTTCTTCGAATTCCAACTTTTAATCTTAAACTCGTGCACAGCCTTATATGAAATTAAACCTGGCATCTGTCTCAATGCAGCAGGATAAAAATTGACTGGCTTCAATAAACATTTTGTTATGATGAATAAAAAATATAAAGAGACAAACAAGCTTACTATTAGACTAGTGGTTAGTCTAGTTTTGTCATGAGTTGCTGTGCAAAGCTTGGTCGTTTTCGAATGTTAGTACAATCTGAGAATCGTTACAAAATAAATTAATTGACCATATACTACCTCCTCTGAATATGAAAAACTGTGTGAATATGAAAAACATATTTGTTGTGAGAATTAAGCGAATATTATGTCCAACTTCATTTTAATGAACTTGGCCCAAATACTTTTTTATAATTTTTTCACGGTATGAAATTCCGATTCCACCCTTAAATATAATGTAAGTAACAGAAAAAAAACAATCGATAAACAATCGATTAATATAGAAAGTTCGATTTTCACCATTATCTAGAAACGAAAGTAACCAAACGTGCAAATATAGAGCTCGTCGGTCACTTGATTTTACAAAAACCTCAAAGTTTCATATAATTACAGACACAAATCTAAGTAATAAAGAATGATTTCAATAAAAAAAATATAGTTTCCTTTTTTCGAATTTTATTCAGAGTAGTTACAGATGATTTAAACATAACTTGGTTCGCTGAGTAAATATGCGTTATTATAATAATACACTAGAAGGCAGTGGTTAACATCATGGCGTTTCATTAGCTGATTAGCCAGTGCAGATATTAAGCAATAAAATAGCCATTAGCACATCCCGACTGACCCCATGTGGCCTAGCATCCCTCCATGTAACAGATCTTACTTGCTCAGCAAAATACATAAATACATGAATGAAGTTAGAAGATTAGAAGAGAAAGATGTTTTCTATGATTCATTTTGTGGATACCAAATTTCAAAGGGGTGGGGGTATCTACATTTTCAATATATAATTATTTATTGTTAAATATACAGACTAAGTAATAGTAATATATTGTCGTTACACATCTTTCGAATATAACTCCTTGTTTTAAAATAATTTTCTTTTTTAATGGCAAAATAAAAAAGACACATCAATGTAAATAGTATTTGCATACTTGTGTTAAATCTATGACAAAACTTGCTCTTTTATTCCATTTGTACACATCTTTAACCTTGTTCCTCCATATATATAAATGGCATCGGCTAACACTTTAGATCCAGATCAGTAGACACATATGTGGCGTCTGATTAGGATATGCACTGTTTGCTCTTTCTTTTATTAGGTTATTTCTGACCAAAAAGGCGAACAGTGTAGATCCTGATCGAATAGCACGACTGACTTATGCTGACTTACCTAGTTCCACACTGTTTGTTCTTGCGATAAAATGCGTATATGGTGGAAAAGGTTTAATTGTCTTTCTGGAACAGCATTTTAGAATTTAACTTGAGCCAAGGCAGTTTATTCCAATTAGTTTTTTGCTATTGAAGAAAACCTATTCTACAAAATACAGAAACTAAGTTTCATTTAAACTCAAAAACTTCATATTTAACTTTTTTCATCAGCGTGATAAAGTTATAATAACAAATTGATACATTGTGTTAGCTCTTATAGACTGTTTTGCTAGATTTTTTTCAGATGTAACATCACTGATGGCTTTCAATATAACTGCCCTTGCTGGTCTACATATATATTTTAACGCATGATCATCAAATATCTTTCAGTTTGAATGAGTTTCTTGGATTTTTTGAAACTGTATCATAAACCAACAGACAGGCCAATTAAAAAATTTAATACAGAATGAGAATTGAAAAACAGTACTTGTTAAATTCAAAATGACACCTATATTTTAGTTACTTCCGTGATTGAATTTGTTTGGCATGCACGCATTCGTGTCATTTCCAAATTTGTAAAACAATAGTTGATCAAATTCATAGTAAAATTGTGATTTCTACATGTAATAGAAACATTGGTAAAAATTCAGTTAAGCCCCGGTCACAACCCGCCGTGCGTCTTTTTTGTTGGTACGTGTTCTGCGGAGGTCACGTTCGCGGCGTTTTTTGGGTCGGACGTGCCAGCAGCAGAGAGGAAGCACGTCACACTCACGGTTTCGCAAGATGTGAGTATGTGGCCCGCATGCCACGTCTAGGGGTAAGCGGTTGCATGCATCATACGTTGCGTACGTAGTAATTGAGTTGTACGTGCTGACAACGTGCTGAACACGCAAGATCTCCGTGCGATTTTCATGTTAACGTACGGAGGCAGTACTTACATGCGCAGTTTACGAACAGTGTTCTTACTCGCTCGCCCGTAGTAAATGCGTGCAAGTGCAGAGAACATGTGGTCGCTTTTGGGCGATATATATATATATATATATATATATATATATATATATATATATATATATATATATATATATATATATATATATATATATATATATATATATAATATAAGAACTGACTTATCGACTAAAATTCGCTATGCCCCTTTTTTGTCACGAAAACTTAACGTTGGCTTTAACTTTGCCATTTCTTAATATTTCTTCATCAAACTTTCAAATTATACTGCTTATGACAACACGGTCATGATGATGCCAAATTCTTTAGGTCAAGGTCACATTTGATGGAGTTATGCCCCTTTTTTGTCACGAAATCTTAACGGTGGCTATAACTTTGCCATTTCTTAATATTTCTTCATCAAACTTTCAAATTATACTGCTTATGACAACACAGTCATGATGATCCCAAATTCTTTAGGTCAAGGTCACATTTGATGGAGTTATGCCCCTTTTTTGTCACGAAAACTTAACGTTGGCTTTAACTTTGCCATTTCTTAATATTTCTTCATCAAACTTTCAAATTATACTGCTTATGACAACACACTCATAATGATGCCAAAATCTAAAGGTCAAGGTCATATTTGTTGCAGTTATGCCCCTTTTTGTACTTAGATTTTGACATGAAAACTTAACGTTGGCTATAACTTTGCCATTTCTCTATACTTCTTCACGAAACTTTCAAATTATATTGCTTATGACAACATGCTCATGATGATACCAAATTCTTTAGGTCAAGGTCATATTTGTTGGAGTTATGCCCCTTTTTTGTACTTGGATTTTTAAACGAAAACTTAATGTTGGCTATAACTTTGCCATTTCTCAATATTTCTTCATGAAACTTACAAATTATATTGCCCAAGTCAACACACTCGTGATGATGCGATGTTGTTTCAGTCAAGATGGAGTTAAGCCCCTTTTTGAACTTGCATTTTATTCCGACATTGTACCAGAGGGCGACACAAGTGTTCAACTGAACACCCATCTAGTTGTACTTTAATTTTGACATGAAAACTTAATGATAGCTAAAAAATTGCCATTTTTCAATACTTGTTCATGAAACTTTCAAATTATATTGCTTATGACAACATGCTCATGATGATGTTATATGTTTTAGATCAAGGTCACATTTGATGGAGTTATGCCCCTTTCTGTACTTTGCCATTTCTTAATATTTCTTCATCAAACTTTTAAATTATATTGCTCATGACAACATGCTTATCATTATACCAAGGTCAAGCTAGAGTTATGCCCCTTCTTTGAACTGAACACCCATCTAGTTGCTTTCTCATGCTACTTGGATTAGTTGGATAACAGTAACTGTCCCTGGTATTTCTGTCACTTTAAAGTGTTTGTACGCTGCTCCTGCACGTCTGGAAAGACTTGATGAAACTTGGCAAACTAATATAACAAAGGGCTTCTAGCCATGTAATAGGAATATTGTGGTTGGCCTAAATTTGCATTCATGAGTTATTGCCAATTGCTATTTTTATGCCCCCACAAAGTGGGAGGCATATAGAATTGCACTCATCCGTCCATCCGTACATCCCCAAATCTTGTATCAACTCCTCCTAAACTATTAGGCGGATTTCTTTCAAACTTACAAAGATGATCAAGCAGGATGTGTAGATCATGATCGTAAAGAAAGGATTTTTTCCTGCGACCATTATTACCAGCGTTATGGCCCTTCCTTAATTTTAGTAATTAAATCTTGTGGCGTCAACTCCTCATAAACTATAATGCGGATTTCTTTCAAACTTGCACAGATGATCAAGCAGGATGTGTGGATGATCATGATAACCTAATCAAATCAAAGTTACAATTTTTAACCAATTAATTTTTTGCGTTGCCTTTTCAAAGAAATAAGGGGTCGCTTTGTCCGTCCGTCTGTCTGTCATAAAACTTTACATTGGATATAACTTTGCCATTTTAAAAATATTTCTTCATGAGCTTTCAAATTATATTGCTTATGGCAACACGCTCATGATGATGCCAAATTCTTTAGGTCAAGGTCACATTTCATGGAGTTATTCCCATTTTTGTACTTGGATTTTGACATGAAAACTTAACGTTGGCTACAACTTTGCCATTTTTCAATCCTTCTTCACGAAACTTTCAAACTATATTGCTTATGACAACATGCTCATGATGACGCCAAATTCTTTAGGTCAAGGTCCCATTTGTTGGAGTTATGTCCCTCTTTGTACTTGTATTTTGACATGAAATTAATGTTGGCTATAATTTTGCCATTTTGATATTTTCTTCATGAAACTTTCAAATTATATTGCTCAAGACAGCACACTCATGATGATGACAAGTTGTTTCGGTCAAGATGGAGTTATGCCCCTTTTTGAACTTGCATTTTTTCCCGACATTGTACCAGAGGGCGACACAAGTGTTCAACTGAACACCCATCTAGTTTCATACCAGTATTCTATAACAGAAATATGTTTCATACTTTAAATATGTCTTAACATCAATTGTTTGGACTTACACCTCTGCTGTTCCTTATAATTTTTAACTTCTCTTTTCGAAATATTCTTGATGAGAGCATAACTCATAACATGTAATATGATCTTAGTTGAACTTGACTAAAAGCCTTCCAAACTGGTAGCTGAAATTAGGAAATCTAAACAAGGTAAAAGCCAGAATGCAATCTTTTAAATTTCATGACAATTAACTGTTTACTCCCTCAATATCTATATGGGTTTATTGAATATATGCAAACAGTGTATATCCAGATCATCTTGTAAATTTGTGCCATCTGATGAGGGTCTACACTGTTCACTTATTGTTCAGAAATAACCCAATGTATCACAAAATGCAAAGTGAATATTCAGATCAGATGGCAAGTGTACATCCTGATCAGATGGCAAATGTGGACCCGGATTAGATGGTGCTGATGACAGCAATATCCAATGTTTAATACATGTATCTTCTTTAAACTTAAATTGGTTCATTAAGTGAAATATGATTATCAGTAATTAACAATATTTTGGTAACATGAACAAAACATCTTTTTGTTAAATTTCTGGTTCTTTTAAATATAATTTATTTTTTAGTGTGTTTCGTTCTGACATCTTTTGGAGGTAGCATTTATTCTGAGACAGAAATTGAAAAAAAAAGAACAATGATGTAGAAAAAACCTTACTTAATATTGTACAGTGCAAAACAGTTGTAGCTGTATATGAATAAAGAAGGCAGTTTAACTGTTTTGCACTCAACTCACAATTTGTTTACTTTGTGTTTTACTTTAGCCAGAGTGGTTCAGGTGGGGTAGTTCAATAAATATTACATGAAAACAAAGTTAAGCTTTTCATGTTTGTCATTCTAAGTAATACAAAAGATTAAAAATATTTACTACTGAACATATTTATTACTAAACCAAATCTTCTACAGTAAGCCTTTTTTGCTATGAAAATGGAGTCACACATAACTGCCATTATATAATACATGTATCAATAGTCAACTGAATACATATGGTTATGTGTTTTAACAATTGTTGATTATGTAAGAGTTTGATGATCATTCACTGCTCCTTTTGTCAAATGCATGTGAAGGTTGTTACAGTTGATTCTACTTTGATAGCTGCAGGTTGCAATGTTCATTCTTCTTTGTGATGCACTGACATTTTCTTTTCTCTGAATCTGCAAATTGCATCTCTGTTCCTGCAAATGATGAAAGTGCAAATAAGTTTTGGTAATATAATCAAAGACATTAAATGAAGGAATTAACAATACTGTCACCTTTGAAGTGTCAGAAATATGAAATATAGTGAAAGAGAAATAGGGAAGTAAAACTCCCAATCATGTTCAGCATTTATAAAACATTAAATTATAATACTGTATCCATCTTATTTCCAAAGATGCTGAAAATGTTATTCAAACAATTCTTTGTAGCTATGTTACAAAACTTATATATGCTGTCATGAAAAAGAAATCTGTAAGTCATTTATCAATGAAGACATATAACTATACCTCATATATTAGCTACATGTATACTTCCACTCCAGCATCAGAAGGGCTGTTGTAATGAACTTGATGTGAAGTCCTTCATATTTTAGCCAAGCCTCACTCTAAGCTTGCCGTTGGGAGTACGGTCACAGCTATAACTGAACAATAACTCGCCACAATAATGACCTCTTTTATCACACGACCTGCAATATGATTAAGTTTCTGAAGTGTATTCTAAGTTTGTGTTAGGATGGGTGGGGTTAAAATAAACAGTTTAATACGCAAATCATATGTAAAGCCCCGGTTAAAATGATACAATTTATCTACAACAATAACAAATCAAATTGTTAGAGAACTCGGTAGTGTATGCTACGTTAATTTACCTTGCATTTTGCATGTAGTCAGACAATGAGAATATTTGCCAAAACTGACAGACATCTTGAGCTATTTAGAGTTATCCGCCGTTGTGTACTCGGAAGAGCGAGTTTATTTTTAGCATTATCTGTCAAAATCACTGGAAAGAATGTGCAACTCGAAAAGCAACAAAAGTACGTACCCTAATATGGAAAATTGTAATCCTAGCGGGCTACTAAGGGCGCCGCCATGTTGAATCGTAAATATTTACGAGACCCTCCAGGCTGTCGTAGATTTACGACAGTTTTTCACGATATCGTACGATCGTAAATGTTTATGAAACGCGATTTGGTCGGTCCGAACGTCGTACGACGTCGTACGACGGAATTTACGATACGATCCGTCGTACGACGCTTTATGAAACGCACCCCCCCCTCTCTCTCTCTCTCTCTCTCTCTCTCTCTCTCTCTCTCTCTCTCTCTCTCTCTCTCTCTCTCTCTCTCTCCTAATGTCCTTTCTGTTTAATGTCCTATTCTCTCGAGTGTCATTATACGAGTTCTTGTGCACTGATTTTCACTATTCACCCATCCAGCTTCGTTGTTATTCATAATTCAACGAAGCCTGACAAATGAGTTCTTATAATTTGATAGCATTTATATGGATACTGTAATGTATTGGTCTTCTGATTTTATTGTTTAAGCCGTGTTAAATAATTGACCAAAATCTGATGTATTATAACTGCAAATGAATAAGTAGAAAATCTGTTGATAGAATTATTATTGTTATGGAAACAGATTTGGACGAAATTGATGGGTTTCTTTTCAGTACAACGGAGCAAACCTATGTCATTTTAGACTTTGACATTGTACGCCTTCAAAAAGGTCGAGTATTGGTATATTCAGTAGTTTCTCGTTGGTTCTCTACTCCTGTAAACGATAAATTGTATATTTTATTCTTTTGTTTTAATTTTCAGATTATCTATTCTTTATTTCCGCCTCTAAACATTTACATCAGTTATTAACTGAAGTGTGACAACCCTCAAATTTGGCACTCACATACAAATGAAGAATAATTGCAAACTCAAAATTGCACTTACATACGAATGAAAAAAAAACCTGCAACCTCAAATTTTCACTCACATACGAATGAAAAATAATTGCAATCTCAAATTTACACTTAACTCCTTAACATCACGAATGAATGCAAATCGGCATAGGCTAGCTGTAGAGTCTCTTTTTTCCTGTATAGATGTTTGGCAGTGCTTTTCTCTATACTTGTTATCAGTACTTTTCATATAAACTTGTTTAGCAGTCTGCTTTTATCTATTTTTGTTTACATTTAGTATAACTCTACCTCTCAGATAAATGTCTACCACTTTTAACATTTATGTGTTTGCTATAAGCACTTTGTGTTTAATGCAATAAATGTGATTGTTGTTGTTGTTGTGATTGGCACAGCTTTTCATCTATAATTGTTTCACGCTGTCAGGCTGCCAACTTCACGCTGCCAGGCAGTCAGGCTGCTAACTTCACGCTGCCGGGCTGCTAATATCGTCTACCTAGTTGCCAACTTTACGATGCCAGGCTGTTAACTTCACGAATATGCATCAAACTTATTTTTCAAAGTTAACAATTATTCCTTATTACAGATACGGATATAGATCGTCAAATGTGATCGTTAATGAATAATCAGTTGATATTAATTACTTGAAACTTCGAATGGAGAAAAATGTTCGAGAGTAAATATTTGTTCATATTTGATTGCCTTTAATGTTTAAAATGTCAACTCAATTGCAATCAAACATTAAGTAATTAACAATGCCTGGTCCTACAAGACTTAAAACAAATACCCTCGATCTGTCTATTGTTCTCATGAAAACAGCTATACAGTTCAACAGCAATACCATGTGTTTATGTTTAATTACGTCATGGGAAATGGTTACCGAGTGGAAATTGATATTTTTCTTTGACATAAAAGATAGTTGTAAGTTATTTCTTAATAATTCCAGGTATAATTAAAAAACAAAAACGAAGACACATGTCCCGTCATTTGCCCAAAATAGTTCAGCCTACGCGAAGTTTTTTTTTTAAAGAACCGTACACGCACTAAAGGTTTATTTTATGTCCATAAATAATTTTATAACATAGAAAAAGGTGTATCTGCAAGATTAATACAACGTGTCAGATTAATTAATCCGTATTCCACAGTGTGGTTTTCCGAGTCTGTATGCAGTTTCCACGTGACGTCATCACTATATGTAGGCTTACTAACCGCTATAAAAATATCGATTGCGCTGACCTGCACGACTACATTAATTCATTAAACTAAACATTACCGATTACATAATTTTGCTTTCTAAAAAAACAGTGTCTGTCTAACTTCATTTAAACAAAGAAACATTTTACCCATTGATTGCAGACTTTCTTCTTTGTGTTTGTCGTGTCAAACAGGATCTTGACTTGGATATTACGTTTGAAAAGTTGTCCTTTCAATCGCGCCTGCAAATTAACCCTTGTAATTAGGGAAAGAACACAATCTTACTGTCAATTTTCCACAGCCGGTTGAAGTTTTTACAACTTTTGTTGTTATTTAACCAACATCTTCCAAAATGTGTATTTTGATGATTAACCTCCTTTACCTCTATGCATTAAATGACAGCCGTTTAAAATTCAAACTTTACAAGATGTTTTAAAATCTGTGCTCTGGTTTCTGGGATATCTCCAATTTAATATTGGTCCCAGTATAAGCTGTACGTCATTTTGTGGTGACCAGTGACATCATCAGTTTATGTGCACAAATGGTTTTCATTAATAATTGCAATTGCGGCACTATATCATGGTAGAAATCAACAATGGAAAACACTTCTTCCCACATGTTCTCTGAAGTTTTCAAATTATTTAATTGATAAGTTAATGATATGAGGAGATTTTCTTAATTTAATAGTATAAAGTTGTGCACACAAGTAGATGATGTCACTGGTCACCATTTAAAATGGCTGACCCCATAAGCATGAAATAAGAAACCACAGACAGATGTACACAAGCCATTTTTGGTTCATCTTTTAAAAATTCTTTAACATGTTTGTAGGGAATTTGCAGATCTTTACAATGATCGATATTTCAATTTGTCAAGGAAATCCACTTTAAAAAGTGATGTAGTGGTAATCACTTAATGGGATGTCTTACGTGTAGCTGCAATCATGGTAATGACGATACAAATTATGACTTTCTAAGAGATGAATTTCGACGCCTTTGTCGTAAACACAGAACTCTGAGGTAATGTAATGTCAATTTATTGACCTATAGACTGTATAAACAAAGATTTTGTAGAGAGCCGTATTTAAGAAAGGAGAAATAGAAAAATGAGAGGCAGAGAACCTTTAACACAAATTTTCGAATTTGTGCTCATAAACTGAACATTGAAACAGGAAGATACAGAAAATTTCAGCAAGTCATAGATATTGCAGTGTGTGTTTTTCAAATTTATTTGAAGATGAAACTCATTTTTTTCAATGTCTTGCCATAGTTTTGATACTAGTAAAGAAACACCTTTTTGATAAAATACTTGATCAATACGTATATCAGGGCCATCTGATCAACCTTATTTGGGGGTAGTCCCGGTAAGCTAAATTAGCTGCGTTGTCGAAATTGCAGGGTTAGGCGCTGTCGCCGTGACGGTGCGGGTTCGCTCCCAGGTATAGGCAATATCATTTGATATTATATTAATGACTTTGAATCATTATCTAATGCTCAGAAATGTGTATTGCTTATGTCTTCAGAAAATCATTAAGTTGTAACCAGTTTTGCCACAATTCTGTCCAATATATATATAATGAAAGAACATCTCTTTATGCTAAACTAAACATTTTCACAAACATCTTCACGCGGTAATTGTTAGACTACTAAAAAATCAGAAATATGTTGTTATAATTGCTTTTGAGTCTTTTTAGGCTCTATTATAACATAGGTTATTTGCGTTTTAACCAATATTTTTTTATTAACACCATTTTTTGTTGACACTTGACATTATGTTCTTATATTAAAGTTACAATAATTTAAAATGTCATTGTATATGACCCTTGACTGGTCCGGATAAATATTCTATTCCAGTAATATTCATTTATATTCTATTCTATTCTTCTAACGAATGGAGATCATCAATTATATTTAATTAAAACAGTTCGCAGCAATTGGTATATCATCCATTGTTACACACATGTGTTCAATTAAAACTGTGCCTTATCAAATGTAATTTATCAAATTGTATGGCAAGAGCCGCTATTAACGTTATCTTTGCACCTGCGGCCAAAGCTAGTTGCATTTTGTATGTTAGCGTTACATATGAATTGGCAGTAAAAAAAGGCGTTTTTTTGTTCAGTATATATTTGAAGCATAACTGAATTCAATTGAATATAGAATTATTTAATGTTCATATATAATTCAGACATTATATAAGTACCCTAAGGTTACAATTAATTTTATCGTTGTTTAAATTTAAATTGTCGTGAATGATAACAAAACACTTAACATAATTTTTCTTCTTTGCTCAAAACAAACGTTAAGTTACTTTAATTTTAACAATCAACAACATAAACCGAGACAATCTTTAAAATATTGGTGTGAAAAGAAATACCACCCAACCTGTTTATATACCACATGCATTAAAGACCACCTGTAGATAAAGACCACTTTTTATTTGTCCAATTGACTAATTTAAAGAAAAATACACATCTAAAAAGACCGTTTTCCTTCAAAGACATCTATTGGGGTTCACCCCTTAATGGTCTTTGAAGACAGGTTTGGCTGCAAGCATTTTAAAACTAACCACAACGTCAACACAGTGGAGAGAGTACTGTTCACAGAAAACTGTCGTCACAGACAAACTGATATGTAAATAAATGGAAAAATTGTCACATACGTTGAAACGAAATAAGGCACAACTTGTATGTGAGTGTGTGTGTGTGAGGGGGGATAGCTTTTTTACGCTTCCAGCTTTATAAGAATATCTCTTTTTTGTTTTTCTCCCCTGACATTTCTATTAACCCGACATCGTTGACCTTTCAAAATCATCTTGCATTCCCACAATACCAACTTCAACCAGTTTCAAAATAGGTCACTTCTGTTTGATTGTGACGTCATTATGAATATTCCACATTTCCAACTTCAACCAGTTTAAAATAGGTTTGTTCAGTTTTGTTGTGACGTCATTATGCATATCCTTCAAGCCAGTACGTTTTCATAAGGCCTTTGCCCTAAAAGAAAAGACAAAATGATATTCACTGTTGATAGCGTCGTTTCACTATATTTCGCCGAATTTAGCGTACTTCGCACCAATGTAAATGCCCGAATTAAACAGCAGCGAAATTACACCATGAAACATATCTAAATTGAAAACTATAATTATTCGCTCGAATTTAGGTTAGGTCCGCGCTCATATATCATAAGTAGCTTTTGCGCGAAAATTGTTCCCGCAAAATAAATGATACCACAGTTTTTTTCTTAAATTAATACAACATTTATGGGCTGATATTAAATTGATCGCTTGCATCATTTGTTTTTCCAATAACCTGATTTCATTTTCACATAAGTGAAGAAGCCATTTCACATTTTTAAATCCGAAAAGAAACAATTTCATTTTACATGTTCATATCTGAGTAGAAGCAATTACATTTCGCCTTTTTACAAAGAAAAATAATGCAATATTAATTGCAAAGTAAATACTTTAGTTTTTAGTTAATTACTACCTGTTTCTTCGTCTCTTAGCAACATCCTTTCATATTTTAAGTAAATAAATAGTTGTTTTAGATAATGGCCAATAAGGCGAATGGGCGGCTGTAAAAAGTCTCCCCGTACATTCAGTTGGTGCAATTATTAATTACCTAATTAAAATGCTGATGAGCACAATACATATTTGTGCGTGAATATCGAGTGGCCCTCAACCCGGAGAATAATTTGGTAAACATGTAAATTTGTTGTATAAATTGTATGTATTACAATTGACTTACCTCATAATTACTAAAAAATCTCAGTTTCCAATGTTTATATTTCTTACTTTCTCATATTTCAAACGATTGCGGTAAGTTTTCGTTTTTTATGATGTAATAAATTGTACGTGCACACCATTTGCATTACACGGTTGCAAAGGAAAGGTCAGTTGTGGTATCGAGACCGACAAAAGTACTTACACAAGTTTTAATTAACATAGATTCTCAACCATGAAACCTAATATCAACGTGTCCATTTTCAAAACGTAGTCCATGCAAACGGCGTTAAAATTAATAGCGTTGTGAAATCAGAAACTACCGCATTCATCTTTAAGCTCTTACTAATTCAATAAAGTTTAATAATACCTTGATCTGGATTTCACCGCGTTCTAATATGAAAAACGTGTTGAACTTCTGAAGATGTGTAGCCGACGATTCTGTCATTTGAATTTTGAGGGCTAAAATAAAAAAAGCATTTATTTTAATAGAAATATCTGGTGCAAAACATTTTCTATCATCCTGATTTTTTTAGTGGGGGTGGGGGTATGGGTGGGGTGGAATGTTTCCTAAAACATCCATAGCGCCTTTCCGACGAAAATATCGGCATTGTCCAATAATAGATGTTTCGATCAAAAGACAGTCACCTGTTATTCTTTGTATTTCGGTTTAATTCGGTTTAGTTCTCACATATTTCGCGCTATGAAAAGTGCAGGAAATCAAGACCCAGCAAAAACATGATCAGGTTAATTATATGAGATTATTGTGCGTATTTTTATTCGCGCGCGAAAATGTAACGTTCAAACCCTGCGCGAAATTTCATCCAAGCGAAATTTAAATGATATCACAACAATCAGAATTGTAAATTTTTTACGTAAGGCTTTAAGTACGTAACGTTATCAACAACCGTTTTAGTGCCTTTTATTGCAAATTTTCTAGTGAAATGAAAGCAAATAAGACATAAAATAAAATATTTTTTTTTACTAGTGACTTCGTGGCTTCGTAAGTACGAATGTATATCTTTCACAGGTAAAAATATCCTCTATATGGGTTATGTTTTGTTTGACATGTGTGAAAAACTTACTGCGCAGCTCTGAAGATGTACATCCTGTTTTCAAATCCCAATGACAAAACAATTTGCCACTAACTATTCTAAGTGGGTTCTCAACTTGTTTTGTTTGGTTTGCCTTTTTGAATTGGGTCAAGATAAAAAAGGGTGGGACCGAATATATGAATATCCGAATATGCTAATATCCGAATATTCGCAATCCGACCAAATACTAGTATTCGGATACAGTTATCGTATAAGGATACTTGCATTTTCACTATTAGTTTTTTTTTTGCAAATGGAAACTTAAAAACTCCTATTATTTTTGATTTTTTAAAAATGTTTTCTCTGAGTCTATTACAAGATTTTTTCAGATAATTGAAAGGAGAGCGATATTTTGGCTGTTAGGACGGGGTATGAACAGAGTGTAATTTCATTTGATTTTCTCTTTCATTGGCAGCAAAGGAAATTATTTTAGGGTAACCAATACGCGAATATCCGAATATATTAAAATATTCTATGTAAATATTTGAATATAGATTTCAATATTCGTTCCCGTTCCTAAAAACAATCTTTTGGCTGTTCTGAGGCTGGTTTTTCTGAAAGCGGCTATTCATAATACGCATATTTTTACTTAATTTGTAAGTACTTAGGTACTTTAAGCAAGAAACAGATGATTGTGAAAGCTAACACAAACAAATCAAGTGTTTGCCTGTGGCGTTTTCTGTTATATTTAGGATTTATATTCTTAGATCCTGTAGTTTAATTATGATTTGTTTAGTTCCGTCCATTATTTTCACGCAAATGAGAAAACCATTACTTCTCTAAAAACATAAATCTTGAAGATTTCGTGATCACTGTCAGACAGAAGATACTTGTTTTGCAAGTGAAAATTATACGTATCTTACACTGGTAAAATAAAATTTTCTGTTCACTTGATGTTTTAAACAAATGTATGATTAGCGTGGTTTGACAAAACTGCATGCAATGGAGCCCAAAACGTTTGTTTATATACGAGTATATGACCTTACGTCATGGCGTCACATGCACAAACTTAAACTCGTTTTCTAAAGGTTCTCATTCGGATTATTATGTGCGCATGTGTACCAACTTCAAGATAATTGTAAAAATATAAATGATATTCCGCGGTTTAAAACTGGAGTATCAATTTAATTTCATCGAGAAATCGCGATACTTCACTGAGCCAGGGCTTTTTGCATTCTATAGTAGGGGCCGTTTATGGGCGCCTTCCCCTCAAACAATTTCTTTAAAATCATGCAGTTTTCCCCAAAAGGTCACTTTACCTCAGGTTTTTTCATTCCCCTTTAGAGAAAAAATAACGCTATTTTCCCCAAAATTAAAGGGCACGGGCCCCTTCCCCTGGTGGTGAAAAAAAGCCCTGCTGAGCTGGCATAAAGCAAATCCACACCGTCGTTTTGGAATAGTTAAGATATTGAGCTGCGTTCTATCCTGGGTCTAAGATCATAAACAGTCTAAAATATCAATCAACAGATTGGCTGAAATGGCGACCAGAAAAATCCAAATTTAAGGATAATTATCCCTTATCAAGAAAAATACAGAATTTAAATAAATAATATAATATAAATGTTTTAAAAATCTTTATTTTTCAAGATAAAAGACAAGTGTCCGAAAAATTGGAATTAGGAAAAGAGTAATTTTTTATATTCATTCTGTTCGGTTGTAAAATACGTGTAGCTAAAATTAAGCAATAATAACAGTTTAAAAAATAAGCAAATACGCCTGGAGTTCAACCATATCAATATTTGTAATCACAAAGCGATCCAGAAGTAATCACGGACGAGGTCAGTATAAGTATAACGCGTCTCCGCTATCTGTTATCAGTGCCCAAGGTTATAAAACTGTGCATTGAAACAAGTCTCAAATCTCAAGCATCTGAATGGGTGAGATGGCGACCAGATGCTTGAGATTTGAGACTGGTTTCCAATCTCAGCTTTATAACCTTTGAGCAGCCCAGAAATTGCACGATTTGACCTTTTCAAGCCCAGAAATTCTATTAATTTATATTGTAGCACGATTCATGCAGTGCTGTGTATTACGGTCGTGAAGTGAATACAAATGCCCTAATCAAGAGTTTTGCTGACGTCCTAGTACCTACAGTTCCTTGATTTCGTTATGTGTGAATGTAGCTTACTTAAAGTGTTGTTATGTTTTGACTGTTTTTATCTCTCTCTTACACTATCGGCTCATATACATTCACCTCTGTTATAGGTTGGGACTACTTTCAACTACCTTTGCTTTAACTCAAACAAATAGTTCACCAATTACATTTACAATAGCTTGGGTTTCTTCGGTTTTAATGAAAGATAGTGAAGATTTCTGTAATTTGTTTAACCACAAGCATTCAAATTCTTAATTATGACTGTATACAGTGAAGCTGCTTGGTTTGATAAGAAAACTTGACATTGAGCCTTTCGCAGAGGTGCAAAGTGAGTGAAAGGAACGACAACTCTGCGAAGGTGATTGTATAATAAAAATAAAAATAATTATAATTCAATTATAATATTAAAAACAATTTTACATACTCATTAAGTATTATTTGCATTATTTTTGAAAATGATTAATAACTGGAAATTAAAAATGAAAACAAAGTTTGAAATTTTGAAATGTTTCCATTTCTTGTACTTACGCAACCCTGTTGACTCCATTCTGGAAGCTGTATTAACAGTGTCCCCAAATATGCAATACCTAGGCATCTTTACCCCAACAACCCCAGCAACACACGGACCTTAAAAGTAAACAATGATTAAACATACAATTATTTAAACTAATCATAGTTACCTTATCTTTTTCATTTGATAAATGCTAATTATCAAATGTACCATTGTTTATGAAAGTGTAACATTAACGTTGTATTGTTATGAGAAAGGGTAAAAAGGGAAACAAAAGAAAAAAACTTTTTTTTTAAATTTTTGAAACTGTGTACTATTTTAAGCTTCTAATTAATTTTAATCGTCGAATACTTAGTAACACAAATACGGTTGAATGATTTTAAAATAAAATGGCGTTAGGGTCGATAACTGGCATCTGAACACTGTTAAGCCTTTGATGCATCCACAGTGTACAAATAAAGGAACGAAAGTCATTGTTATGTTTGTAATACATGTACCTGTATTGAATCCTAACCGCAGGGCCATTCGTTCGTGATGCATATGAGGGACCTTCATTCTTTTTATGCTGTCCAAAAGGTCTAGAGACAGTTTAGCTATTTCAAATACATGCCGTGTTTCATTTCTGATCGGTATTCCAGACGCTACCATATAACCGTCTCCTAAAACATTGAAATTAATATACAATTATTTACTTATCGCCTCGGTCAATAACGATTTTTTAGGTCAATATCACAGCATATTTCCCAGCTAATAAGTAAATAACTGTTTTATTACATGAACTACAAATAGTAATATATATATATATATATATATATATATATGGGTGAGATAAGTAACCAACGAACAAACCTTTAGACATAAAGGAACAGATCTAAGCACCAGACACGGCAACATCGCCTAGCCAAGAGTGCTGTACATTGTTATAGACGTGCCATCCAAGTTCTCAATAGAGAATTTTTCCGGCAACGCATATAAACCATAACTATCCACAAATGACCCTCTGACTGAATAGACATTTACACACACTTATTTTTATACATATACAAACATGTAGGACAATTACATATACACATCTATTAGCATCGTGCTTCCTCCTTTTTATTTTTGGAGTTTTTATGCACACTAGTGCTATAGACAGAGACACACACAATGAAAGTCATCTGGATCTTTCGATACACTGAATTGAAGATATATATTAAGTTAAGGGGAGATAATTCAATTCAAACAGCTAACTTTCGAATTAAGGGATCCCCGAAAGGATTCAAGTTCGTGGAAGTAAGATACATATGGGTGAGATAAGTAACCAACGAACAAACCTTCAGACATAAAGGAACAGATCTAAGCACCAGACACGGCGACATCGCCTAGCCAAGAGTGCTGTACATGGTTATAGACGTGCCATCCAAGTTCTCAATAGAGAATTTTTCCGGCAACGCATATAAACCATAACTATCCACAAATGACCCTCTGACTGCCTAGACATTTACATACACTTATTTTTATACATATACAAACATGTAGGACAATTACATATACACATCTATTAGCATCGTGCTTCCTCCTTTTTATTTTTGGAGTTTTTATGCACACTAGTGCTATAGACAGAGACACACACAATGAAAGTCATCTGGATCTTTCGATACACTGAATTGAAGATATATATTAAGTTAAGGGGAGATAATTCAATTCAAACAGCTAACTTTCGAATTAAGGGATCCCCGAAAGGATTCATGTTCGTGGAAGTAAGATACATATGGGTGAGATAAGTAACCAACGAACAAACCTTCAGACATAAAGGAACAGATCTAAGCACCAGACACGGCGACATCGCCTAGCCAAGAGTTCTGTACATGGTTATAGACGTGCCATCCAAGTTCTCAATAGAGAATGTTTCCGGCAACGCATATAAACCATAACTATCCACAAATGACCCTCTGACTGCCTAGACATTTACATACACTTATTTTTATACATATACAAACATGTAGGACAATTACATATACACATCTATTAGCATCGTGCTTCCTCCTTTTTATTTTTGGAGTTTTTATGCACACTAGTGCTACAGATAGAGACACACACAATGAAAGTCATCTGGATCTTTCGATACACTGAATTGAAGATATATATTAAGGGGAGATAATTCAATTCAAACAGCTAACTTTCGAATTAAGGGATCCCCGAAAGGATTCATGTTCGTGGAAGTAAGATACATATGGGTGAGATAAGTAACTAACGAACAAACCTTCAGACATAAAGGAACAGATCTAAGCACCAGACACGGCGACATCGCCTAGCCAAGAGTGCTGTACATGGTTATAGACGTGCCATCCAAGTTCTCAATAGAGAATATAATTATATAGAAGTTGTGGCATTTATGGGGTGTCTATATAGAACCTAAAGATGTGGTGCACTTTTAAGACCCATATGTGTGGCATATATCATATATATATAATTCTATTATATATACTGTATAACATTTCCAAAAGAGCTTATTTGTTGGTGTTGTTGCTGAAGTAGGAAAAGTAGTAGTAGGTGCAGCAACAATAGCAGTAGTAGTTGTAGTAGTAGCAGTTGTAGTTGGATATTTTATTCCCATTTAAACCCAAATGCGAGGCATATATTATATTGATTAATATTTGCCACATAAATCGGTAGCAAATATAGATAGCAGTTGTTGCATTAGTATTAATTATCTAGGTGAATATGGTGACCATATCGTTTACTATCAATATATTTAATGTCAAGAATATTCATGTTGTGGTCTTTTTTGTGTCAAAAGTTTCACAAGGAACTCGATCAGTATTTAAGATCATCAGCCAAACAAACACTGATTTACTAAATGGGCATCACTGTCAATAGAAACATTGTACATTTCTTATTATTGAATTAGTAGAAGTAGTAGTAGTTGTTGTTATTGTTGTTATTGTTGTTGCTGTTGACGTCGTTGTGATGTTTTTGTTATGGTCTACAGAACAACAGAGGCATAAATATGTAAATGTGTATATATATTTTCCCATTAATGAATAGCCCTGACAATGTTTGGCATTTATATTAAATACACATAGCGAAGTTTATCCATTTTTTTTAAATCAAAGAGATTTGGTCAATTATGGGGCATTTTTCGATATTGAACCTTAACTGTGGGGTGTGAAAAAATTGTGGTGTGTATAAAACACCCCTTTTTTCTGAGAATGTTTTTCATGAAGCAAATGACAAAAGACATGATTTGGTAAAAATAACATAGTAGTAGTAGTTGTAGTAGTAGAGGTAGTAGTAGTAGTAGTAGTAGTAGTAGTAGTAATAGTATAAGTAGTAGTAGTTGTTGTTGTTGTAGTAGTCGTTATGGTTGCTGTTGTTGCTGCTTCTGAAAAGCAGAAGTAGTAGTAGGATTAGCAACAATATCAGAAGTAATGGAAGTTATAGTAGTAGGAGTAGTAGTCAAAGTAGTTGTAGTTGTTTTTGTTGTTGTTGTTTTTATTTTAATTATAGTTGTTGTTGCTGCCCTTGTAAAGATATTAAACATCCGTATATGCTTTTCGTGTAGCAAATGATTTAAGGTAAGATCTGGTAAAAAATACAAAAAACTGAGTTGTTTTGGTGGTAGTAACTTAGTATCAATAGAAGTATTAGTAGTATTAGTAGAAGGTGTAGTAGTAGTAGAAGTAGTAGAAGTTGTTTTTGTTGCTGAAAAAAGCAGAAGTAATAGTAGGGGCAGCAACAATAGCAGCAGTAGAAGTAGTAGTAGTAGAAGTAACAGTTTAATAGTAGTAGAAGTGGTGGTAGTGGTTATTGTTGTTGTTGTGGTTTTGATAATTGTAGTATGTTGCTGTTGTTGGTGTTGCAGTATTATTGTCTTTTTTACAACTGAATTCCTATCATCAAAAAGTAACATAAGGAACTTTTAAATCTACACAAGTATACCAAATAGGCATCAGTGTAAATAGAAATATTGGACTTTTTTATTTTTAAGCAGTAAGATGATGTTTTTGTTGCTGTTGACGTTCGTCAAATTATGTGCTTATTCCGATTTAAACCCACATATGAGGCATACATTTGTATATATATGCCCCATCAATGAAAAGCCCTGACTGTTTATATTAAATACACATAGCAAAGATAACTAAGAGATCCGGTCAATTACGGGGTATATTTCCATATTAAACCATAACTGTGGGGTGTACAAAAATGGTGTTGTGTATATAAAGCACCCCTTATTTCTGAGCATGTTTTTCATGAAGCAAATAACATAAGACTTGATCTTGTAACATAGTCGTTTAAGAAGTAGTAGTATAAGAAATAATTGTTGTGGTTGTTGCTGCTGCTAAATGTTTGGTCTGCTGCTAAAAACAGAAGTAGTATAAGGAGCAGTTGCAATTTCAATAGTAATGGTAGTCATAGTAGTAATAGTAGTAGTAGTAGTAGTAGTAGTAGTAGTAGTAGTAGTAGTAGAAGTAGTAGTAGTAGTAGTAGTAGTAGTAGTAGTAATAGTAGTAGTAGCATAAAAAGAAGTTGCTGTTGTTATAATTGTAGTTGTTTTTGCTGTTGTTGTTGTTGTTGTTATTGTCTTTTATAAATAATATATAAAACACCCATTCTTAAGCATGTTTTTTTTTACGTAGCAAATGATATAAGACATGATCTTGTAAATCTTGATTTGAATATCTTTATTGAACAATGCCTGTGAGTACACTATAATATACATATTTACAATACCAAAAATGACATATGAAATGAAATGGTCAGTGGCCAGTGGCGGTCATATTAAATATAAAAAGTCGACATTAACAAAGCCTGGAAAATCATAGAAATGATATCAGATAATACAAACAAATCAAGTATATCATTTTCAATGTTAAGACTAAAATATAAAATAGTCCTTTTCTTGGAGTAAAGAGACGTTAGTTTAATATAAAAATTCATTTCGATGTCAATGTGAATTGCCATGTTCAAATTAATTGATTGGTCCTCGCATCAAAACAGTTCAATGAATTTTGAAATGTTTGGTCTTTTGCGGAAATATGGTTTTATCGATCTTTATAAAGTTCACATGCGAGTGAGAAATGAAATTCGTCTTCTAAACTATAACATAAAATGGATTTGCGTTCAATTCGAGGTATTGCTTGCGGTTTATGCCACCGTCTTGTTTCTATCGCTAGTCTGTGCAAAGATAATCTTAATCTTGCCATCGCTGATCTATATTTTTGAATTTTAACTTGTACTCAATATTTTGAGAAATTAAAGTTTGCAAAAAGTCTAATTGTTGAGGCTCTAGTCGATGTATTCAATTCTGCCATCCAGATATGAGTAAAAATATATTCAGTCTTTGCTTCAATAATGATATAAAATATTCTCGTTTCCAACTTCTTGAAACAACCATGAATAATTCAAGCCTAAATTATAAAGAAAGAATTTATCCGTTTTTACCCAATTTGAAATATCATCATTTCTTTCGATATCGCTTAACATCATGTTATATGTTTGTTTAATAAGTTTAGCACTAGCACATTTAATAATATATGCCCTATCGATTAAAAGCCCTGACTCCGCTTATATTTTATACATAGAGCGAAGGTAACTAAGAGATCCGGTCGATTACGGGGCATTTTTCTATATTAAACCATCACTATGGGGTGTGAAAAAAGATGGTGTGTTTATAAAGCACCCCTTATTTCTGCGCTTATTTTTCATGTAGCAAATGATATAAAACATGATCTGGTGAAAAAAAAACTTTGAATGTACTAGTAGTAGTTATTGTAGTTATAATAACAGTGGAAGTTGTTGTTGTTGTTGTGGATGTTAATCAAAATATGTGCTTATTCCGATTTGTACCCACATATGAGGCATACATTTGTATATTTATGAATATGAATATTTTTATTGAACAAAAGGCCAATGCCTGTAAGTAGACGATAATATACATATTTACAATACCAAAAATGACACATGAAATGAAATGGTCAGTGTTCTGTGGCGGTCATATTAAATATAAAAAGTCGACATTAACAAAGCCTGGAAAATCATAGAAATGATATCAGATAATACAAACAAATCAAGTATATCATTTTCAATGTTAAGACTAAAATATAAAATAGTCCTTTTCTTGGAGTAAAGAGACTTTAGTTTAATATAAAAATTCATTTCGATGTCAATGTGAATTGCCATGTTCAAATTAATTGATTGGTCCTCGCATGAAAACAGTTCAATAAATTTTGAAATGTTTGGTCTTTTGCGGAAATATGGTTTTATCGATTTTATAAAGTTCACTTTCGAGTGAGAAATGAAATTCGTCTTCTAAACTATAGCATAAAATGGATTTGCTTTCAATTCGAGGTATTGCTTGCGGTTTATGCCACCGTCTTGTTTCTATCGCTAGTCTGTGCAAAGATAATCTTAATTTTGTCATCGCTGATCTATATTTTTGAATTTTAACTTGTACTCAATATTTTGAGAAATTAAAGTTTGCAAAAAGTCTAAATGTTGAGGCTCTAGTCGATGTATTCAATTCTGCCATCCAGATATGAGTAAAAATATATTTCAGTCTTTGCTTCAATAATGATATAAAATATTCTCGTTTCCAACTTCTTGAAACAACCATGAATAATTCAAGCCTAAATTATAAAGAAAGAATTTATCCGTTTTTACCCAATTTGAAATATCATCATTTCTTTCGATATCGCTTAACATCATGTTATATGTTTGTTTAATAAGTTTAGCACTAGCACATTTAATAATATATGCCCTATCAATTAAAAGCCATGACTCTGTTTATATTTTATACATAGAGCGAAGGTAACTAAGAGATCCGGTCGATTACGGGGCATTTTTCTATATTAAACCATCACTATGGGGTGTGAAAAAAGATGGTGTGTTTATAAAGCACCCCTTATTTCTGCGCTTATTTTTCATGTAGCAAATGATATAAAACATGATCTGGTGAAAAAAAAACTTTGAATGTACTAGTAGTAGTTATTGTAGTTATAATAACAGTGGAAGTTGTTGTTGTTGTTGTGGATGTTAATCAAAATATGTGCTTATTCCGATTTGTACCCACATATGAGGCATACATTTGTATATTTATGAATATGAATATTTTTATTGAACAAAAGGCCAATGCCTGTAAGTAGACGATAATATACATATTTACAATACCAAAAATGACACATGAAATGAAATGGTCAGTGTTCTGTGGCGGTCATATTAAATATAAAAAGTCGACATTAACAAAGCCTGGAAAATCATAGAAATGATATCAGATAATACAAACAAATCAAGTATATCATTTTCAATGTTAAGACTAAAATATAAAATAGTCCTTTTCTTGGAGTAAAGAGACTTTAGTTTAATATAAAAATTCATTTCGATGTCAATGTGAATTGCCATGTTCAAATTAATTGATTGGTCCTCGCATGAAAACAGTTCAATAAATTTTGAAATGTTTGGTCTTTTGCGGAAATATGGTTTTATCGATCTTTATAAAGTTCACATGCGAGTGAGAAATGAAATTCGTCTTCTAAACTATAACATAAATTGGATTTGCGTTCAATTCGAGGTATTGCTTGCGGTTTATGCCACCGTCTTGTTTCTATCGCTAGTCTGTGCAAAGATAATCTTAATCTTGTCATCGCTGATCTATATTTTTGAATTTTAACTTGTACTCAATATTTTGAGAAATTAAAGTTTGCAAAAAGTCTAAATGTTGAGGCTCTAGTCGATGTATTCAATTCTGCCATCCAGATATGAGTAAAAATATATTTCAGTCTTTGCTTCAATAATGATATAAAATATTCTCGTTTCCAACTTCTTGAAACAACCATGAATAATTCAAGCCTAAATTATAAAGAAAGAATTTATCCGTTTTTACCCAATTTGAAATATCATCATTTCTTTCGATATCGCTTAACATCATGTTATATGTTTGTTTAATAAGTTTAACACTAGCACATTTAATAATATATGCCCTATCAATTAAAAGCCCTGACTCCGTTTATATTTTATACATAGAGCGAAGGTAACTAAGAGATCCGGTCGATTACGGGGCATTTTTCTATATTAAACCATCACTGTGAGGTGTGAAAAAAGATGGTGTGTTTATAAAGCACCCCTTATTTCTGCGCTTATTTTTCATGTAGCAAATGATATAAACATGATCTGGTGAGAAAAAAACTTTGAATGTACTAGTAGTAGTATTGTAGTTATAATAGCAGTGGAAGTTGTTGTTGTTGTTGTTGATGTTAATCAAAATATGTGCTTATTCCGATTTGTACCCACATATGAGGCATACATTTGCATATTTATGAATATGAATATCTTTATTGAACAAAAGGCCAATGCCTGTAAGTAGACGATAATATACATATTTACAATACCAAAAATGACACATGAAATGAAATGGTCAGTGTTCTGTGGCGGTCATATTAAATATAAAAAGTCGACATTAACAAAGCCTGGAAAATCATAGAAATGATATCAGATAATACAAACAAATCAAGTATATCATTTTCAATGTTAAGACTAAAATATAAAATAGTCCTTTTCTTGGAGTAAAGAGACTTTAGTTTAATATAAAAATTCATTTCGATGTCAATGTGAATTGCCATGTTCAAATTAATTGATTGGTCCTCGCATGAAAACAGTTCAATAAATTTTGAAATGTTTGGTCTTTTGCGGAAATATGGTTTTATCGATCTTTATAAAGTTCACATGCGAGTGAGAAATGAAATTCGTCTTCTAAACTATAACATAAATTGGATTTGCGTTCAATTCGAGGTATTGCTTGCGGTTTATGCCACCGTCTTGTTTCTATCGCTAGTCTGTGCAAAGATAATCTTGTCATCGCTGATCTATATTTTTGAATTTTAACTTGTACTCAATATTTTGAGAAATTAAAGTTTGCAAAAAGTCTAAATGTTGAGGCTCTAGTCGATGTATTCAATTCTGCCATCCAGATATGAGTAAAAATATATTTCAGTCTTTGCTTCAATAATGATATAAAAATATTCTCGTTTCCAACTTCTTGAAACAACCATGCAAAATTCAAGCCTAAAATATAAAGAATGAATCTACTCGTTTTTACCCAATTTGAAATATCGTCATTTCTTTCGATATCGCTTAACATCATGTTATATGTTTGTTTAATAAGTTTAACACTAGCACATTTAATAATATATGCCCTATTAATTAAAAGCCCTGACTCCGTTTATATTTTATACACCTAGCGAAGGTAACTAAGAGATCCGGTCGATTACGGGCATTTTTCTATATTAAACCATTACTGTGGGGTGTGAAAAAAGATGGTGTGTTTATAAAGCACCCCTTATTTCTGCGCTTATTTTTCATGTAACAAATAATATAAGACACGATCTGGTGAAAAAAAAAATTTGAATGTACTAGTAGTAGTAATTGTAGTTATAATAGTAGTGGAAGTTGTTGCTGTTGTTGTTGAAGTAGAAGCAGAGAGGCCCTGTCACACTACTGCGCGTTTCCACTGCGTTGCCACGGCGTTGTTTAATTTTCCAGAACGCCGTGAGATCGCAAGAAAAATCTGACTTTTATCGTGAAGATGCAGACTGCACTGCGTCCTCACTGCGACCATGGCGTTGCTTTGGAGTTTACATCGCGTTCATACGGAGTTCTGTTTGGCGATTGCCTGCGCTCTTACGGCGCCTTCACTGCGTTCACTGCGCTTTCAGGGCGTTCTTACGGCGCTTCCACTGCGTGCACTGCGCTTTCACGTCGCTCACGCTGCGCTGACTGCGAGTTGATGACGTTCTAACTATAAAGCGAAGTGTATCACGAATCTTCCTCATTTGCTTGTTGGTTCTTGAGCAGTTAAGACTATGCCTGCAAAAAGACTCTTTCGTCGTATTACAATCATATGCAAAACGTCTTCATCTTGGTATGTTTGCTTGACATGCATGTAGGTCAGCAATAGCCCGACTTGCTGCTGTACTTCAGTCATGGTGAAATGAATGTTTATTGCCAATCTTGTACATTATGTTTGTCATACAAACGTCCATGAACGTAGAAGAAGCTTATTGGGAGCGCAATGATCGTCGTGACAACGCGTTAGAAGCTTATTGAGAGCGCAATGATCGCTGTGACAACGCGATAGAAGCGCACTGGGAGCGCAATGATCGCTGTGACAACGCGGTAGAAGCGCATTGGGAGCGCATTGATCGCCGTGACAGCTCCGTACAGTCGTTGAAAGAGCGCAGTTAAAAAATTAACACTCCGTAAAAGCGCCGTAGACGCGCCATAAAGCGCTGTAAAGTCGCAGTGACATCTCCGACAACGCAGTGCGATCTCCGTGCAAGCGCCACCGATAACCCCGACGTTCGCACTGCGACCTCTGTGCGCGCCCGCGGAGCTCCTGCGGCGTTGTAGGAGACCTTACTGCGCTGCTACGGCGACCATACGGCGATCCCACTGCGCTCTTATCAGAACGCCGAGCGACGGCGTTTGTTTTGTGCATGCTCAAAGTGTGCGCCATGGCTAGGCGTTCTATGCGATCCCACTGCGTTTACTGGCGATGCCACTGCGTTGCTGCGGCGATGCTTGCGATCGTACTGCGCGTACCTCGGCGTTCTTGAACGCCGTGGGAACGCCGTGAGAACGCGACACTGGTGTGACAGGGGTTTAAGAGTAGGAGCAGCAACACCTAGCGAGCGTTAACGGCAACGAGCGCATTGTTAAGACAGTTAACCGAAACTCACACAACCATCTAGAGGCTAAAAAATTCTGGCGGAAGTTGAAACAGGTGAAATAGAAAGGTGAAATATGCATATCATGAATCGCCACATTCAGAACAAAACAGCCTCCCAAGAAGAAGAGAGAGGGAGAGAGCATGGTTAATAAAATGATCAGTTTCAAAAAAGACAACACTAACAATAAACAAAAATGAGAACCCGTAACGTCCCTTTACCATGCGTAGTGAGCCCGTTTCGTCATCATTATATAAGAATGTGATACCGAGGTCAATGTATCACAGATCAGGGTCCAAGACATGACAAATGCATTGACGAATGGTCGCTTTTTCATTGAAAGTCTTCTTATTTATTAAGATAAAACTCGATCCAAAAATTAAGGTTAATATGCTTCTACATTGTTTCAAATCTAATATCATCGCAATAGACAAAAACCGCCGTAGGCGTAGCGATTGTTGTTGTTTCATTTGATTGTTGACATGGGGAAAAACAGTAATGATGCGTTGAATCAGCGATAAAATGTAGTGATCGGAAGTTGGACATAAGAAATCAAACCAGCCAGCTAGCAGGATTATGGTCCATTTATTTTAACGCGAAAACGGCATTTAACGGTACACAACGTTGTCAAAACTAGTCACAATATGTTAAATCACCGGATGAAATTGAAAAATCCAATTTCCAGCCAGCCACAAAAACGTTTTTGACAAGCGTCGTTGATGTCACTGCAGAAAACTTGCATTGATAGCTAACTTTGAAAGTAAATATCTAAACAACTATTGGATTAATCAAAAACTGTTTGCGGATTCATGCTGGGGTCATCGTCAATAAATACCCTACCAAATTTCATGAAAAAATTCGAAAATTCGTACCTTAAGATGCATTTGCTCTGCCAAACAAACAGCCGTTACAAGTTTAAATTGAAACACAACAAAGTTTCTTGACCATAAATGAAATTCGGTAATTGAATAATTCTACATTTGCAAGAAAAAAAAAAACTTTAACCCTTTACTGCATTGAAACACCTTTATTGCATGAGTGAAGAGAGTAGATAGATCTAGATCAGACGACAGATCCTTGCCCTCTAATGAGGATCGAAATTGCTTTTCACATTCATTAGATTATTTCTGATAAAGCATCCATGCCAGATGATCTGGATCTACATTGGTCGCACATGCTTTCAAATAAGTATATATGGAGAAAATGGTGAATAATATTTTACACTCTGAAATATTTTAAATTCTTACCATTATATCGAAAGTAGTTTGTGATATCATGATCCTTTAGAATGGCTGTTGGAACAGGCATATTGTTGACAAAAGAAATGACAACGGGCTTTTTCACAGCCACTAGTGGGTAAAACATACATGCTCGTCGATCTCAAGACAAAACGCTGTGCACAGTTTAAAGTTTTGTGAGGCTTTAGTAGACAAGTCTTGGACCGATTGTTTTCCAATGCACAATAGAAACAATCTGAAGAAAGACTTTTATTATAGCGAAGTGCAAGATATGAGCAAATTCTATTAGAATCATTCAGTTAGAAAATAAAAACAGTTATTGTAAAGAATATTTGTACATTTAGCAAAGATTCTTTATAAATTTGTTTTTATTAAATTTGTATTTCAGTTTGACGTATTCTGTTATCTTATAAAAGAAATGTGACATATTTGGTTCAAAGAACCTGTAACTGGAATAGGAGAAACAGAAGACTACTGGTATATTGAGTAATGTTAATTCACTATAAAATATACAGTACACGCAGAGCAGACTTTGCGCCCTTTTCACACGACCGTGGCATTTTTATAATTGGAGTTGTAGAAGTAGTTATAGTAGTAGTAGTAGAAGTAGTAGTAGTAGTAGTAGTAGTAGTAGTAGTAGTAGTAGTAGTAGTAGTAGTAGTAGTTGTTGTTGTTGTTGTACTATTTTTGTTATTGTTGTTGACTAGTAGTACTAGTTGTTGTTATTGTTGTTGGCGTTTTGTATTGTTTTGGTAAGGTACAGATAATGTGGTTAATAAAGTTTTTATAACAAAGAGATCTGGTAAATTACGGGGCATTTTTCTATATAAAACCTATACTGTGGGATATTTAAAAATTGTGGTGTATATAAATCACCCCATAATTCTGAGCATGTTTTACATATATCAAATGACATAAGACATGATCTGGTCAAATAACTGTAGTAGTAGTAGTAGAAGAAGTAGTAATCTGGTCAAATAACTTTGTAGTAGTAGTAGTAGTAGTAGTAGTAGTAGTAGTAGTAGTAGTAGTAGTTGTTTTTGTTACTTTTGCTATAATTGTAGTAGTAGTAGTAGTAGTTGTTGTTGTTGTTATTGTCTTTTTAACACTGTATAAACACCCCTTTTGAGCATGTTTTTCATGTAGCAAATGACATAAGACATGATCTGGTAGAATAACTTTGTAGTTGTAACAAAACATAACAAAAGAACAGATAATAAAGAAGAAGAGAAAGTTATTGATCTTAAGTTATTGATCTTAAATTGTCTTAGCATTAGTGAATAGGTTTTATTGAATTTAGATCAACCATTACATAGTTAATTGTCAGGAAGATAGTTCTGAAAACGAAGAAAAAGTTATCATGCACTAAAATGCACGAAGTTTAACATAATCTCGGAATGGGTTTGAATATTGTTGCAAGCGGCGTATGGGCCAACAATTATCTTCATACTTGTATGTAAATAAGAAGCATTATTACGGGAAAACGATGCACAGTAGTCAAGTATACATAATTAGAATCTTTCTAGTGGCTTAAACTGTTTGCGTAGCCAGATTAAATAAAGTGATATTTATCATTCTGAAGTGTCTCAATAGTCTATAAACAAACATCATATGCAAATGAAGAATTACTGTAAAGCAGCAAAAAACAACAACAACAATCACATTTATTGAATAAACACAATGTGCTTATAGCAAACAGAAAAATTATATTAATTGGTAGACATTTATCTGAGAGGCATAGTAAAACTGAATGTTAACAATATCATTTTCAAAATGTTATTGTCTTTCTTTTACAGCTGAACAAATAAACTTCGCAATATTATAAGTCGTTTTCAAATTCCCTGTCATAAGTTTTTTAAATTTATTTAATACTTGACCAATTGTTAAAATAAGGCTTACAATGTTTTATTCGTTAATTTCTATATTTAGGGCAGACTAAAATGAAATGGTACTCGCTTTCGTATTTGTTTCATGTTGCAATACTAAATTTTCTTTCTGATATTGGTATGTCTTCCTTTTTCAATTTCCTTGTCATACGCTGATATGTATTTTTGTGTTAAAAGATCTAATACGAATCTAATCTTTTGTGAATTATTTATTCGAACATACCATTGCTTTTTATGAATATCTAAAAGTATTCGCTTAATCGGTTTTACATCATGTATTTGCTTCCAGTTTGTAACTAGCAAATAGAGCGGCATCACCTGCGAACATTAGAATAAACATTTTAATTTCATCTATTGTAAATATACCTTTAACATTTGAGTTTATTCAAGGCAAAATATCATTAAGGAAAAATACGAATGTTAGACGGGAAAATCGTATCACTTTGTTTCAATTTCTTATCCGAGCTAAACATTTCAGAATTACTTATATCTTACGAACGCTTGAAAAACTTCCTAGATTGATTTGGTTGTTTTTATAAATCATCTTTGTATTTAAATTTTCATTGATAAAGGTAAAGTTAAAGTAAAGTTTTCAAAGAAATTTCCTATTTAACCAGACTGGTCAGTACAGTCTCAGCATGCTATCAAGTTCATTGCCCTCTGATTTGACTTTGAAGGATCATAAAATAAACATTAGGCCACACTGACCTGTAAATCTGCAGATGGTCTGATAAGCAATTGCTGTGATGAAAGTTATTTCGTGTTCAATATTCTAGAGCTACATCTGTTTAACTTTCTTACAGACTGCTAATACGAAAACAAATAATATAATAATAAGTCTTTCGTGAACAATGATAAAATGTGCAGCTTTTGACTCTTAACCTTTTGTATAGTGGTTCTTGAGCTTAAAGCAAATGGTGCTCTTATTCTTTTTATTTCTTTTGAATTTCAGTTATGTATTATTTAAGAAAGAAGTGATTAGTGAATTTGAAACTGATTTGTATTTTCAAGTTATAATTTAAAACATATATTTAAAAATATGACTATTCCTTATATTACTTTTATCTTGATTACCACGAGAACAATGATATTCTTGAGAATGCACTATAAATTATCACCGCACTGTTCCAATAGGTTAAACTCATTACGAATTTTATCAAATTTTATTGTACAATGTTCATGTATCACAATAATTATTTAAGAATCGGTGTTTTTCCCAGATATGTTTCATTAATGTAGATGGGTATTCCGAAGGGTATTCATGCAGACACCCTTAAATCATTATTATATCATGAACCCCTAAAAGTGTTCATTTCGACAAGTATGCTCACTCAGAAAAGAACATGATGATACTCAGATACCCAGACACCCTAAATTATCTATCTAGTTGTCTTCTACTAAACATATCCTTTAAAACAAAGTCTATTTCAGCAAGATATCACCATAAATAATGATTTAAGGGTCAGACTGTTGGATGGAACAAGTCGACAAATTGAAAAGTGTTCATTTGGGCAAGTGTGCATCACACAGAAAAGCTCATGGTGATACCCAGATACCCAGAACCCCTAAATTATCTATCTAGTTGTCTTCTTCTATTCATATCCTTTAAAACAAAGCCTATTTGTGCAAGATATTACCATAAATATTGATTTTAGGGGTCAAACTGTTGGATGAAACAGGTCGAAAACTTGAAAAGTGTTCATTTCGACAAGTATGCATCACACAGAAAAGCCCATAATGATACCCAGATACCCAGAAACCCTTAATTATATATCTAGTTGTCTTGTTCTATACATATCCTTTTAAACAGTCTATTTTAGCAAGATATCACCATAAATAATGATTTTAGGGGTCAAACCGTTGGATGAATCAGGTCGAAAACTTGAAACGTGTTCATTTCGACAAGTATGCATCACAAAACAAAAAGCCCATTATGATACCCAGATACCCAGAAACCATTAATTATCTATCTAGTTGTCTTCTACTAATCCTTTAAAACAAAGCCTATTTCAGCAATATATGACCATAAATAATGATTTTAAGGATCAAACTGTTGGTTGAAACAAGTCGACAAATTTAAAGTGTTCATTTTGACAAGTATGCATCACAGATTAAAGCCCATGATGATATCCAGACACCCATATTCCCTGAACTATCTATCTAGTTGTCTTGAGAAATGATAGAAAACTTGTTTTTCATGTTCTGCGTTTTTTTATAATTTAAAAATAATATTGCGGGCATATTTATGCATATTTTTCATTCCGGTTTTCTTTCCTTTCAAGTTAAATATAATATCAAAGGAACACTATTTACAGATATTAAATATCTGCGGTAGAACAAAAATGACGTTTGTTCAAATCTGCCCACCCATCTTTTTGTGGTCAAATTTTAGCCCAGCACAAACTTAATACATGAAAATGAACAATAAAAGGCATGCAAAATATACCTTTTATACATGGTTCTTTTTGCTTTGATGTTACCTACACAATGAATATCATTTTATAGATTTATAATCACATTAGAAGCCATGAGAAGACATAAACGTGATGCCGATGTAACGTTGTAAAGTGACAATATAGAATAATGACAATATAGAAAATAACAATATAGAATAATGACCCCCCGGTCATTATTTTATATAAAATATTGACTCCGCGGTCATAATATTATGACTGGGGGTCATAATATTATGACTCCTCACACGTAGAAAAATGACCCCTCACGTAGAAATGTGACCCCCTATAGAATAAGGACCCCCGACCCAAACCTCTATGGTACACTTAATTATCTCCATCGATAGGCATCGGAGGAGTAATGGCACCCGTCCGTGCATGCGTCCGTACGTATCGGCTTTTTATGTTTTATGTGTTAGCAAATGAATATTATTTACTTACAAATGATATTTGGTCTGTGAAGGTACTGATATCCAATTAAAGCAGCTCATCCCTCATTTTGTGAGAAGAAAAACGCGCATTACACAATTTAAATATTATTTGCGAGCTTGTTATATGCAATAATATTATGTTTCATACATCATTATTTGGGGTATGAATGTAGCTTTGAAAATAAGTAAAAATAAAATGATTTTATAAAAACAGTTGCGTATCTGGCATCGGAAACCTAATGTCGCCGATTTTGCTTTGTTATATATTAGGAATTCATATTCTTTTAATTTTCTGTTACTGGTTCATCATATAATCGCAGTCAGTGAACAATTACTACATTTCTAACGTTTTACCTAAAGTGAAATTTAAAAGACCACGGTAACTGAAGGCAGATTTAACTGTTGATATTATAGCATCATTTGAAAGCTTACATCTTGTCTTCAACATTTCAGTATTATTTTGCATTTTCGTGAGTGTAATCATATTATTTAACTTACCATTTAGATAAACATAAAATGGACCTTAATCTCTGACATGTACTTTGCAGACAAAGAAAAGCACAATTTAAAGTACATGTGTAATGTTTTCATTGCATTCCTTATATTTAACTATATTTTTTAAACTTGGAATGAAGACGAATACATCGAGCTCCTGTTCCGCAGCTGAACGTTTAGAGCGGGTGAGGTCTGCTCATTTTCATACATGATTTTAGTATGGTGTGATATGTGCACGTTAACATTTGTATTAAGAATAAAAAAGATCTCATTAACAGTTTACACAAATCATTCATAATTTTAATATATATTCATATGACATTTCAATTGATTGAATAGTAAAAACATTGGACAGCAATATATTTTGTAATTATATTGTTAAAACAACAACATTTCAGTTAGTCGTAAATTAACTATATAGCGTTTTTTTTCATACCTGCAGTAAACACATGAATTTAAATAACCAAAATTAAATGCATCTTAGCGTCCAGGTGATGAATTACACCGAGCAGCGCATTCAGTTATGCGGTGAATAATGTTGGCAAAAGAATAAGAATTTTGAAATGGTAAAAGTAATTATAAATGCCCTTCTAATAATATTATTTGCTTTTGTTTTATACACATTCAAAATAAGTTATTATTATGGCTACAAAAAGTACATTTACTGTGTAGAGAATAAATGTTCGCAGCAAAAACAATAATCTAGTGGCATGCATGTGCATCTATTATTCTGGGCAGATAAATCATTTTTTGTATTTAATATATTTATGTTTTGAATCAATCTTAATTTAAATATATGACCTAACATGCACATACACTTGAAGTACTGGGAATTCCAATCATGTATGTATCTGCATTAGTGAGACTGAATTGCGAGGCTTTATATACAGGTAAGCACAGGTAAAAAATATGGGGTGATATATATATACTAACCCACCAGCCACAGGTCATTTTTAACCAGCGAAGCTGGTTTTACTAATCACAATTCTGAAATCGGTATCAAACCAACTGGTAAAAGGCGATTTACGCATTTCAGAGAAATCAGAGTAAGTAAAGTAGTCCCCAAGTTTCCGGTTACGTGTTAAAGTTGGTATTAACTACGTCATGTTGATAGGACAAAACCTGTGCGGTGCATCAATGGTCAAATTCATCTGTACGACAGTTTGATTAAATGTAAAATCGGCGCGGTTCATATTTCTAGGACTTGATCGGTGCGGTGCAACAATGGTCAAACATTGTCCGTGACCACGATTTTTCACTCACCAAGATATCGTTGGGTATATTCCATATCTCCGTGTCCGTCCGACGTATGGAATATGGGTCGCACTAATTTCTGCTAATTCGAAGCTCAAAATAACATTGAAAACATTTTCTTTATTTTGTCATTTTAAAGCCATTTCAATATTGGACTGTTTGTTTCACGAAATATCTTTTTTTTTATCTTTAACAATAACGATAATGATAAATTTCCATCTTAGCATATTTTTCTTCAATTGTTCACTTTATGAAACCAATGCGCAAATGCTTTCACTTGAAATTTTAAAGACATATTGCGAACATTTGTTTATTATTTGATGGTAGGCGTTCATGAGCGTTTAAATCACTGAACATGAAGCAATCATCATTGCTAAATTTGTTTATACATATTGGATTTCCACATATAAGCTTGATCAGTAAACAATAAACTTTTAAGATGTGTAAAATTTTACATATTAAAACTACTATACCGGATATTACTCGTATAGAAATAAAGACATGTAAGATTTACAGATCTATGTATTCGAAACATGCTACGAGCAAGCGCGGTACGTGTCCGGCTATCACGTGATCTAAAATTTGTGATTACTGGTCAGAAAAAAATGATCATAAAAGCGAACAGTTTAAATCCTAATCAGATCGCACAGATGTGCCAGCTGATATGGATCTAAACTGTACGCACAAGCTATGAAGGTATATCTATGGAGTAAAGGGTTAACAGAAGCCTTCATCCAGATAATACATGGAAACCCTTATTTCCACTATCATTTAGACAAGAGGAAGTTCTTTGCGAGTAAACCAAGTTTTTTTTGCTTTTTCGTAAATGGATACATGTATGAGAATCATGGCACTGGTTATTCTCAATAAGGAAAATCGCTTCGCTGGTTTTCTGTACTTTCAGGACTTTGATTCGGAGAAGTCATGGTTGTTTCAAGTAATGGTATAAAGGGAACTAAATGTTTTAGCTGTATATATAATTTCCTTCTCAAACCAAGTTATAACTATATTTTACCAGATCATGTCTTATATCATTTGCTTCATGAAAAACATGCTCAGACACTTGACTTAAAAACAGTCAGGGATTAGCACTTAACAAAAGTGTTTGTATTAAAAGGGCACTTTACATTTTCCTTATGGGAAATAAGCAATCACAACATGTGGCTCTTGTAAGATTGTCCTTGTATAATAACGATCGAATGAGAGTAAAACAAAGCATAAAATCTTTGGAATTAAAAATGGGGTGTGTTCTGAAAAATTTCTATTGCTTTTACGTGTTCATGTTTATATCAACTCTCCTGCCAGGAGTTTTTTCTGGTCAAATTGATGCAGAAGCAATGTATAAATTGTTGTCATGGAGATTGGATGACATTTTGACAGAAACTAAATCTTTGAAAAGTAAGGTAGATAACATTGATAATAGGTTAAAAATCGTGGAGGAAAAGATGCTGGAAACTCAAACAACAACACCGAATTCTAATGGGCTCGTTATAACATACGATAGACAAGAATTGGAAAAAGAACTTAAAGAAAATATAAAAACGCAAGCGTTGGCTGTGGAAAAAATGTTGTTCACAGAAAAAAGGCTATTACGAGACTCTATGAAAAATCTCAACGCTGTTTTTGCGGACTTAAAATCCGAAATTCAAACGCATATTTCAATGTTTAACGCATCGATTAAAGAAGGAATTAACAACATTGAAACTGATTTTGATATTCTGAAGTCAGATAGTCAATTAGAAATGTCAGTATACAATAAAACTTTATTAGATGCGCTATCTAGTTCTAATGCGACCCTCCAAACTATGAAAAGATCCATGGAGACTAATATTGAAGAAACTGAAACAAGAATTCTAGCCGTTTTTGACAAGAAACAGAGTAAGTTTTTAATAGATCATCGAAGTTGTCAAATTTTCTACAATAGGGACACGACAGGGGGAAAGTCATATGTGATAGATTTTAACAGTTTATTTGTAAATATATTTTGAAAGAAATTAAAATTATCCTTAATTGCATGTATCCATTGTTCTTGTGTGTGTGTGTGTGTGTGTGTGTGTGTGTGTGTGTGTGTGTGTGTGTGTGTGTGTGTGTGTGTGTGTGTGTGTGTGTGTGTGTGTGTGTGTGTGTGTGTCACATATTTCTTCATCTGCGCGTGTGCAGTAACATAAATAAATTTTCAATAGTACGTTAATAAACAATCAATATTTTCTTATATACACTTGTTATTAAGACAAACAAAGACAAGAACAATTTTTCATAAACATCCCACCTTTAACCAGTAACATTGTGTTATTAATCAATCAGACGCTTTCTCAATGAATTTTAGGCTTCCGATTGGCTGAAGTATTGATCTAATTGCAGGCTATGAGAAAATGATTTTCCATATATCTTTTTGTATTTCATCAAGAGTCATTTGCCTTTAATTTAAAGAAATTTACGAGTTACAGCTTAAATTTCATTTGGCAAAATTGAACTCACTGTGACGATTTTTAAGTTTTTGCGAGTTTGTCGTCAAAGCGGCTAAAACTGAATTTTTATTTATTGTTTATAAAAACCTAAAATGTCTCAAATAACGCTTATCTGTATGTAAAAATATACAATATCACGCTCTTCCGATATGCATGACGTAGTGCATAAAACTGTGAATGTTTAGCTTCTCTGTCAAAAAGGGATGTGAAAAAGCGTAGATTATTTAAAAAATGGTAACTTGTGACGATTACATGTAACAGCTTTGTGTACGCTGAATGCCAGGTTTGTTTTTCATTCTGTACCCACAGGAATCTTTGTGTAGAACAAACGCGGCAAACTAGATGTTTGGAGTCACGCATTTGATGGGAAGCCATTAATCGATCAGAACAAGGCATCTCTATTTTTTATTTGATAATTACACAAATCTCAAAAATATATTGACTGAACAGATAAGTAAGCAATGTCTTCTGCTCAACATCATGACGTAATTTTAAGGATTTCGCCAAATTTACGAAGACACCTATTCCCATGACCTGCCCTCCCCCCCCCCCCCCCCCAATTTTAACAGAATTAACTGTAACAGTTGTTGTTTCATTTTTAGTATGTTTTGGGGAAATCACTATTGCGTTTTCTTACAGCGTCCATCTAAAACAGTCGATGTTAAAGCCAATTTATTGTCGCAGTCATTCGGCGGAATTTGAAATATATTAAAAGAACAATTTTTTAAACATTTAAAGACATTTGCTTTTGTTAGTTTGCGTGTTATTCATATTAAAGTGCAGCTGTCTTAATAGGAAACACCATTTTTGAAAGTGATAATCTTAATATGATATCGTTGTCTTATCTGACAGGTGCAACACAGACCACTCTCAACTCCTTACAGGCCAGTTTAAATACGCTGTCTACATCTGTGTCTGACATTTCGTACAAACAGACCTACACCATACAACCAGAACTAAAGTCGTTGTCCTCTCGGATATCTTCGGTCTCATCATCGTTGTCGTCCGAATCGTCATCTTTGTCATCTAGGATATCATCGCTTTCAGACAGAATATATGAGGAGGAGAGTAAGTATGAGTTTGTTCTTCGTTCACAATCTTTCATCATTAAAAATGACAAGGTATACTTTGCTTAATTCTAGATGTAACAGCGTATGAATTTTTTTAAAATAAAAACAAACACACATTTATCAAATATAACGCCAGAAAATAAATTATAATAAAGATTTATAATAAAAGATAAAGGCCACAGTCTTGTGAAACAGCCGCAATGCTTATTTTTCATATGATATTGCTTCTATCTGAGAGCAAACCCGCAGCGTCACGGCAATAGCGCCTAGCCCTGCAATTCCGACGGAGCAACCAATTAAGCTAAACGGAACAACCCAAACAAGGTTGATCGGATAGCCCTTATATACGTTATCATCACTGCAAGACATCAGTAACGGGTTATTTCACAGATAACAGTACTGAGTATATGTACGGATATACTTTTTACGGCAGCCACACTGCACAAATAGCGCTACTGTGAATTTCAAATCATAGTGCCTCTAATTGGGAGCGAACCCGCACCGTCACGGCGATAGCGCCTAGCCCTGCAATTCCGACGAGGCAACCAATTGAGCTAACCGGGACAACCCCATGATAAGATAATCCTTATAATTACGTTATCATCACTGCACGACATCGGCTACTGATTATTTTATTGATAACAGTTCAGACTATATGTACGGGAATACTTTTTATGTCCGTCAAACTGTACAAATAGCTCTGCTGTGAATGTCATGTTTGAAATGTTGTCAATGTGTCATTATGCATATGCTCAAGCTTTGCAAACAGCTTAATATTTAAATAAGATTCATAAAAATATTACGAACAAATATCAGAGTTGGTCATGACTGCTACAACCAAGCAGCTATGAAAATATAATGTGACGATAATTCTAAAATTTCACAGATTTTTTACCTAACTGTATTAAATAGGCAACCGGCGATATCTAAAATTATGGGACAAACACATACTTAATAGTACTGTAATCCTTTTTATATAAACGACTGTTCAATTAGCCTTGGAATGAAATAACTGCATTATGTGTACATTTACTTTCATTTCACATTAAAATCAATTTTATTTATTAAAATAATATATATGATATTTCTTTTAACTTCGTCGCCTTTTCTATTGTGTTACAAAGTACATGATTGATTATCGCCTTTAATATAAAAATGTATGCCAGTTAAGAATATGTGATATTTCTACCATTATTTAAGGTGGATGGACACGTTGCTCACCCAGGTTGACGTCAAAAATTAAATACTATATTGTCCTAATCTTATTAAATTTGGTCAGAATAATTTGTGAGGATTGCTTTATTGAAATATGCAAACTTTTTCCAATTACCGACGACTGTTATTGAAAAACAACGCCATAAATGAAGGCACCCTGATTTCTTCCATTTTTCCATAAACGTAGAGATTTTACTATGTAGTTTACGCCAAAATTATACGAAATTTGCAGTGAACATGCACCGGTACAAGTAAAATATGATTTTAGTAAACTATTTGAATTGAGACATTCTATGTACTTGAAATATCATAATATTCTGTGTAACGCGAGCTTTTTTGGCACAGTTTTTAGCATATCCCTACTGTCTTCGACGTTATATAAGCGCGAAAGCAGACGATGAACTATTTTGTATTTTTCTTATTTATCTTAGTTTTCTGTTTTGAACGCTGTTTGCGCAACTGGGACGCCATCGTGATTAATACGAGGTTTAATCTCTTGTTTTCTATACTCGTTTGATCAAACAGCCTACGGAGATCGGAAAATAGCGAGTGCACCTGTCGGACGTCCTTTGTCGTCTGCAGTGACAATTTTAGAAAGCAATTAACTATGTGTTATATGCATAAACACTATTGAATCGTTTTTCTAAACAATCAAAGTTAGCTATTCATGGTTGCGTCTCAAATGAACACGAAGGTCATGGAAACAACAGAGCCCCGTAGCCGTGCAGATGAATGTTATAGCTGCGCTTCGATGCTATGCAGGTTATTGTTTCAGCAGGAAAGAAAAGGTGATTAAAGTGCAGTTTTGCTTTCACCGCGTGTTTAGAACTCTTTTAATGCAATATTCGTCAGCTAATCAACAAAGGACACTAGTCGGGTACTTCACAGGCAAGCAAAAGTGTTATCCAAATGAATGCTGTGCACACTATTTACAAGCTGTAAGCTGTTTGTTGGTTGCAAACCCTTTATTAACGAGCCTAAAACCGCGCTTGCATTTGACAAAATGGGGTCCCGAGGACTAGCAAGAGCCGGTAACATTGAGTTAAAGGCCCTAGCAAAGAGCCGATCAATATGAAGTATGGGCTGTTCATAAATAAGAAGAAAAACATATTTCGCTAATGAAAAATATTTAAAAACAGTCTTTACATTCGACTTATTTATATAATTCGCAAATGTTATTTTATCTAATTAAATATTTACGCTGGACACATCCATTAAACTTCAAATGTAATAAATTAATCGGGATAACAATTAAATGTCATTAAAAATTGTTTAAATTTTTTACAAATAAAAGCAAACAAAAAACAAAAGAATAAAGAGTTATTTACACCAGATAAATAGAGTCAGTTTACGTTTCCGTTTTTAAAACAAGAAATCTTTAAATGCTTTAAAATGATAGTGTCTCTAGCTGGGAGCGAACCCGCACCGTCACGGCGACAGCGCCTAGCCATGCAATTCCTGCGACGTAACCAACTGAGCTAACCGGGACAACGCCAAAAAACGTTGATCGGATAGCCCTGATATACGTAACAATCACTGCATGACATCGGTAACGGGTTAATTTACTGATAACAGTACTGACTAAATGTACGGGGACTTTTAAGTTATTTTTATATGTAATACTGTTACATGTTCTAAGTATAGAGTATCTTCATTATAAAACGAAAACTGTACTATTGCTCATAGTTACTTGCCATTGAGTTGTTAATTAAAATAACAAAGACGGGCTTAGATAATTACAAAATGCAGTTATTGTTGTTTTAGAAAGAAAAGTTGCTTTTTCTGCATACATCTACAACCAGCCTGATAGCATTTACTTGCCAAATGAGAGGATTATATTTGACCAAGTATATTACAACGAAGGAAGTGGATACAGCTCATCATCTGGGATCTTCACTGCACCGAAAACTGGCACGTATGTTTTTTCTGTCAATATAGAGGCTACGAATGCTGGAGAAGGGCATGTACTTGTGATGATTAATGGTTATAATCAGTGTGAAGCTTTGGCAGAAAAGGGTTATGACAATACAGGAGGATGCACAGCCGTATCGTATGTCTACTCTGGACAGCAGGTGTGGGTGCAGACAGCTGCTGTTGGTCTCTCACATCTATATGTATACAAGTACAGAAGCCAATTCAACGGATTTCTAATAGACTAAATTATGATTAAGTCATTTTTAATGAGAGTTCACTATGACTGGTAGCCTCAGGTAAACGATATAGGTATAGTCCGATTTTACGCAATGAGCCGTGAATGTACTTTTGTATTTATAGATTTTTGGAATATTCCACAAAATAGGGATGTTAGATATTACCATCATATCTCATTATGTTGAAATTGTACTGCTCTAAAACAAAAGATGTCATGGCCGTGGCAGTAACGCTCCTGATTGCTGGTAATATGCCACAAGGATTGTGTGTTCGAATCCCAAAAGGAGATATCATTTTGGGTTTTTTTTAATGTCATTTTTTTCAATACATTCAAGTAGACACCGACAAAAAGGACACTAAACCGTACAAATTTCGATTAAGCTTTCATCAAGCGAGTTGATGAAATGTCGCGATCGATGATTACTCAAAACACAGATTTTGTGCGATGCCAAAACAGTGTACAAAGTGGTTTTGAATTAACTTAAATGATAAAAGAAAGAGAATGAAACAACAAGTGTTTACAGACCGCAAGGATTCATAATTGTCAACGCTGCTTTGGTACGGAGGTGTATGGGGTCAGGGCAAGCTGCTTAACAAAAATATATTGTTAAAAATGGAATGAACATGAACACAATTAAAAGGGGGTTGCAAAATATAAAGATAAAACAGCTCAATACTATCAAAATATCATATGAACTAAATTAAAATTGTAAAACGGAAATGAAAGACAAAAATAAAACAAGAAATATCTTTAAAAAAAGATAAACGGCGTTGATGGAAAAGATTTTTATATATAAGAAAGAAAGAAATAAAGAGCGTGCAAAAATTTCGTCTGATGATAATACGTCGATTAAAGAAGAATGTCTAATGTTAACTGTACATTTATTCAGTTTCAATAAAATACCTCTTGTAGAGTCAACTCTAAAGTACTAATGACGAATAACTGTTATTAAAATACAATAAATGAAAATAATAACTTGTTACAAGAGCGAAATATAACCAACTTTTACGAATTTAACTTAAAAAAGTGTCCCTCCCGAGAATTGAACCCGGGGCATCCGCTTCAGAGGACAGTGTGATAACCACTACACCAAGGCGATTTGAATGTCTTGACTTGAAATTAACAATCAGTATCAAAGGAACTAAAAAGGAACCAGTAAAAACCAGAATTATCTGCACTTCTCTGTCGTTTTACACTGTGTATTATACTCGAGTGTTTACCTGACACCCATGAATATTCCATACAAATTCGTATTTAAGCCATCAAATGACTTAACTGGTTATTTATACCGTAAATATCTTTTTCTCCAATACAATTATCGCTTTTAAAAACGAAAATGCCCGAACATGTAAGTGCCATGTAAATATTAACACACAATATTAAAATCGTTACGGTAATCATTAATGAGACCCACTAATAACCAATCAAAATAATCTATTTGATTTTCCCGCTGCATAATAAGTTTTATTAACGATATTTCATTGGTCGAAAAACTAGGTCAAAAGTGAGCTTAGACAGCTAACGCCGTAAAATACTCTTATCGGTTTCGAACACGCAATGTTTTGCAGCAAAGCCCACTGAGCAATTGCGTCGTGACCGAATATCTGCTACTTTGAAAAGGTTTTAATGTCATATAAGTAAAGTAATTTAACGGTAACTCTGTAAAGTGACGCACTTTACCTATGTTGTAATATAACAGTGGACTTGTCCGAAAGGTCACAGCTTACGGGTCAAAATCGAACTATACATGTATCAACCTGAAACCAAAGCCTTATGGATTTGATTCAATTATATCTCCGATTTAAAGTGTGTCAACAATTCGAAGTCATACATGCTATTATTACAATAAACGTTTAAATTGTAGTTTGCTTAAAAGTGATTTTAAATGAAATTGGAAATAAGTTGTTGTTATAAGGTTAGCACTTGAAAAATAGAAGATTTCTGTTCGATTTATCCTGCGTGCATATATTTTTATTATGAATGATAAATATAATAACCGAAACTAATGAATTTTGAAATTAAAACATAACAGGTGGGCATATTTGATATTTAAGGTATCAAACGAATGGTTAAGTCAACTTCAAACTATAACTTCAATAAAACTGTTGTCGAATACATGTACCAAATATGTAGGCATGTCTTTATCTAAAGCTTATTAATCTAAGATACAGAATACGTATATCTGCTGGTCCGGGACTGGTTCATTTCTGTATTCATTTGTTATATGTCTTCTTTAATAAAATCATGATTAACAATTATGGAGTTGCTTCGATTTAGGCTGTTTTAAATAATTTAATAAATAACAATATAAATGAGATATTATTATCAAATAATTTTTATATTGAATTGCTTGGACTTCTTTATCTAAGATTTTTGTTGTTGTTTTGTTTCCTGAAAATTGTGTCATTCACTGTCTATTCAATGTTTTGATACTGTATATCCCATACAAAAGTATTACTTTGTCTGCATGATACTTGTAATTTATAGACATTGCGCCGTAGAAGTTATTTTAAATTGTTTCAGAAGACTATCTAACACCATAAATCTATTAATTGAATAATGTCATCAAAATTATCATTTTTGTTATGCACCTTATTTGAGGTACAAGACGGTTTAAACTGATACATGTAAAGGTACCATTATACCAATATTATTTGTTAAATTAATAAATAAATTGCTCGCTCTGTTATTATGTATTCATAATGTATACTTCCGAAATTTACCATTTTTTGAAAACCCGACCATTTTGTTACTTGCAGCATGTATATTTAGAGCAAATGAAATCATGTAAACTATTAAAGATAACTAATATGCATGTGTACGTACAATTTAATATTATATAGATAAATGTGTTACATAGAAAATGAAAATATGTATCCACTTGATTGAAAACAAAAAACAAAAACAAAAGAAGAACTTTTATTATATGCGAGTGCTGCTTTAAGTTACGGCTGGATATTCTTTCTTGAGAGTTGTAAATAAACCTGACGGGTTCGAATCCATACTTATGTAACTTGCTTTAATAGCATGTACTGGTTACGTGGATGCCGACATGCTTTAATACTGGAAGTTCGAAACCCAGACTATTGAGACAAGGACTTCTTCGCAGCAATACAGCAGCCCTATTTACCCACCTTACTTATACGCACAACTAATTAATGACAAACAACTGTATGATGGGATAAGGCCGCGATATTTTATTTCAAAATAGAAAGTTAAACATGGCACATATAAAGCACATTATGATAATGATTTTATATAATGACTTTATATAAATATAAGGGGAAACTGAATCCCACAAAGATTGTATTTGGTGTAATTTGTCTGTTTTCAAATAATGTGCCATGCCTGAAATGCATATTCTGTGTGTTGAAGGGCACGAAACTGTATATAACGTAAGAAGTTCGCCAACGAGTTACCTCCCTATAAAATAAAGATTTTGATTGCAATGTTCAACGTCAGCTGTATCCCCTGCTAAGATGCAAATTGATACAGAAGAAAGAGAAACCAGAAACCAGCCAAAATGCAGAGTAATCCAATTCCTCCCCCTTGTATGAACATCACATTCTTTTCTTTCTGTGTAAGGCTAAGGTTACACAATCTTTGTTAATAAGAAAATTAAGTATTCTTGATCAAAGAAAAATACAAATTACGAAGGGAGTTCGCAAACGAGTAACCTCCCTTTAAAATAAAATGATCTCCGCTGTTATTTTGTAATGCTCAGCATCGGCTGTACCCCAGCGAAGATGCAAAGCGATACAGAAGGTAGAGGAACCGAGCACCAGCTAAAGTGCAAAGTAATCAGATTCTTCCACCTTGGATGAACATTACATATATATAGCGAAAGCGGGTCAATATCTAGATTTATTGACTCGGTTATTTTGGGGGTGTGACCAGTCGCGTTGCGTCTATGTATAGTTCATGTAATAATCACAGTTACTGCATCGTACATTTTCAATAAATACCTGTAGTACATGGATACGTCTTGAATTAACTGGGTTTACATGTCATAACTTGTCAGAAAAACTCATTAGATTCATTTTTTTATTAAATGCTGAAAAGTATTAATGAATTCAATCAAATTGATTTAATTTGATTAACGAATTAAATTTTATTAATTTCCCGAATGGTAAATTAATTGTTTATTTCATTAATTTTCTGAATAAACAAATCAATTAACATATTAATTAATCGATTTTTTTTATTTGGGGGGGGGGGGGGGGGGAGTGGTGATCGTTGTTTAATTAATTAATTAATTTTGATAGATTATTTAGCAAACGGTATTCCAAAAGGTTCTCTTTTTCGTTAATTGCTTTTCGCGTCCTATTTGAATTGATATACTTATAACAAACATGCTCTCTCGCTTCCTCTCTTCTTTTTCGCTGCGTGGGGAGGCTGTGTTTTGTGAGTGTGGCTATTCCTGATTTTACTTTTTATAATTTATTAATTATAATTATTTTATTAAGAAATTGATTAATTTATTTATTAATTACTAAAAAATAATTGCTTACTTACTTAATAAACTAATTGATGATAAATTACTTGAATAAGTTTATTGTACGATTAAACTCAGTCTGAATAAATTAATAAAACTTCAGCAAACATATTATATTGTCAAGTGAATACCTTATTTTAAATTATTGTGTTCATATTAAGGTTTTGAAGAGGTTTACATTTTAAAACATAAAAATATTATTTTTATTTAAACATGATATTAAAGATGAAGAACACATCATGTACTGAAAAAAATGCTATAATTTCTTTGTCTCCTAACAGTGAAACTTTCTTATTGTTGACATTGTTTTCAAACGTCTCACCTATTGTTTCGACTTTATAAACATCGTAGTTTTCGATGCGTGTATCCATGGTTCTGTACAACATGTTCAGCATATCAACAACCTGCATAGGTGTGCTGTTACTGCAATATTACAAGAATATTTTTTCTTATTTTCTTTTATGGTTTCCAGTGACATAGAGTTTTCTTAGTTAATAAAAATTGGTAGTTTCACTGTTATTTTGAATCATTGGAATACCATTTTTATTTTCTAAGTAAACAATTACATAAATACTGTCAATATTTTACCTGGATTATTCATGAACATTGTCAATAGAACTTCAGGATATTTATAAGCGTTCTCGAAAGTTTACCCTGAAAGCACTAAACACGGTCAATAGTTAAAGGGATATTCATAAACATTGCCAAAAGGTTATCTAGATATTCATAAATATTTTCAATAGTTTACCTGAGTCTATATTTGTTGACATCGTCAAAAGTTTATGTGTGTATTTATAACATAATGAATAATTCAGCGGGATATTCATAAACATTTATGGTTATTTACCAGGATATTCTGCAACATTGTCAATTATATATACGTTGCCAATATCTTGCCTGAATATTCATAAACATTCTCAATAATTCATGGACCTTGTAAATTACTTACCTTGAGATTTTTGTGAAGCCAACGACATCAGAAAACATGATCGACGCCGAAGCAAACGATTCAGGTATACAATTCCCAGTTTGCATTAGATTCTGCGCGACCGGCTTTGGCAACAACTGATACAGGAGTTCTACAGTTTTACTCCTTTCTTTCTCCAGCTCTTCACATAAATGCTCTGTTTGTAGTTTTTCTTCTTCTAAAGTCTTGGTTTTTTCTTGAAGTTTGTACGATATGTTGACAACATTGGTGACGAGGACCACAACGACTGGAAACATTATGATCGCCAGAGTAAGTTGGACAGCACTCGCTGCTAATGTACTCTGCAAGAGACCATTCTCGGAGTTCGTTCTCTGAAAACGGAAGTACAATTATCTAGTCTAGAGGAAAAAAAGACTTCATTTTGTTGCAAAATAAAACCCAGTCATTAAGACCACCACGCCCTTTCGATGGTTCTCATAACAGGTTTGCACAATCTATTAACTGAAAGTTGTTGATCATATAAAGTGTAAAATATGCATGTCAGGAATCGCCACACTCACAAAACACAGCCTCCCCACGCAGCGAAAAAACAGAGGAAGAGATTGAGAGAGAGAGAGAGAGAGAGAGAGAGAGAGCATATTTTATATAAGTATGTCAATTAAAAAAGGACGCACCAAACAATTAACGAAAAAGAGAACATTTGGGGATACCGCCTTCGGACGGTCAGTGGCAAAACAAATTGCCACTGTGGGTTTAAACCAGGTTCTAGGGTGCACGGACCTCACTCTTGCCCCAACAGGTTCTCATATAAACAAACAAGTAGAAGTTGTCTTGGTAAAATGACTCCAACTCACCCATCAGCTCAACAATGTTGCATGCAAAAGCACACAAACATGTAAAACATAAGAAGTTAATAGCATTGCAAAGCCAAATGGGCGAGTACTCGATGATCTTACCGAGACCAAGGCTACTGGAGTCAAATTAGCAAGAACACGATGACAGGGATTAAAAAACAAATCGAGTTTAGGTTCTTTCTTTATAGAAAAGATTTCCCCGTAAGCCTTCATTAACTCTTAAACCCCTGCCACCCCTGTTAAAGGCACCGATTCTGTGTGGAATGTTTTAATGTCTTCGAAGTGGTTAAAATCAATTGTGATATTTTTTTACGTCTATAAATGGCTGAACAGGACAGAATTTCACTGTAATTTTGGGTGAAATTTTACGCGTTCGTAACGCTAAAACAACGTGTGCCTTAAAACAATTCACTAATTAGTTGGCTGTATAAAATATTACATCATCATTCACTTTGTTAACACTTATTTTACTGTAACATATTCAGTTAAGGGCCGTCTTCAATCCTCATTGCACTGACAGTGGTAAAAATTAAGAAAAATATCAAAATCTTTGTAATGGCATAGTGCAGTTCAAAAAACTTTGCCCCAAAAATCGTTATTAGTGTATCTTCTTTTTACATATAAAGAAAAGTTAGAACAGAAAAGACAAAAAGTTGATCTAAATATTTCCTAAAGTTCTATTTACATAAATTCACAAAAAACTAACCAATACAAAACATTATTTTAAATTCCTTCATAAGTGATATCATCCAGCAAGAAAATGTTGTGAACTTTTTAAAGAATGTTCAACTACGAAAAGAGAAATAAACTTTTGTCACCCATTTTTGAAAGCGACCAGAAAATTGAAGGTAAAACACACTTTTACTAATATCTCATAAAGCATAAAGTTTAAGTAAGTAAAACATGTTAGTCAAGAGGACAAAAGATGTTGTTGTCAGTATCAAAATACTCATGTGGGCATTTAAAATAATGTTTTGTGTTGTTTAGGTTTTGTGAATATATGTAAATAGAAGTTTGGGGATTTATCATGACTGTTCTAACGTGTCTTACCACATGCAAAATAAACCTACACTAGTAAAATTCGTTTGAGCAAAGGTTCGTAATTGGTATTTTGATAATGTTCTTTTTATCGATGAACCTGCAATGAGGACTGTAGTTAATAAATTTTGATATTTGAAAACACTGGATATTTTTGTCTTGATACGTGACCAGGCACCTTTGAATGCTTCAAAATGAAAACAAAAGAATTTTTATAAACAAAAAGAAATTACCTCAATTATACGGTTCGCCAAGCTGGTTTGTATATATTCCAAGATGCTGATATAACTCGTCATATTACCAAACCAAATGTGACTAATTTTAACAGATGTTTTCTTGACTGCATTCAGAATTATAGTATTCCTCATTGCCTCAACATCTCGTTCAAGACTGGAATTTGAATAAAGTTTATTCCAAAGTTTTCTAGTAAAAACCGATTGTCGGTTGCATTTGTTGAGAAAGTTCACTCCGAGGACCATCTTCTCTTGAAACCAGAGCAAATCTTGTTGCGAAAAACTTCCTGAAAACACAAACAAATGTTTTTGAAAATCTGGTTAACTTTAAATATTCGGCGAAGTTCAGAAACGTTATCATTTGCAAAAAGGCTCATTGCCGCCAAGTGGTAACACGTTTAGTAATAAACTAGTAAACTTTTTTTTCAAATCAATATTCATTTGGTACACTGCTAGATAAGGAACTTTCGATTTGGCACATTTTTCTATACTTAGTAAAACGAAAACAGACAAGTTATTACTTTGCGTAACTATGCGTAGCTACAACTATAGATATCGGATAAATTGTGCAAACCGCTTTCCATAATAAATGAGAGTTCAGTAACCATATTTTAAGTGTTATGAAGTATCCTAATTTATTTCAATAAACAATGATTTAGAAACATAATAGAATAAGTATTTGTCGGAAATAAGGACAATAATACAAAATAAAGACAATAATAATAATAAAAAAACATGAGTCCCGTCGTGTGAAAAAAAACGTCTTCGAAAAGTTAACTTCATTCCTTGAAATCACGTCAAAACGTTTGAAGCAGACGACATTCAGTATCCTGCATTTTTTGCAGTAATAAATACAAAATGCAGTCAAATTTTGTAATAAAAATATCATTGCCAATTGTATTCCCAAAATATTTAAAGTTGTATTAGTAACATGATAACATGAACTATCACCGAAGACAAATTTTTCTAAGACGAGGCTCCACTGTTGTTGTTGTTGTTGTTGCTGTTGTTTTCTGGAAATACCTTTAGCGTAGTATATACTTCCGAGAGCCCTTTCGATACCCGCTTGTTCTTTACTAAAGATAAGCAATTTAAAAGCCGTGAAGTCACCCCAGGAGGTAAACGGATGATCATAATCCATACTTTCTGTCATAACTGTTTCGATGGTTGCAATGATACCGGAATAGAACAGCAATGCTTGGTTCACAGTGAAGTTGTTACTTCTAAATTTCCTAATATGGTCAATGAAAGAATCACGTGACTGAAAATAGTCCGGTTCTTGCAATAGCTGCCATTTTGTCAATATCTTGATCTTCAAATCGGTTTTATTGTACTGTATCACCAAGCGCTCGTATGTTACGTCTGCTGATAGAAATAGAGCAGTTGTCCCCCTTTCCAGTTGAAGTTCGTGGACCAGTTTTCCCAGTTCAATACTATAATATAAGCTGTCCTTAATCTGGTTGTTAATTCGATACATCTGAAATGTATAGTGCGTTATCGATAATTTGATCGTCACGGGAGACAATCGCTTAAGAGTTGTTACTGTTGTCTTTATGCGGTAGCATTCCGCTACAATAGACAAGCAAATTTAAAAATGGCTTACCAGTTAACATTATGAAGAAATATCATAATCTTCAACAACTTGGTTTACATAATAGTAAGTAGAAAAAAATTGTAACGCGATAGTACATTTATGAATGTAGTATGAATATCGTAATAGATCGGAAAATTTAGATCGAAATACACAACCTAGTGCGACGTTGTTATGACGTGACATAGAAAACAAAGAAACTGCAAAACTTCTGAATCGAGAAATTCCACTGTGTGATACGGATTTATCAGTATTGCGGATACGCGCTGTACTATACTAAATCAGTCATGGGAATAAAATGAAAGGAGAATTTTGACGTTTACTAAAACATGTATATTTACCTCAACGGCCTCTTGTAAACTGAGGATGTTTTGAATAATTACGATGATTGTTGGAATTGAAGTTAGAGTTAAAAACTTCACCAGTTTCAAGATCCTATCTCTTTTACTTTTTGTAATCACACAGCAGAAAAACTGTCTGCTAGCGTGTTCCATATGGTATGTTCGGTTGGTCGGAACCATCTTCAACGTAGCCTAAATGATCATCCACAATGACTGCAACAATAATGAAATGTATTAATAATATTAAAGTAAAATATGCATATCAGGAATCGCCACACTCACAAAACACAGCCCGCCATTCCCCTAGGCAGCAAAAAGGGAGAGAGGAAGAGAGAGTATGTTTGTTATAAGTATGTCAATTCAAATAAGACGCCACAAACTAACGAAAATGAGAACCCTTGGGCTTACCGCATTGAAAAGGTCAGTGGCAAAACAAATTGCCATTTGGGGTTTAAACCTGGTTCTAGTGTGCACCAACCTCACACTTGCCCCAACAGGTTCTCATATCACAAAACAAGTTCAAGTTGTCTTGGTGAAATAACTCCAACCCACCCGTCAGCTCAACAATGTTTAATTCATAAGCACACAAACATACAAAACATACGAAGCTAATAGCAGAACAGAACAGAACAGAACAGAACATCTCTTTATTAAACTCAAGCCATATACTGGCACGTGAGCATACAATGCGTACAATCTTCACGTGACATGGTAATAAATAAATATAACATGAACATAAACACGTATCATAATATCGGGGGAAAAATAAATAAAAAGATGAGAAATTGAACAACATTATAAAGATTAACATCAAGTAAATCTGTCATGTAGTTTTACGGGTGAATAACAGAGGAAAAGAAAGGGAAAAAACAACAACAAAAAAAAACAAACATCTACACAGAAATGGTTGGGGGATAACGAGAGAACCGAACATGTGGGAAAATAGGCGGTAACATAGTGCAGATCGTCTATGAATAAAGTTATTAAAGTGTAATAACATTTGTTTGGTACTATACATATTTTGAGGGATAAAAAAGCATTGAAATTTGAAAAAGACTATAGTGATTTGTCACGAGAAAAAAGGTGTGTTACAATCGGGTTTTTTGATTGGTTGAGTTGTAATATGTGTAGACGCAACAATTGTACTAGTGACATTTATAATAATTGTGACACAAAAAGGATTTATAATAATGTTGACAACAAGTTGTTTAAAGTAAGTAACTTACTTTCATAAATACTGTGCAGTTTGCGCATTTTGGTAACATGACAGTATGCAATATATTAGAATTTTGTAAAAAAAAGTCTTTAATCCTGTGTACAATGAGGATATCAAATGTCTACATGTAGATTCAGTAAGATAGTGGGAATGATACAAATGAATCTGCAGAGAATGAATTATTAGATCTGCGTTTTGGAATAAAATAGCAAACATTTTCTTTCTTTAATTACTTTTCTACATCAAGAAGTAATTTAATTGAATACAACTTATACATGTATATAGTTGCACAAAGTAGTAAGTAGTTAACATGTTCTTTTTGATATACAATGATAGAGATCCAATTAATATACAAATAAGCATTAGTATGATAACAGTATCAATAAGTTCATCTTAGTAAATGCTTAACTGTTTCAACAAGGAATCTTATGAACTGACATAATTTGGACAATTGTTTTGAAGGAGTTAGAGTCATAAGCTCTTTGAATTTAAGAATGTTTGGATTTGTCCAGTAATAATGTTTTACAAATGTTTTCCTTTGCTCAGAGAAGAAAGGACACTTTAGTAAATAGTGAAATTCATCTGCGACTTCAGTCGGATCATTACATAAGAAACAATGTCTATCTGCAATATCATTGTTTTCCCACCTTCCAGTTTCACAGGGGAAGAAGTGGTTGCTTGATCGGAATTTAAGAAAATAACTAGCATCAGATTTTTTAAGTTCTATTAAGTATTTCTCTATTTGGATAGATTCTTTAAATATGGAGTAATTCAGGCCTTTTGTTGATTGTGATAAGCGATTATGCCAGTTCTGGATGTTTTGATCTATAAGTATTTGTTTAATTGTTAGTTTTAATGATTTGCTTTGTACATGTATGTTATCTTGTTCTAGCCGTAGGTCAAATCTACCAGTTTCATTTAGGATTTTCTTAATGCCTGTTATCCAATTAGATTCAAAATTGGGAATATGTTGCATATATTTGTAAATGCGGTATGATATTTTACTTTGGTAACCAGTAATGATTTTATTCCAAAAGTTAATCATTCTTGATTTTATTACAATATTCAAAGGGTATCTGCCTAATTCTGCATATAGTATGTAGAGTGGAGTTTACTTCATTAAATGAGTAAGTTTTCTGAGAAAATCATTATGTACTCTTTCTATTAAAGTTAAGTCTTCATATCTCCATATTTCAGATGAATATATTAGTATTGGTACTACTGTATTATCAAAAAGCTTTAAGGCCAGATCAACAGGTAAATTTAGATTATTTAGTCTTTTGAATAAAAGATACATTGCTTTTTTTGCTTGTTGTGTTAAATGTAGCCTTGTAGCAAGGAAACTTCCAGATTAAGAGAAAATAGTTCCTAGGTATTTATAACTGTTTACAATTTCAATTTGTTCATCTCCTATTTTAAAGGAATAATTGTTGTTATTTCTAGAGCCAAATATAATTGCCTTGGTTTTACTAATATTAATTTTTAGTTTCCAGTTGTTGCAATATTCTACAAAGTCATTTAAACAATTCTGGAGTTTTATATGGTCTTCTGAAATTAGTAATGTATCATCAGCATACAGTAATATTAGTATTCTGAGAAAAGTATCAAGTTCATTTTCTATATCAGTAAGTTCAATACCATAATGTCCTTTAGATTTCAGGAAAGATTCAAGATCATTAAGAAAAAGTGAGAAAAGCAAGGGAGATAAATTCTCTCCTTGACGAACCCCGCCATTACTATTGAAAAATGTGGATTTAACATTGTCCCTAGAAGTACATGACTTTATGTTTGAATACATATTCCTAACAACTTGAAAGAACTTTCCATTAATGTTATAGGATAATAATTTTTTCCAAAGACCAACCCTCCACACAGATTCGAACGCTTGGGTAATATCAATAAATATACAGCTTATCTTCTTTTTATAATGTCTTAAAATTTCAACGAGAGAATATAATGTGAAAATATGGTCTGCTGTGGAATAGTTATTTCTGAATCCAGCCTGATTTTCAAAGAGGATGTTGTTTTGTTGTAAAAATTTATTTAGCCTTTCATTTAAAACAGATGTAAAAAGTTTGCTTATGCACCTGAGTAAAGTAATAGGTCTATAGTTATCTGGCTGTTGTGGATCACCTTTATTTTTATATATAGGTATGATAATACTCTCAGACCATTGGGATGGTATAATTCCAGTGTTAAGAACAATATTGAAGAGAGAGACATATATTGGGAGCATTTGTTCCTTTGAAGCTTTGATGTACTCATTTAAGATGTTGTCAATTCCAGTTGATTTTCCATTTTTAAGATTGTTGATACTCTTGAGTATCTCTTCAGGCGTTATTTCACCATTGAGTGTCATATCATTATCATTTAAGTTAATATCATTTACATATTCTGTATCATTGTTATTATGCAATGGATTATTATTTATACATTCAAAATGTTAAAAGAAAAAAAGCAACATATGCATATCAGGAATAGCCACACTCAAAAAACACAGCCTCCCCACGCAGCGAAAAAGAAGAGAGGAAGATAGAGAGAGCGCATGTTTTATATATGTATGTCAATTCAAATAGGACGCCACAAACAATTAATAAACAAGAGAACCTTTGGGGATACCGCCTTGGAACGGTCAGTGGCAAAACAAATTGCCACTGGGGGTTTAAACCAGGTTCTAGGGTGCACCAACCTCACACTTGCCCCAACAGGTTCTCGTATCACAAAACAAGTACAAATTGTCTTGGTGAAATAACTCCAACCCACCCATCAGCTCAACAATGTTGCATGCAAAAGCATACAAACATATAAACATAAGAATTTAATAGCATTGCAAAGCCAAAGGGCGGGTACTCAATGATCTTTCCGAGACCAGAGCACCTGGAGTAAAATCAGCAAGAACACGATGACAGGGATAAAAGAAACAAATCGAGCTTTTAGGTTCTTTTAAGAAAAGATTTCCCCATAAACTTTCATAAACTCTTACACCCCTGCCACCGTCGTGCAACCAAAGAGGTAAGCATAATGATCAACTGTAGATGGGTTAATCACCAGGCCTGCAGAGCGCTGTAAAATATCATGTTGGTAACCTTTCTTTTTAAATTGACAGATGGTTTTTACGAATAACCGGGAGAAATTAACATCGCCTTTTATCTTCTTAAGTTTATAAATTAAATCTCCATAAAAAACTGGCTGTGAAATTCCTTGTTGCAATAGTGATTTTAAACTGCAGCTGTATTTATGAATTAGATCTGGATATCGGCGATAAAACTTGCAAAAGGTTTTCCTTAATTTGTGATACCGATAACCTTGTTTTAAAAGTTTTTCTGTAATGCAAAGATTACGTTCATTGAAATCATTCACATCGTTGCAAGCTCTTGAAAAGCGAACAAGCTGTGAGATATAAACCCCGTAAGAAGTTGCACGAGGAACATCGCCGTCTAGAAACGGAAAATTTACTATATTAAAATTAAAATCATCTCTTTTATCATAAATTTTAGTAGTGACGTAACCATTTTCGATGGATAGATTTAAATCAAGGAAGTTTGCTTGCTTTTCTGAAGTGTTCGCTTTGTTAAGCTGTAGTTCTTAAGGATAAATCTTATTAACCAGTGATGGAAAATGGTTATTATCTATATTTAATAAATCATCAAGGTACCTCGAGGTGTTGTTAAAAGCTGTAATAATATCATCTTGATGTTCGGTAGAAAGAGATAACATGAAATCTCTTTCATAACAGTATAAAAACAGATCAGCAACAAGGGGTGCACAATTAGTACCCATTGGAATGCCTATTACTTGTTTATAAATAGAGGTACCAAATCTCAAATAAATATTATCCAATAAAAATGTGAGCGCCTAGATAAGGTCTTGACAGGTCCATGAAGTATAATTATCATAAGAACCATCTGTAAAGAATGCCCTATGTTCATTACAAGCAATAAATGTTTTATTTTCTCTAGCAAAAGTTTTTTCAATGAGACTGGTTAGCTTGTCTCTTATTAAATTATGAGGGAGAGAAGTATACAAGGTAGAAAAATCATATGTAGACAAACAGAACGCCTGAAAATTATTTGATTTAAGTTTCTTCAAAACGTCATTTGAATTTTTTATAGACCAAAATAAATTTTTGCCAGTAGTTTCAAAAACTTTTTCGCAATACCTAATTACATGTTCTTTTATAGCTGTAAGACAAGATGTTAAGAGCACGGATAACTTTGTTGTAGTACAAGAACTAGAGTTAGCGATAAATCTTGCTTTGTACGGTGTTTTGTGCATTTTAGGCAACCAATACATAGTAGGTACTTTGTCTTGTTTAGGCTCAACACTGATTCTAAATTTTGTAATTTGTAGAGTGTGTGCAGTAACAATATCACTCTCAGATGAAGAAGTCAGTGTATAAGCATTAGTGCTATTAAGCTCTTCAGTTTGAACATTTATATAGTGTATACGTCACACTATAATAACATTATTTGAAGCCTTATCAACAGGTGTTAAAACAAATTTGTTGTGAAAATCTTGAATACCTTTTTTCAAATGACGAAAGTTAAAACGAGGTCGAGGTGGTAGTAAAGCTATGTTTCTTTTATAGAAGGATATACGAGTGTCAATTATTTTGAATATTTGTTTTTTCCAGTTTGAAAGAGCATTAGGCTCAGCATGTTCTCGTTTACACCATTTATTGCAAAAAGAGTTTAAAGACTCTGCAATTTCCGCACGACAGGTATTAAAGTCGATGTCCGATGGAATTCTGTATTTTGGACCTTTTGAAATTAAATTGCGGATTCTAAAGTCTTTGATAACATTTAGATCCCCTGTAACGATATGACCGGCAGGTTGATAGCAAAATTTTGAATTAGAACAGTCTCAAGATAATGGTGTGTTTTCAACAATCTGTAAATCCGAGGTAATTTTGTTGTAATTGAAAATTGTGTTTCTAATAGGCTTGTTATATTTATAACAAACGATGGGTGTTTCAGTATTCTTGAAATAATTAGGTATAGCCGATTCAACAGTTTTATCTTTAAATATACTTGGAAGGTCAATAAAATCTATGCCTTTATTTAAAAATGAAATTTTAAGGAAATGTCTTTGGTGATCAGATTCCAAGTCAATATGTGAACATGCCGAGTGTAACACTGAGTAAGGCTTGTAACCTCATAAAGTGGATGAGTTCTAATAACAATATCATCGGCTTCCTTATCCACTTTTTGTAAACTTGAAATAGAAAGAGAAGCTAAACGCGACAGCATAGCATGTCTTCCAGAATGTTTTAAAATATTTTGAAGGTCATGAATAGAACAATGAACACGTGATTTTCTTTTGATGTTACCATTAGTCCTTATCCCATGTGACCTCGATTTTCGTTTTCGTATTTGAAGCAATCCAAAAATGTCAAAATCAGGGTTTTTTGAAATGTTGCCTTCTTGATAAATATTATCATTTAAACCAAGTGGATAAGGAGTTTGTAGTTTTTTTTATCCAATTATCTTCTGAAACAAGTCTTGCTCTAATTTTAAATGCTCTTGAAGCACTGTTATCAAATATAATTTTTTCCACAGGTTGAATACTAACGTGTTTTAAAGTGTGGCCTGATTGTTTAAAATGTTTATATACATATGTATTGATTTTATTATTGTTTCGTATTTTAGAACAGTGCTGACTAAAACGTGTTTTTAAAGGGCGTCCCGTCTGTCCTACATATTGAATGCCACAATTTAAAGCGTTTCAAGTTAAAACATAAATTATATTATCTGTTTGTCAATCAATATCTGAATTAATATTTACTGAAAAAGTTCTTCCATTAACAGTTGATTTTATAGTCGAGCTACATTTTAAAAAACTACAGCACCTACACCTCTTTAAATTACACTTGTATATAAAAGGATACGATCTGCGTCTTCCGTCGTTTAGTTTTATAGGCGTGGAAATGTTATATTTTTTAAGAATATGAGATTTGATAGGTGACAATTTTATTTTTAAATTATTTTTAAATAAATGGGTACATTGTGCACTTTGCAAACCGGTCACATTGACGGAAGTAGCCGAAGATAAATTTATTGGAGATAAACAAATTGACGGTTGCATGTATTTGAAAGTATTTAATTTAGCCGGAATATGGACAGAAGACGCAGAAGATAGCCTGGGAGTTAAAATGTTTCCTTTTATTTTGAACGCCATGATTATTTTGTTTGAAAAAAATACCATTATATGATTAGCGACCTTCAGTCATATCGCAAGTTTTTAAGTGACGTCACCATGCAATACATGACGTAAATGTAAGAAAGAATTTAAATTTGGTAGGTCAACTTTTTTTATTTTCATTTATTTTGTTTATGAATTTCTAGTATTCTTTTGGTTGCTTTTTATGCATTTGCCTTAGTTTATCTTGATTAGATTTATTATATTTATTCAAAAACTAATTCACTGTATTTTTATATATTCTACAGATGCTTTTATATGCTAATCTATTGTATTCAGAAGGGTGTCTATTATATCTTTTTCTTGCCTTATTATAATCTTTTTTTTTTGCTTTAAAACAAGCTGGCCCATACCAGGGAGTCTTTTCAAATAGCCTGCTATAGAAGATACAAAATAATCAATGACAACAGTTAAAAGCCAAAGAGGCGGGTACTCAATGACCTTACCGGGACCAGAGCACCTGAAGTCAAATCACTAAGAACACGATGACAGAGATAAAAGAAAAACAAATCGAGCGTCTAGGTTCTTTTAAAAAAGATTTCCATATAAACCTTTATAAACTCTTAAATCCATGCCGCCGTCGTGCAGCCAAAGGTAAGCATAATGATCAACTGTAGGTGGGTTAATCACCAGTATGTGTAACTGTTAATGTAATTAGATCTCACATCATCTCTGATTGACGTCGTTTGTGACGGTTATTCTTGTTTGTTATTGGTTATTAAAGCTAAATGGTCTAACAATAAATATAATAAAAAACAAAACAATAATCTTCTTGTCTAAGTAAACACTTTCCAGTTAAATGTTGATTATACCAGTATACTTGTTAGCGAGTACTATACAATTTAACTGGAAAATGTAAGTCATTAATACAACAGGAGATCTCCATGCTACTTTTGTAAAGTTTTCATTTTTGCTGAGTATATTAATCGGTTCAATCTTAAAGCAAATAGCCTCAGAGGTATCTAAGACACTGAACTTGAATTAGCAAAAACACTCCACTTAGATAGCAAAGACAATACACAGTTCAAATTCGGTATTTAGAAGCAGTGTTAAGGTCAATGGCCTTTATTACCAGCCTTATGAGGAATTAGATTCAATCCATTCCACTTTTAACTTGTTCCTGTTCTTATTAAAGCTGTATCATTTGCAATAAACATAGAGCATTTTTGCAGATGGTTTTAATGATAATTATACTTTATGGACTTGTCAAGACCTAATTTAGTCGCTTTCCTTTTTACTGGATAACATTTATGTTAGATTTTGTGCCTCTATTTATAAACAATTAATAGGCATCACAATGGGTACTAATTGTTCACCCCTTATTGCTGATCTGTTTTATACTGTTATGAAAGAGACATTATATTATCTCTTTCTACTGAACATCAAGATGAAAATATTAGAGCCTTTAACAACAACTCGAGGTACATTGATGATTTGTTGAATAGATAATAACCTTTTCCATTTCTGGTTGATAAAATTCCTAATGAACTACAGCTTAATAAAGCGAAAATTTAAGAAAAGCAAGCAAACTTCCTCGATTCAAATCTTTCCAAGGCAAAAGTAAAAAAAATTGTTGTCACACATTAGATGTATTACTTTTTACATTTCTGTCTTGTTCGACAAATTTAATAATAAAAAACATTTTTGAAAACCCACAATTATTGGGGAGAACAAAATATGAATTCGGGAATATGATGAAAATTAGTGGATTAAAAATATAGTTTGCTAAATATCTTGACCGTGAAAATTTGTTTATTAATGTGACAATTAATACAAAATGCAACATTCGTATTCTTAATATTTCTAATCAAATGTACAAACTATATCGATGTATCCTCGTCCTTTAATGTAGACTCAGTGTGTGGCATCACGAGAGAATATCTTATTAATAACATGTTATTGCAGCTTTGACAAGACCACAGTATCACGAACAATCTCGTGCTCAAACCAATTGTCATATCAATTTTTTATTAAAAGTCTGAGTTAGTTCTTGGACTACGTGTACTTCACAACATGTTTTTACAGTACACGTACTTCATAACAATCAAGTAAAAGTCTCCTGTTTTCATAGAAATATTTCAAAAACCACTAACTACCGGTAGTAGATAAACAACAATGATTGTTTAAACTTAAATGTTTGTCAATGAGTTCAAGATTTTCAATATAAACTCAAAGATTTATTTAAGAAATTTTTTATCAGACTATACTTTTGCTTTAAAACGTGAAATATTAAATTCTTAAAACCAAAATAAATCTATTAAGCTGCATTTCTTAAGAATTTTAAAGTTATAACTTTGAGAGATGGGTTTGAAACTCCACTCATTTTTTGTAATGTTGGGGCCAGGCCTGGGTTTAAAAGCATGAAACTGAGACAAGTCTCCAATCTCATGCATCTGATTGGCTGTTTCAGCTTATCAAACTCTTGCGATTTGAGACTGGTCTTGACGAAGTTGGCATGTAAATAGTTTCGTTTGGTCATCTATATGACTTCATTTAAAGAACTAACGTCAACGGTCCGAAGACACTATTTCCAGTTTGCATTCGACACAATTATAAAAATATATCATTATAGAATTAAAATTGAACACGTAAGCCATTGAAGAAACATATAATCATAGAAATTAAATCTAATACATGCGCCTATGAAGGTTTTTATAATTATAGAAATAAAATTTAATACGTATGTCTATAAAGGGATATACTTATACACTTAACAACTTTTCTAAGTATACACCTGCGTACTGGGCATTCCTGGCTTGATAATTGAACTATTGCTCCAAAACTTTCAATAAAACCTGCAATAACTACCAACTGATTTATCAGTTAAACAGTTTTCAAAATGACAAACAACTGACTGCTCAAAATCATTTAGAGTACTGGGACCCACAGAATACAAATTCACATCAGTAAATAAAGAGAATGATCAGCAACAGCACGTATAACTGCAAGACAAATTGATCTCATTGGGCTAATACAGTGCCGAAAGACTTCTTTAGGGAATCTTAAGCCCATTCCTGAAGAAGCCCATTTTCAAGTTGCATGGTTGGTCCCTCCTGTTTCATACACCTCTTCCAAGATCACACAACAGATTTTCAATTAGATTTTGATCCGGAGTTCTAGCGCACCATGGAAATATTCTAACGTTTTTCACCCCAAGAAAATGTCTGGTGTTCGCCGAACGATGACACGGTGCACCATCATGCATAAACTGCATGCATCTTTGTGCTTGAAGACGTCTAAGTACAACCGGAACAAGGACTTGTCGCTGATATTCTGCAGAATTTCAGTTCCATTGGATTAAAATTGCTACAGTCCCTTTGTGCATTGACACCCTAGCCCACAGCGTTATAACTGATCACACATGATAAAAAATCCGCTTCAACAATCTTTTCGCGATTTAACCGTTCATCACTGAAGGTGGCCATATGCGTCATTAACTAATATTGTGAATATGTTTTTAATGGTGTCAGTATTCTAAATAATTGTGAGCAGTCAGTTGTCGGTCATTTTGAAATTGTTTTACTAATAAATCAGTTAGTATTACTTGCATGTTTTATTGAAGTTTTAGAGCAATAGCTCAATAATCAAGCCAGTAATACCCTAGTACGCAGGTGTATACTTAGAAAAGTTGTTAAGTGTAAAGGTGTTATAAATGTACACTTACGAAAAAACATATGATTTTAGAAATAAAGTTTAATACGTACACCTGTGAAGAAACATATAATTATAGAAATAAAGATTAAATAGGTACGGCCATGAAGAACATATAACTATAGAAGTAAAATATAATACGTAAATAGATATATTTTATTACGGTATTAAATAAATATACATGTACATCTTAAACAACATGTCCGGGCCCCGAGGTTATAAAACTTGAGTTTGAACTCCGTGCTCAAAACTCAATTTTGTGTTTCTTTGCTTACAAGAAAAGGAAACTTTTATTGTTAATTATTTGTTTTGGTACACCGTTGTTATGCATTACAGATTTCAAATAAAGCAATGTAAGCAGTATTAATCAGTAAATTTCACTCATAGGCTTTGAGAATGAAATTGAGTTTTGAGCATGGAGCATGAACTCAAGTTTTATAACCTTGGACCCGGTACAAATATATAATATACACGAGAATATAGGCCATGGCTTTCACATCAACACCAACGATAACACAAAATGAGAGACACATATTTTCAGTGTGGTCCTCTGTGGAAAACATTACCTCTGTGTTGGTGGCAAGACATAGAGAGCATTTAACGAATGCAACTAGATACTTTCAATTTAAAAATATTATCACAGTTAGTTTTCAATCATTTTAACACACTTTAGACGAGGATTACAGCATTGTTACACATTGTTATCCATAACTGAAGTCAATTTCAAATTCAAAAGTTAAAACAGAATAATATACTTTGAAGTAAATTATAAAATTTACGCATAATTAAAAAATATATAATTATAGAAATACAAATTATACGTACGTATATGAAGAAATCTATAGACGATTTTTTTCCTTGAAGTAAATTAAAGATATTCTTTTTTGTTAAATTCCTTTGTTACATTTTTGACAAACATTAATTTGCAATATTCTTTAAAAATAACGCATTTGTCTTATATATATCTGGCGTATTGAACGGTCGCCTTGACTACGAATTGTACAAGAGCCAATAATCTTTTTCTGTCAACTGAGGTATCAGATATTCTTTTACCATAGCATTAATTGGAAAAGTGGACAAGGCACAGTGCCCAAAGGTTATAAAACTGAGAATAGAAACCAGTCGCAAACCTCAAGTATCAGAATCACAAGTATCTGACTGGCTAAAATTGCGACTGATCTGATGCTTGAGTTTTAAGACTGGTTTTCAGTTCAGCCCAGATGAATTAACTGCTAAGGTACAATGATTTATATCAGAAAATTTAAAATAAAAGTACAATTTCAAAAGATTTTCAAGCCCCTGTGATCTGTACATATTGCAAAGTGCACTTATTGCATAATTAAAGCATTTATTAACGGACTAAATCAGGAAGTATAAGATGAATTAATCAAAAAGTTTAAGATAATAGTACAGCTTCCAAATGGTTGAGCCCTTGTGGTCTATATTAAGCATAAAGTACACCTATTTTCTTAGAAAAGCATTTTTATTTGACAGGAGAACGCTATGAATGGAATTATATTATTTGATCTTAGTTCTTTTAAGTCATATTTATGATGAACAAACTATTCACATAAAGGATTTAAAAACTGAACAAACCATAATTATATTTATAAAAAAGCAACATATGCATATCAGGAATCGCCACACTCAAAAAACACAGCCTCCCCACGCAGCGAAAAAGAAGAGAGGAAGAGAGAGAGAGCGCATGTTTTATATATGTATGTCAATTCAAATAGGACGCCACAAACAATTAATAAACAAGAGAACCTTTGGGGATACCGCCTTGGAACGGTCAGTGGCAAAACAAATTGCCACTGGGGGTTTAAACCAGGTTCTAGGGTAAAAGAGATTAAAAGGGAACTTTGAAATGCACCAAAAACGAAAAAAGATGGAAAAATACAGAGTCCACATATAAAAACATGGGATTGCCCTTAACGAGGAAACAGTTTGCAGAACTGAACAGAATAGAATTTTTACTGGGAATCTTAGAATATAAATCCTGCTTATCACAAGTAACGCCAAAATTATGCAAACATTAAAAGGCAGGAGGCATATCCTTGGAGTAATTGAACAAAACCCAAAGCTATACTGACTGGGATATTGAAACCACCAATTTCAAAAACAAGCCAAAATACTGAAACAAAAGTATTAATAAGAATTGTGGAAAACGACTATTTAAGGACGTAATTTTTAACAACACTGATTGAATGTACAGGGAGACAACGTTACTGTGATAATGAAATATAGAAAGGCTTTCAAAACTCTATATTTTGAACATAAAGGGAAATAATTGTCATAAAATGTACTTTCTCTTTTTTGCAAAACATTCGAGCAGAAAATTAGATTTCGTTTTTTGTTGTGGAGTATACTTTCACAATCTCAATATCTTTTATCAGTATTTAATGAATTTATGTGCAAACGTGTTTTTGTATCATGAATATATTAATACATTTTTTAGATGAAATCCTGCCTTCCACACAAACAGTTTTTCTGAAGACAGAATCTTTCATGGGAGAAATCAACAGTTATTAAAAACCTAAGCTCTTAGGCTTGGTAAACTTTACCATTTATTAACTAATGTACTGTAAACCTGTCTCAAATTTCAAGCATGTGATGAGCTGAAATGGATGTTGAAATTTGAGGCTGGTTCCAAACAGCGTAGTCAAATGAGCCGCGACATTTGGGATGTTGACGTCATTTCTTAAAAATGACGTCAAGAGGTTTAGCAGAAGACATTGATTTCTATTTATTTGTTGTGTTATTTGTAAAACATAAAATAATGTTTGATAGAAGCTATAAAATTCGATTAACTGCTGCCAATGTAAATGTAAATTATGTAGACTAAACAATGGTTGGTGGTTAATTTGGTGCTTAGCAGACTTTGAGTAGTATATTTAACGTAGTATATGTTTAAGGTCAGTAAAGTCAGGAAGTAAATAGAAAAGCCTGGTGCTGTATTGGCAATTTTGTCTAGGTAAGATTTGGGCTTACTTTATTTTAAAAATTTGAAGGCAGCGGTAGTCCAGTGGTACAGTGCTTGCTTAGTAATCGAGGGGTCCCGGGTTCGAGCTCCACTCATGCCGCTAATTTCCTTGGGCAAGACATGTAACACTATGGGGAATTAATTAGTGGTCTCTGACCTAAAAGCATATGGTAATATGTAGATGAAACTTAGAACTTAGGGCATTAACCCTTAAATTTCGCGACAACCACCTAAAATTCATGTTTAAGTTAGTTTCATTTATGAGATTAGCTTAACAAGAAACCGTAAAACGAAATTGATGATTTGATGGTTGTCGCTTCCCGAAATCTTCGTTACTGTTGTATCATTATATTTTGCGAGGTTTTTAACACATGTTTAAAGTCGCTTTGTTTTGCGCAACTGAAAATGTTCGAATTTAAACCCTTGCGAAATTACACCTCTTAATCATACGCTTTAATAGACAAACAATTGAGCGAATTGATTCCCGCGTAAATATATACTTATGGACAATAGTCTGTCCAGTATGGTTTTCCATACTATCCTTGAAACGCATGAAGTAACGACCTTAATATTTTCCAACATTATATCGCTGGTATTTAAAACCGATTGACGTCTGCAAGCACAATTATGTCTACTTTCGATCGATTATAAATTTACTACTTTGCAATCAAATCAATTAAGATATATTAGTTTTTGTAGACCGGACAAGACTTTTGTCTATGAGCATATTAATTGTGGCTTTTGAGCGAAAATTCGTTCCCGCGAAATTAAGTGATAACACGGTAATTGAAATCCCATTAATCATGGTCACGTTTTCACAGATAACAGAATAGATTTTGATCAGGGGCATGATCTTGGTCAAATTCTTGGATGAAAGTAAAATTAGATGATACCACACTAAATGTAGCCCGATAAAACGTTTTCACAAGGTCAAGGTCTTGGATGGAAATAAAATTGTAATGAGTAATTAGTCAAGAATACAATTAAAAACCCTACCACATAGACAACCAGGCCCCATGATTGTAAAACCTTTTTTATATTCAATTTAATTCAATGCTCAAACTTAAAATGTCTAAAACATGTCCATCCTTCAAAAATATGAAATAACTGTAGAATGTTATGCAGATGTTTTTGATATCAATTGTGCTATACGGTCGGTTTAAATTGTTTTATTTCATATAGTGACAAGAAATGAAGTGATCATCTAGCATAAAAAGTTTTAAAATCACGGAGCCAGAAAAGAAAAAATAACATATTGTTTAAAACTTAAACAATAACTGTCAAGGCAAAATTAAACGTTTTTCCTATTTGAGAATGACAAATAACCGGCAACAGACACAACTGAAGAAACACACAACACAACAGTGCAGTCTTGGAAAAGCCAGCGGCAACAGAATGTATTTTACCGTTAAATACATAACAAAAACTTCGTGACTTTATTTCAAAGAAGAAAGTAAATTTTAATTTTGTAATGATGTTGACAATGATTTTTTTCAGATTTGAAGTTAAAATCAATATATCAGTTTGAAAAAGATGAAAATGGAACTTTGAAAGCCACCGAACACGTCAAAGATGAAAACAGTACAATTTAGATCCATCTCAAACGATGGTGTGCATATGGTGGTGAACATGGAACCTTCAGTGCGGTCTTTTCAGATTAATACCACAGACGCTATGCTTAAACACTGTCAAATTAGCTGAAATCTTATGTATCAGGCAATCTTGATGACATGTTAAATATAATCATGGCAATTTTTCATTTCTGTCAATAAGCTTCTAACAAACTTGAGCTAAATACGACAAATATGTCCACAAGACAAATTACATGCTTTTTTACCACCAAATTTGAACGTAATGAAGGTGAACGGTATTACTTTGATTGCGATACTATAATTTTTACAATAAAATCAGTGTCCATTGTCATTTACTTAATCTGAAAATATATATTCTTAAGGTTTCAGTGATTAAATACGTTTACTGTACGTCCATAACACGTGGTTTGTGACGTCATTTTTCGGCATTGCGAATTGTTGCCATATGTCTACTTTGTCTGTGATTCAGGGCAAATACTGACAAAAATGTAGCAGTATTTGATTCACAGACAAAAGGCGACAAACTTGGGTAGTGTTCATCATTCTCCTTAAAATGCGCTAAATTTCGTAGAAAATTGTGAGCTATTTAAATATTAACAAGACTTCGAAGATTTGAATCCAGGGAACCAATGTTTTTTTTTCTTGCCACAATACCACAAATGACGTCATAAACCACGTGATATGGCCAAACTGTCTTCGCAACATTTATCAAAAACTCATCGTTGTACTTAAACCAAGTCCATTTATTCAAAACTTGTTTAACGACAAATCTGAAACATCCAGAGATTGCTCTAACATACGGAGCCCCTAAGGTGACATTTAGCATACTTTTTTTTTCATTTTCCATGCTTTTTAAGGATATTATTTCGCTTAAACGAATTAATATCTCCTTAAAACGAAATACTATATAATATATACGTTATAATGTTAATGAAATAGTATTACGTTTAAACGAATTAATGTTTCGTTTAAACGACTTAATATTATAATTATGTTTAAACGAAAAAATATTTCGTTTAAAAGAATTGATATTTTTACGTTTAAGCAAAAAAACTCTTTCAGATTCAATTTAAATCTTTATAAAATATAGTTCTTTGCAAAAACATTATGTTCCCCTTTAAATTACTAATTAACTAAACGAATAAACAAACGCGTGCACATGTCATGAAAAATCAAAATCTTTTTGAATTGGGTACGAGTAATCTGTAACGAAATGGACTGTGGCGACTCATAATCATGTTTACTTCTTTATGAGGATTATGTTTTTGGGAATGCAGCAAAAAGATTTATGTTTTATGCCATAACGAAGTGGGAGGCATATCATTTTGCACTCGTTCGTACGTTCGTATGTCCGCCCGTTTGTCCCCGTCCGTCTGTACGTCCCCAAAATCTTGTCGCACAAACGTTTCACTAACTTTCGGACGGATTTTATATTCAAAGTTGCACAGATGATCAAGCAGGATATTAAGATGATCGTAAATAAAAGGTTTTTCATGCGAACATGTTAACCAGAGTAATGGCCCTTTTTTACATTTTTTTCGCATTGGGACATCAGCGTCAAGAGGACACTGTCTAGTTATAAAAAATTAAGACAAAACACACTACGTTTTTCGTTTCAGGGTGATTTACTTTTTTTAATTTTTTATTATGGGTGCAGAGTTTCAACAAAATGCGACAGTGTTGTGTGCAGGAATCATCCGTGCATGGATCAGGCCAACCAGTTATATCATACATACATCGAAAGAGAAACATCGTGATAAGATCAAAGAATATAATTAAAGCGCTGCTTATGTTTTTCTTCCACCATTACTCGTACTCGGCCATTTGGCTTTGAAGTGCTATTAGCTTCTTATGTTTTACATGTTTGTGTGCTTTTGCATGCAATATTGTTGAGCTGATAGGTGAGTTGGAGTCATTTCACCAAGACAACTTGTACTTGTTTGTTATTATAAGAACCTGTTGGGGCAAGTGTGAGGTTGGTGCTTTCTAGAACCTGGTTTAAACTCCCAGTGGCAATTGGTTTTGCCACTGACCGTTCCAAGGCGGTATCCCCAAATGTTCTCTTTTTCGTTAATTGTTTGTGGCGTCCTATTTGAATTGACATACATATCAAACATGCTCTCTCTCTCTTCCTCTCTTCTTTTCGCTGCGTTGGGAGGCTGTGTATTGTGAGTGTGACGATTCCTGATATGCATATTTTACTTTTTCTAAGGTCGACTCAGTATCGCAAAAGGCGACTTAGTAACACAATCGAGACAGTGGTACAAAATTGACGTATTCTAATGTACGACAAATGCATACAAAGCCGAGAGAGCTTTTAAATTGGCCACACAAAACTATAAATTCCAGAACAACAACAGCAACAACCAAAGAATTACACCCTAAAAGCATTATATGCTGCAACAGGCATAAAAAATTGTTTGCATTTCCGCTTAGCATGTTTTCTTCCGATATTGGCGATTTTCCGTATAGACTGTAATCAATTACTTGAATCATCATTGTTAGAACAAAGCTATTTTATGTTTTTCGCTAATATTGTTCTAATATAATACAATTAAAGTGTTCTAATTACTTGAATCATCATTATTTTATACAAAGCAGTTTTTCTCCTCCAAGCAAATGCAGATGTGATAGTCTCCATTTTCTGGGAGGAGAAAAACATGAAACTGCAATTAAACAAAACCAGGAAAACAATTTGCGAGCTAATCCACATTATGGATAAGAGTATTGTGGTTTCACGATATTTCGCGCGGGTTTAATTTTCGCGTGTTTTTCCGCACTGGAGAAGGAACGCTAAATTACATCCTAGCGAAATTTAACAAAGAACAGACTTGTGTGAGAATAAAACAACTGCGCGAATTTGCGCATGCGCAAGAAATGTCATCTTAGGATCGGCGCAAAAAAAAATCTCCGCGAAAGTAAATGTTACCATTGTATGACGTAATAATGAATAATAATGGTCAAACTCTTATGTTTCAACATTGTAAAATAAATTCCCATATGGCTCAATGTTTATGTCTCCATCATATCACGTCATCTAATTCCAAGCAAACTATACATGTATATTTAGATCATTATAATATATGTACTTATGGACAAAAGTCTTGTCCGGTAGGGTATTTCAATAATCTCTTTTGAAAGCATGAAATCTTAATTCCACATTGCATGAATTTAGAATCAATAGAAAGAGGAAATTTTTATGCATTCAATAAAAAATAATTTCATAATTTTAGCCACTACTGCTGGTAAAGTAATGTGTTGAAAGTTTGCATGCAATAGGTTCCAATACTTCCTTCCGGACATGACTTTTGTCCATTAGCATACATTGCTACTAAAAACACATAGAAAATTGTGGGTAAACTTATTTGAAAGAAAAGTACTGTCCGGCAATAACTTATTATAAACGCGGTATCGCACGTATGCATATATGGTGCCAGAGATATATATACATACTGACATATTCCTTTTTAATTTATTTAAAACAGCATCTTAACCCCTCAATCCATATTATTTTAGTTTAATAAAGATACCTTAAGAATGTGCACACTATTGTTTTATCGATTTTTGCTTTAAGGACATATCGGTTAAATAATCAATCGCTCTGCCGAAGATCTTATCAAGAGTTATTGGTTTTGTGGGGGCCAATAGTCCAGTGAGGTTGTTTTTGCAGTATGCACTCTTCCGGTATTAATCCGCCTCTATCAAGCAAGATATACAATGACAGTTATAAACTTGCTTTACCTTTCCTAATAAAATATCTCAACAAACAGGGCGATTGCTGCAATGTAAAGTGCCCCTGGATGGAGAGAAAAAATATAATATATTAAGACAGAATCGATTCGGCCTCGGAAGAATACTGCGTTATTTGGTTTAATGCAACTTTGAAATCTTACAGATAGTTAATTGTTAAAAAAATGTTAGTGTTCAAAAACATCATCGTATTTCAGTTAACATTTAAACTTAACAATTTTCCATTCGCCAATGTGCTTTCCAGCTCAAGAATTGCTAGTATGTTGTTCAATGCATCAATGTCGCGAAATACGTAATTTTGTAAAAGTAAAGTTCACATTGTTTCGCCATTAGAACTTTGGTTTCCTTGATTATGTATAATGTGCTCGAACAGGCATTTCACCCGCCGTGGTTCATTGATACCAGACTTGAAACTGAAATGTTTTCTTCTTTTGCTTTCTTCTGATTGGCGTGTCGAAGAAACGGTCCTTGTTTGCTCAACTCCATCCGACGTTACGTTCGTAGTATGCCCTGACCCAAGCGATCCATCCCCTGAATATTGGAAAAGAAAATCTATCAGCAAGGACAAATTTAATTTTGAATATCATTCTACCGCAAAAAATTAATATAACTAAATGTAAAATACCCTTTCATATATAATAATACATGCTTAAAAGCGTTTTGATGCGAAACTGCTTTGTCTGATATGGAACTCGGCAGCCTGATATGGAAATCAAAAAAATTTTAACAAAAAATTCAGTAGCCGTATATTTCTGGCAACTGAAGTTTCATCTGATGGGAGATATCATCTAATTTCACGCATACACACGATATTACTTCCTAACAAAGGAGTAAACAACGTATTATTCTATAAAATGTTCGAAGATCGGCTTACAGTTGATGATCAATCCTTGACATTCAACATCTTTTTTACAGTCAATTTTGAACTGATCCAAAAGAGACAAATATCATTTTATTCGTGATTCAAAGGAGGGTCGAATAGAACTCGAGTTATTTCGGGAAAATGTCCCTTAATTATGTGATCGATGGAAATTTAGGTTCACCTACCTTTTTCGGTTTCAATTTTCCGTCTGATATGGAACCCCGGAAGCGGCTGATATGATTTTTTTCGGGAGCGCAAGACGAGTCCCATATCAGAGTTCCCCCGGCGTGATATTGGCGCAATACATTTGCCACATATTGTGTTGCAAATCGTATTTTTAGTGGCCCTTCAACACACAGAATGTGCATTTCAGGCATGGCACATTATTTGAAAACAGACAAATTATACCAAATACAATTTTTGTGGTATTCAGTTTCCCCTTATATTTATATAAAATCATTATATAAAATCATTATCATATGTGTTTTATATGTGCCATGTTTAATTTTCTATTTTGAAATAAAATATCGCGGCCTTATCCCATCATATAATTGTTTGTCATTAATTAGTTGTGCGTATACTTAAGGTGGGTAAATAGGGCTGCTGTATTGCTGCGAAGAAGTCCTTGTCTGAAAAGTCTGGGATTCGAACCTCCAGTACTAAAGCAGGTCGGCATCCACTTAACCAGTACATGCTAATAAAGCAAATTACATAAGTCTTGATTCGAACCCGTCAGGTTTATTTACAACTCTCACGAAGGAACATCCAGCCGTAACTTAGAGCAGCACTCGCATAAAATAATAACATTTAATTGTGCATAGTTTCACGGAACGGCATTTGGCAGTTCGACAGATTTTGATAATTTATTTTTTTATCGACAAACGCGGAATGGTTGTAGACGGCCCTGATATCAAATGAGTGATATAGGACCATCGCGACTTTGGGAATGTTTTATTAATTGTTCAACATAACATGAAGACGCTCAAGCAAGACAATTCTGGTTGTTATTAGATCTATGCCCAAGATCATAAAACTAAATCTGGAGATCAGTCTCAAATCTCAAGCATCTGATTGGCTGAAATGGCGACCAGTCGCCATTTCAGCCAATCAGATACTTGAGATTTGAGACTGATCTCAAAAATTAGTTTTATGATCTTGGGCCCTGGACTCGGTTTGGCGATCTTGATAAAGGTCTACAAACTGTTTACTATTAAATCAGCAAATCCTGAAATGGCGTAAGAGTGTAAAATGGTTGCAGAACAACAACGGAAATTTCCTTTTTTGGTGTTCGGTATGTGCCGAAGAGTACCGGAAAATTACGATCATAAAAAAAATCGAAAATAATCTTTACTAGTTACATTAACGTTGTATTTATACTTCTATGTTCTAATTAATTTGATTGAATTTAGCGCTACAGTCTATAAACTTCTTCTGGAAATAAGATTACCAGCAGTAACAAAACACCCAGTGACTTTGACAAGAGCAATATCTGCCATGATTTATAAATGGCGTAGCAAATTTTAGAGGTTGAGTATTCAATGAATATGTCGTAGTGGTAATAATATATCTCTAGATAATAATAGTTGAACGTACCGTATATTTAAATAATTTTATTACAGCTACATGTACATGTATGTGCTTTCTAATGAGAGCATTTGTTTGACTAAATTCAGCGTCGCCGTGCAAACGTTAAATTAAATACATCCTAAGATAAATTCATATTTTCACTAGAGTTAAGCCGTCAATTATTATTTCATAAAATTCATTTTGGAAATTTAGCCAGTTTTTGTCATCTGCAGTGTTTTTCCTCCCTCTAGCGCATACGTGTCAACGAGCAAATAATATGAAACCGAGCAAATTTTATACAAAAGTAATCTATAAATAACCGTTTCTAGCACCTATGTGTCAAGCAGAAAAATAATCTAAAAATAACAGCTGTGAGTTTCCCGCACCTACGTGTCAACGCGAAAGCAATCAAGGAAATTAAGTTCTGGTAAAGCTGCTTTAGTAAAAAAACCCACATCGATTCAAATTTTAGAAGCCATGTAAGTATTTTATTAGTTCTCCATTTTCGACAATTTTAGCGCATTGTAAGGGTTGAGTTAGACACTACCCACGGTTGTCAATACATTTGTCGCCTTGACTCTACTTTTGTCTGTGATTCGGGGCAAATACTGAAATTGATTGAAACAAAAATTATTAGTTTTTGCCTCACAGACAAAAATAGACACATGGCGACAAATGTATTGACAACCATGGGTAGTGTTTAACTTTCTCCTTAGAATGCGCTAAATTTCGTTGAAAATGGTGAACGTATAAAATGGCTTCGAAGATTTGAATCGATGTTTTTTTTCTTAATACATTAATACATAAGTAGACGATAGAGTCTATTTTTAATTTCGTAATTATAAATATATTCATCTGTATAAAATTTTGAAATAAACAATAACGAAACATATTTCCGAGAAGATGGTGGTAAAAAGGTTTTAATTAATCTTTCGTCTCATTTCTAACAAAATGAACTAATTGAACAAATGAAAATTAAAAAAAAACAATAACACGGAAGTTTGCTTTTCCCGTGACGTCACGTGCCCTATATGGTCACGTTCTATTATTTCTTGTTTCTTTGCTGGTTGTTTAATGATTTCCCAGCTTCTCAACCGAATTTATTTTTTTATGTGTGTTTAGTTCAATAACAAAGTTGATCATCACATGTCTCGTTTAAAATTTGAGTAAACAACTTGAATCTGTTAATTAGCAGGTACCTTTTTTTCTTTCAAACTAGCAACTGGTATTTGACCGCTTTTGAACATACGCAATAAGAAGTATAAAAAATATGGGTTTTTTTCTAGCGATTTGTTTTACCTATTAATTTAAAAATAGACAACCCCAGGCCAAAATTGTCCATTTTGACTTATTATAATTAACCTAAAAGGCTTTATTATTACGTGTTTAACTTTTCATTCATTTTCTTGATGGAACGGATTAACCTGTATATACTTATTAGTCTATTTATATTTATATGTCAAATTGGAACTTAATGTTTATTAATTGGCAGATCAAAAACGTGGAATACGCAAGATATATTGTCTTCCAGTGACCAAATTCAAGTTCTTCGTTAGGTTTATATGTTCCTTACCGATTTATACCTCTACTTCAGCGCTATAGTATTAAAATGATTAAATATGTAAAGGAGTACATATGATCGCCTTTTGCTTAAGTAATGGCAAATGCAGTATTTATACGGAAATGTACAGAAATAATCTGTTGGCGTTCGATGATGTCGCGTACATTCTCTAATTCCTTTTTAAAGTTTGATCTTTAAACAGCTGTCATATCTTCTTGAAAAGCCTATAGGATTAACGCGTGTATGACAGTGAGACGATGTAAAGTGCTTTCTGCCATTTTTTTTTTAATCCAAGATCACGAAAAGCAATACATTACAACATCCAATATAATTGCTATCAAATTAAAAGAACTCATTTGTCAGACTTCTCTGAATTAAGAATAATTACGAAGATAAATGGGCGACAAGAACAGAACAGTGCACGACAAAGTGCAATTGATAGAAATGTAATACCGTCGTAAACTTTTGACTCAGAACTTTGAGAACTGAAAAGAGAGTAAGTGGGTACAAAATGTAAACCGGAAGTACCGGAAGTTAACTTGATTTATAACCGATGCAAAATTTTATCAATTTTTAAATCAATAACGTAAAATACCAACAACTGAGAGCAACATTAACGGAAAGTTCCCCTATTAATAAATCAAGCGACCAACAACACAAAAACATGCATTTTTATATCAACACCAAAATTTATTAATTGCACTTTCTGCAAATGTCGCATTTTACCTAATGTTCTTTTTGTTTGGTATAAACAATTTTTATTTCTTCGACAATAATACATATACCATTAAAACATTCACATCAGGATTAAGAAGAAAGTTATAATAACTTGTCAGTACTGTCAGTAGTACAGTAAAAAGTCTCCCCGTACATATAGTCAGTACTGTTATCAATAAAATAACCCATTACCGATGTCATACAGTGAAGATAACGTATATCAGGGCTATCCGATCAACCATTTTTGGGGTTCTCCCGGCTAGCTCAATTGGTTGCGAAGTCGGAAATGCATAGCTAGGCGCTGTCACCGTGACGGTGGGGTTCGCTCCCAAGTAGAGGCAATATCATTTGTATAATCTCTCTCTCCTGATGTCTTTTTTGTTTAATGTCCTATTCCCTCGAGTGCCATTATATGAGTTCTCGTGCACTGATTTTTACTAATCGCTCATCGAGCTTCGTTGTTATTCATTATTCAACGAAGTCTGACAAATGAGTTCTTATAATTTGATAGCATTTATATGGATGTTGTAATGCATCGGTCTTCTGATTTGTTGTTTTGGACGTGTTAAATAATTGACCAAATCTGATGTATTATAACTGTAAATGGATGAGTAGAAAGTCTGTTGATATAATTAATATTGTTATGGAAACATATTTGGACGAAAATGATGTTTTTTTCAGTACAACTGAGCAAAACTATGTCATTTTAGACTGACATTGTACGTCTTCAAAAAAGTCAAGTATTGGTATATTCAGTAGTTTCTCGTTGGTTCTCTACTCCTGTAAACGATAAAATGTATTTTTTATTCTTTTGTTTACATTTTCAGATTATCCATCCTTTATCAGTTATTGGCTGAAGTGTGACAATCCTCAAATTTGGCACTCACATACGAATAAAGAATAACTGCAACCTCAAAATTGCACTAACATACGAATGAAAAAAATGCAACCTCAAATTGGCACTCTCATACGAATGAAAAAAGTCAATCTTAAATTTGCACTCTCATACGAATGAAAAAAATGCAACCTCAAATTTGCACTCTCATACGAATGAAAAAATGCAACCTCAAATTCGCACTCTCATACGAATGACAAATTGCAACCTCAAATTTGCACTCACATACGAATGAAAAATAATTTCAATCTCAAATTTGCATGTAACCCCTCCCCTCAACACCACGAATGAATGCAAAACGGCATAGGTTAGCTGTAGAGTCTCTATTTTCCTGTATACATGTTTGGCAGTGCTTTTCCTCTATACTTGTTATCAGTTCTTTTCATATATACTTGTTTTTAACACGGCTTTTCATCTATTATCGTTTTGCACTTATTTCACGCTGTCAGGCTGATAATTTTACGCTGCCAGGCAGTCAGACTGCTAACTTCACGCTGCCAGGCTGCTAACTTCACGCTGCTAACTTAATGCTGCATAGTTACCAATTTTACACTGCCAGGCTGTCAACTTCTCGAACATGAAACAACTTATTATTCGAAGTTAACAATTATTCCTTATTTAACACATAGTAAAATGTGAGAATATAAAATGTTTTTATTAACAATCAATATTGATATTTCTTGAAAATTCGAATGGAGAAAAATGTTCGAGAGCAAATGTATTCATATTTGTCTGCCTTAAATGTTAAAAATATCAAATCAGTTGCAATGAGAGGGTTAATATTTTGAAAACAATCAAACTTTAAGTTACAAACAATGCCAGGTCCAAAGAGGTCTTTAAAACAAATACTCTCGATCTGTCTATTGTTCACATGAAATCAGCCACACAGTTCAACAGCAATAAACGTTATAACTATTTGTCGGCTTACTCTAGAAATCATACAACAGTTACTGCTTCCACAAATCAATTGCGCCGACCTGAACTACTACATTTATTACATTTAACTAAACATTAGCGATAACATAATTTTGCTTTCCAAAAATAAATAAAACAGTGCATGTCAAACTTCATTTAATAAAAATCAACAACAACATTTTATCCATTTATTGCAGACATTCTTCTTTTTTGTGTTTGTCCTGTCTAACTGACTCTTGTCTTGAATATTACTTTTGAAAATGCCGTTCCTTTTTTTCGAATATCTTACGATAATCCGTTTATTTTTCATATTTTACAATCAAAACAGCAACAACATATATATATTTATAATTATTACACCTCACGTGATTAGTTTACTATATAGCGTAATGTGACGTCACAGGGAGATAATCGCTACTGTCACATATGCGACATCATGATGTCACCCTCGCGTGGATCTAAAAATAAATATCTTGGAAATCCGATTACAAATTAACTTCTACACATGCGTAATTGACCAAGGGAGATAAACGCATTTTGATCATTATTATTATCATAGTCAAGATCTCTAAAAAAACAAATGTTCGGTGTAATAAAATAAATATCACATCCCATTGGGGGAAACAGTACGAAATGTTAACCCTTGAGAAGGTAATTTCAACCTCGGCTAACGCCTCGGTTGACATTACTTCTCTCGGGTTAACATTTCGTACTGTTTCCCCCAATGAGATGTGATATTTATATAACAATGCTAAGCAAAGTAAGAACAGAGTAAGGTGACGTATTAATAGATAGCTAACATCAAGTATGCGTTGTATATGACCGTAACAAATCTCATATTATTACACCTCACGTGATTAGTTTACTATATAGCGTAATGTGACGTCACAGGGAGATAATCGCTACTGTCACATATGCGACAGCATCATGTCACCCTCGCGTAGATCTTAAAATAAATATCTTGGAAATCCGATTACAAATTAACTTCTACGCACGCGTAATTGACCAAGGGAGATAAACGCATTTTGATCATTATTTGTAGCCGCTTATTGAGCATTATTGATTTTGGACTTCCGGCGCTTGATTTTGTTCCCAAACGAAATTTGGTCATAGTCAAGATCTCTAAAAAAACAAATTTTCGGTGTAATAAAATAAATATCACATCCCATTGGGGGAAACAGTACGAAATGTTAACCCTTGAGAAGGTTATGTCAACCTCGGCTAACGCCTCGGTTGACATTACTTCTCTCGGGTTAACATTTCGTACTGTTTCCCCCAATGGGATGTGATATTTATATATTGTTAATTGTAGATGCTTCAACAATTTTGATATCAATATACATTTTTCATTTTTTCTTTCGTAGTATTTACCTAAAACATTCCCTATATAAATCTCCGTATAACAGTTTTTCAACATTATAATGCTCAGTTCTCCTCTCACCTAAATAGTATATATTCTTTATTTCCTCCAAATATGAAGAGCACAAAGACATGTATAACAATGATAATTATATACATAAAAGCTATAACATTGATTCTTACAGTGATAGCGCATACGCACATACAAAAGAACAAGAAAGAACAAACACAGAGTAAACAAGGAACAAATAAATAAAATAAAAATTTAAATTGGATCAGGAGAAAAACAAACAAACAAACAAACATGATCTACTAGTACGCTATTACAGTAGCATACAGCATACTAACACAGCATACTGTTACGGAAATTCAGCATTATCCCGCACACTAATACAGGATAACAGCATCATAGAGCACACTTATACATAGTTAAAATATCAAACAGCACACTTATACAAAGTTAAAACATCATACAGTACACTTATACAAAATAACAGCATCATAACGCACACTCATGCAAAATAAGGACATCACACAGCCCACTTATACAACATAACAGCATTATGTAGCACACTTATACAAAATAAAATCATCTTACAGCACACTAATACAACGTTAGAGCATTATAAAGCACATTTATACAAAATTAGAACATCAGTAAGCACACTAATACAAAATTACTCATCACGCAGCACACTAGCTTATACAAAATAAAAACATCACACAGCACACTAATACATCGTTACAGCATCATAAAGCACACTTATACAAAATTAAAAGATCATAAAGCACACTAATGCAAGACTAGATCATCATGCAGCACGCTTATAATAACTTACAATATCAAACAGCACACGTATACAAGCTTACAATGTCATAAAGCACATTAAAGTACACTCACAGCATCGTACAGCAGACTAATACAAAATCACAGCATCGTACAGCACACTAATACAAACTTACAACATCATACAACACACTAAAACAGAGTTTGAGCATCATACAGAACACTTATACTAGATAACTGCAGCATAGAGTACGCTTATAAAAAACTACAGCATTGTACAGCGCACGTAAACGAGAACATAGCATCATGCAGCACACTAATAATAGTTTAATACAGTGTTAGGTGGCTTTCATCCCTGCCTCAAGAGCCTTGTGCGAAACGAAACTACAAGACTCACCGCGGGGAATAAACACAAAACATGATTTATGCAAAATTGAAGTTTGTAGAACTTTTATATAGAATCTTTAAACCTATTTAAGTTTGTTCGTAATTATTACTCTATAAATTAGTCCCAGTTTTAAAGAGAGATAAGTAAATACAAATTATTAGCTCATTTTGTGAATAGCGTTAATAAACGCTTTAAAACATAGTACTCTTGTTGTATCACTTAATTCATATGAATGCAATCCCGTAAAAAGTTCAAAGCTTTGGGATTTTGGTGAGTGGCAAATGAAACTATTATAAGTAGTAGTGTCTAATATTTTCGACAAATTAGTCCATAGCTTGTCTCTTATACAGTCAGTTGAGACGCAAAACATCAACGAATGCAGAGCTATGTCAAGTGTAGACAATTGGCATTTAGGACAAATAACTGCATACTTTCTTGAGAAGAATTTATTTAAGAGGGCAAAAGCTGAGGTGCATTGAGGATGGTAATCTTTATATATGCGACAAAAATTCCAAAGGGATGAGGGCTCGTATTTCGAATGAATTATACTAAAATCTTGGAGAGTAGCGTCGCATATTATTCGGTTTCTCCAGTTATATTCCACCACAGAATGAATGGCACTTTTAACAATTTTCTTCCATACGTTTTGTTTCGGAAATTCACCTGAAGTAAGATATTCTCTGACATAGTTTTGTAGCTGATATTTACTTAATATCGAAAATATATCGGGAATAAATCCTCGCGCGATATTTGGTTTGGATAGGTAGGAAAATAATCTTAAAGCAAATATCTCCTTAATTTTAAATTTGCAGTTTAAGTGACATAACTGGCCTAGAAATATTAATTTTCTTTTATCTATTAAGTTCTCAATCGGATAGATACCTAAGCTACTAAGTGCTACGTCGGTCCTAGATTGAAATGGGATTGACTGTATGTATTTAATGCACTGACGATGAGCTCTTTCTAATGGCATTAATTGATTATTAGTAACACTGTTCCATAGTTCGCTGCCGTAAATCGCTCTAGGAAGTACGATTGTTTCATACATTTTCTTTGAGGTTAGCGGATTAAGGCCATTACGTTCAATACCGCAATTAACTAGACTGAAAAAGGTTTTTCTAAGTTTGTGACAACTTTCTTGGATGTTCTCTGTCAACGATAATTGTTTATGACAAGGGACCCCAAGATGGACATAAGAGTCAGTTTCTAGGATTTCTGCGTTTCCTAAATACCACTTCCGGTCTTTAGGTTTCTTTTCATTAAATACTACGACTTTGCATTTATCTGCATTATAAAGGTATCGTCCTCTAGTCGAGTTAGAGTAACATATATTGAGTAATTTGTCTAAACCATGCTTAACGCTAGATAATATAACCATATCGTCAGCTGACGTTGGACAACCGCATGTTATGTTGTTCAGTTTGAAACAGGCGTCCCTTTGGTCAATCTCATCTAACAGACTGTTTATGAAGACGATATAGAGGTAAGGGCTTATACATTGACCTTGACGTGTATCTTGCAAGATTTGGAACCAGGTGGACGTATACCCGTTGGATTTCACACAGCTGTAACAGTTTGTAAAAAAGGACATTATAGCTTTAAATAATTTTATATCAATTCCACTTTTAAACAGTTTTATTAATAAAAGATTTATCCAGGTCCGGTCAAATGCTTGTTTCGCGTCAAGAAAGCATGCGTAAATGACGGAATTATTCTCTTTAGCGTAATATATGCATTCTCTGGTCATAAATGACGTCATTAAGCTACTGACGTTTCTTTGAAAACCACCTTGAGAAGGATTTAATTTAAAGTTACTGTGTTCGTCAATATAACTGATTAAAGTTTTTTCATATAGTTTTAAGATACATGAACATAACGATATAGCTCTTTAACTACTAGGATCGTTCTTCTTTTTGTTACCACCTTTGTACAGTGTGGTAATGATACCTTTTTTAAGGTCTGTGGGTGTATGCGAGAATTTAAGCATGCTATTGAATAGTTTTGTCAAGATTCTCAGTAATAGGTTTCCGCCGTGTTTTATATTTTCATAAAATATGCCGTCATATCCACAAGCTTTTTTGTTTTTGCAAGTTTTTAGTGCTTCAGATAGTGAAGATTCTTCAATGACAAAGGATGGCCCGTTGTGTGTGGATATTAATCCTTTTAATTCGTCAATTTCACGATTAATTTGATTAAAAAACGCGTCGTCAAATGAAGGGTCCGAACTCGGCGAATATAGGTCTTTAAAGTAGCACATCCATTTTTCATTAATAATTTTCGGATCTTTGTATAAAATTCCGTCGAAATTCATTTCGAATCCGCTTGTGTACGATGTTTTCTTTCTCCGTTTATTTATTAGTCGCCAGAATTCATTGTTGTCAAATTCAGCCGCGTCGTCAATTTCTTTTTCTTGGGTTTCGGTGTGTGAAAGTGAGGCTTGTCTATGGACCTTGCGAAATTTTTTCTCAGAATTTTTGTAATCTATATAAGAATTTGCAACTTTAGATCTATTGTCGTTAATCCATTTTATGCGTTTAAGGTATGACCATCCTAATGGGCACTATTAAGAATCCAACATCTGATTATTTTTTCATCAACTGCTTCATACCACTGACTTGTATGCAAAATTTTAATAATTTTCACCGTGTAGTTTTTGAGATTTTTAGCTTTTTTTATTTAAAAAAAGTGAGAAAAAAACGTGAAAGTATCCAAATTCTTTAATCGGTGACAAAATTTTTTGTTATTGATAAATTCAACCCTAATTTTTTACAGTTCATCTAAAATATGTTATATTTTTCTAAACCAATTTAAGATATAATATATAAATACAGAATTTATCTTAAAATGACATTTTTTGACCAAATAAATTTAAAAAATGCATTTTTTTATATTTCACGAGTCTAAATAAATGAAAATTGTGCAAAATCCTGATTGGTGCAATATACAAAAATTTACCATTTTTTAACTGTATACCTTAAACAAAATTTAAACAAAATTTCAGAGAAGTTTACCGTCCAGTTTTAGAAATTTTCAAATTGATGACTTGAATAAACACTATTCTGATAGCGAAAACCCCTTTAATCTTGATTATTTTGCTTATTTTAGTTTAAATCATGAGAATTTTATATTCAATGACAGAATTACACTAGAAAAAAAAGAAATATGCCAATTATTTAAGCTCTAGGCTTACAAAAAAATTAGCTTCCAGTGGGATTTGAACCCTGGTCCTCTTGCATGACAGAACTCTAAGCTAATTTACTACTATAGTTACCTCCCTTGGATACTCTTCTTGATATAGGTATTCATTAGGATGGTCATACCTTACGTTTTAAATCTTTATGTAAATTTGTTAAAGTTTGGTTCCAGTAAGGCTTAATGTATGGTTTAAAGCGACCCTTTGGTATAAACATGTCGGTTGCGAGGTTGACGATAAGCACAATTGCTGAGTATAATTCATCTATGTATTGGGTATTATTTATCTGGAAATCTAGAGCGCATTTTAAAACATCGCTATTTTCTAGGAACATTTTGTATAGATCTAAGCGGTCTTGCTTAACGTTCTGCCAGTTTATAATTTTGTTCGTATTAGATTGAGTATGAACCGTGAACTCATAATTGATAGTGTAAGATAACACGATTGGGCGATGAGTTGATACGTTAAGGGCGTCGTCATCCAAAATCTGACAAGATATAACGTTTTCAAGAAAGGCATTTTGTACAAAGATATGGTCAATGAGTGTTTCCCTACTTGAGTTAAATGGTACGTTACTATATAATGACCCTTTACAAGACCTTAGTGTATTCACAGCAGTAAAGGAATATCTGGACATAAGCTGAATTAGCAATTTACCTCGGCTGTCTAAAACAGTTTCGCCACTATGTCTTTGTGATGCCAGTTCGGTATTGTAGTCTCCCATTACTATAACCGTACCTTGATCAATAAAGGTGCATATTACGTTTTCAATTTCCTCTAAAAATAGTTTATATGTTTCAATAGAATAATTTTTACATGGTAAGTAAACTTGAAACATAAACATGTAACTTCCGGGACTGGTCATTATTTGAATACCTAGGAGTTTGTCACTGTTAATATCTATAGGAGAAACAATGGAGTTTAAGATCTTTTTCCATAGGAAGGCTGTACCTCCTTTACCGACTTTTCTAAAACTAGAAATATCGAGGTCACTGTCAGACATGGAATATGACATGTACTCCGAGTTTATACAGTCTAAAAAATGGAGATCCTTTCTACGAAGCCAATGCTCGGAAATTCCACATATGTCTATTTTGTTCCTCGAAAGGCAGTCACACAGATAACTAGCACTAGACATAATGCCTGTCGCATTCCATGTGCATATATTTAAAGTTGATATTAAAAGGTGCATGATCATTATAAAAGGTAATAGTTTGTTGGTGGTTATTATTAACATAGAATTCTTACCAAAATATTGCATGAATACTATGTCACTCTACATCTTCATAAAGAGCTGAGAATCTGTTATTGGTTGAATGATCATGATCACGATCTATTGTTACGTTGTGCCGGCTCCAAGAATTTTTCTGTTGGCGGTGCTTGGGTGGCTGTTCTTGACCTCTCTGATGATCATTATGAATAGTGTCGTGAAGATTTTGACGGGCGTTTCGTGATAACCATGGCCGGCAAATAATACCCCGTGGCCAAAACGTATAATCCTCTGTCAGATTATCAGCAGTGCCATCGTCTTCGACATTGACTCTTACAACAGTTGTTTTACGTTTATCGTTTCTGAAAATTGAAACTTTTGTCACTGTGAGTCCTTTGCTTCGAACGTATCGCGCGATTTTGTCCTCTGAGATCGACGGCTTAAACCCCCCTACGTAATATCGCTTTGTACGACTTCGAATGTGTTCGTAGAATTCATCATAGTTTAAATCACAATCTCTCGTATTTTCCAAGTCATCATGCATTGGATAAGAATGATTCGCCGGTTGTGATAATTGACGTGAATCACTATGCATCTTCGAATGGAAACTAAGCACCGACTTGCCATTATTCACAGCAGCGGAATAGGACGATTTAGTCATCTGTTCTTTATCATGTGAGGTCATGTCTTTTTCTCTGTTTATTTCTGCAAAGGAGACCCGTGTATTGCGATGTCTTTGACTTCTTTGCGTAACAATTGCAGGAATTGGAATTCCACCATATGTTTTATTAGACTCGGTTTCAACACTGTCTGTAATGCAGGTGTTGGGGATGAATTCTGTACAGTTGTTTTTAGTATTTTCCTCCGGTTCCTTCCGATATCCCATAGAAGAGCGCATGTGCTCTAGCGCAAACGAAGTACTTATCATTTGTTCTTGGATTTTTATTACGTTTTTGTTGTTTTCATTGACGTCACGTTTGCAAGACATAACGCGAGTCGTGAGCGCGTCCGTAGCTTCTTTGCACGATGCTTTTATGGTATCAAAGCTCTTTTTCATATCAGTATATTTTGACTCAACGTCTTTTTTGAGTTCAGCTAGTGATTCCGTAATGGATTTCATATCTCCACTTATAAGGTTCTGTGAGGCTGCCTGCCTTTGTTTCATTAGCAGAACATCCGCTTGGAGAGCTTCAATAGTAGCTTTCAGTAAGCTGATCTCAGCTTTACACTGACAGTTATCTTGTTTGGCGACAATAGCTGGAGATTTCGTGGTGGAGTTGTTTCTGCCTTTCTTTGAGGTACTGATGATGTCTTTAACATCAGAGAAGTCTCCCCCGTCGATAACTGATAGCAGACTGTATATGTCATTTGCTAACTTAACACATGCCGTTTCACCATTACGGGTATGAACGCGTCGTTTTAACTCACTATTGGTGTCAAACGGAAAATCCTCAGATTCTCTCAGAATGTTGAACAATCTCTGTCGCATGACCCGTAATGACGTCAGTAACGTCATGGCTGTTACTATTGAAAACTCCCGCGTATTACTCCCCCTTTTCACTTAATACTAATTTTTGAAAGCGTTCGACTTAAGTTTATTTAAAGAAAAAAAATGAATCAAATGTAAATATAAGTAATGATTCTTATTTTGGTGCGGTTCATGCAGATTGGACGTTCACGCGAGAGCTGGAAAATTTACCATCAAGCGCTAGCGCGCTTTATGGATTTGCCAGCTCTCGCGTGCACGTCCAATCTGCATGAACCGCACCAAAATAAGAATCATTCCTTAATTAACACATAGTAAAATGTGAGAATATAAAATGTTTTTATTAACAATCAATATTGATATTTCTTGAAAATTCGAATGGAGAAAAATGTTCGAGAGCAAATGTATTCATATTTGTCTGCCTTAAATGTTAAAAATATCAAATCAGTTGCAATGAGAGGGTTAATATTTTGAAAACAATCAAACTTTAAGTTACAAACAATGCCAGGTCCAAAGAGGTCTTTAAAACAAATACTCTCGATCTGTCTATTGTTCACATGAAATCAGCCACACAGTTCAACAGCAATAAACGTTATAACTATTTGTCGGCTTACTCTAGAAATCATACAACAGTTACTGCTTCCACAAATCAATTGCGCCGACCTGAACTACTACATTTATTACATTTAACTAAACATTACCGATAACATAATTTTGCTTTCCAAAATAAATAAAACAGTGCATGTCAAACTTCATTAATAAAAATCAACAACAACATTTTATCCATTTATTGCAGACATTCTTCTTTTTTGTGTTTGTCCTGTCAAACTGACTCTTGTCTTGAATATTACTTTTGAAAATGCCGTTCCTTTTTTTTCGAATACCTTACGATAATCCGTTTATTTTTCATATTTTACAATCAAAACAGCAACAACATATATATATATAAACAATGCTAAGCAAAGTAAGAACAGAGTAAGGTGACGTATTAATAGATAGCTAACATCAAGTATGCGTTGTATATGACCGTAACAAATCTCATATTGTTAATTGTAGATGCTTCAACAATTTTGATATCAATATACATTTTTCATTTTTTCTTTCGTAGTATTTACCTAAAACATTCCCTATATAAATCTCCGTATAACAGTTTTTCAACATTATAATGCTCAGTTCTCCTCTCACCTAAATAGTATGATCTATATATACACGAACCTTGACTTAACAGAATATTTACTTTTTGATATTCTTTCATCGATATTTTATACCCAATAACGATACGCTCTAAGCAATTCATTCTGACTGAAAATCCACATTTTTTTTTAAATGGAAGAAACTATCTGCCAAAAGGTTTTAATTCGTGCACACTCTATAAAAAGTAATTGTAGTCTTCATATTGGCTGCAATAGTTACATAAAGGAGAGTTTGAAAGTTTCCATTTGAACAAATTTTCATTAGTCGCAATAATTCTATGAATTGCTTTGAATCTAAATGCCGTTCCTTGTATCAGGCGCTTTTTGTCCTTTTCATCGCGCCTGTAAATAAACCCTTGTAATTGTCAATTTTCCACAGCCGGTAAATTTTTTGATAAATTGTGATGTTTTTTTAACCAACACCTTCCAAAATTTTTATTTTGGTGGTTAACCTCCTTTAAATACAGATTGTCAACCAGTTCCGGTTAATCATTTTTTCCATTGTGGAAAATATATTAAAAGCAATAATCCGAATGTCGTTTTTGTTTTATAGCATGCAAGATGTCTTTCCAAATAAATTGGTTTCGGTTAATTCAATTAGTTCTGAATATAAATATGGCGACATCTCTCAAAGTGTTTTGACTGTCAGATTCGACAGCTGTGTAACGGCTATGACAGCCGATTATTTTTCACATGTTTTCTGATTTAAGATTTCAAAATAATTCTTTAAATAATGTGTAATAAATAAAGTAACACACTTGTGAAATAAGTAAGTTATTTTGATTAAAGTATTATCAAAAGCAGAAAAACAATCATGGCATCACAAGTTCCATCACATGTCCTTTGGGTATTGCAATAAGTGCATCTTATACAACCTTAAAGTCATCTTCACATTGGGTAGATATAATATAATCACATGGTAGGACAACACCATCCCCTCATCATGTGTAGCTGGACATAGTGTGTTGAAAGATACCGTTGACACAGTTACTTCTAAGATCACTTTACCATCTTTGTCTAAGATATCTCAGGGTGCCATTGACCTTGGAACATGACCAATAGGCTAACCAGTCGCATCTACTAGCTTTAAGTGTCTCCCTTCATTAGTTTTTTTTCCATTTTATCCTTTGAAAAGAATTCCAATTCTACACTTCCTGCTTATTCACAATTGCTAGTATTGATCCGGAATTGGTTGAAACGCTTGTCTCACAGAAACCGTCACAAAAACAGAATGTACATATCTATTCACACGATTTCGCTTGCGATAATAAGGCCATGATAAAACACAATATTGCAAATTACCTTTTTCCCTTTTGATGCAATTTAACTTTAGTTTTTGCGATGGATGTTATGCTTTACTGCCATGCGTTGCCAAATTTTGCACACGAACGTCAGCAATAGTCTTTTTCAGTACGTCGCTTGAAGAGAATTCAACAATAGATCAAAGGTTAAAGTTCGCCTTCGCCAATGTTTAGTTAAGATGCCATTCATTGCGAATTAATACATGTAAGCATTTTCACTGAAATATTTCTTAAATGGGATAGGAAATAAAAAAGTTAACCGGAAATGGTTCATAATCGGAACTGGTTAACAAACTGTATATGCATTAGATGACAGTCTTTTACAATTGAAACTTTACAAGATTTTAAAAATCGGTGCACTGGTTGCTGGGATATAATCCAGTATAAGCTGACTGCCATTTTGTGGTGACCAGTGACATTATCAGGTTAAGTACACAAATGGTTTTCATTATAATTGCTATTAATAAGGCACTAAATCATGTTAAAATCAACATAAGAAAACACTTATTTCCACATGTACTTTGAAGTTTTCAAATTATTATATTGATAAGTTAATGTTGTATGGAGATTTTGTTAACTTAGTATTATAAAGTTGTGCTTACAAGTTGATGAGGTTACTGGTCACCATTCAAAATGTCTGCCTCAAAATGCATGAAATTACACGTTATGTATCCCAATAATCAGCACTCGGATGACAACGCCAGGCTCGGATGATAAGATCGTCTCGAGTTGCGGATGAGAGTGAGAAAAGCGTAAGTATTTTTACTTTTATTTTTTACTAATGCCGATTTAAATCACGTTAGTGATTGCAATTGTTCTAGGCCAACATAAGCTATATAAAAATGCAATGGTTTTTGCAGACAGTCCCTACATTGTGGTGAAAATCACCGAAGAAGGTGGAAAATTCGACCCATCGCTCAAAATTTAACAAGTTTCCATCTGTATTTAGGTAGTTAAGTGAAGAAAACATAATTATTTGATCCTTTACTGTCCCTCTGTTAATAAACAATCACAACATGGTAACATAGTTCGGTAAAAATGAATCTAAACCTTACTTTTTACGAAGATGTCAAAGCGAGATGGATAATTGCTGGCTTCAGTGAAGATAATAGCTGGCTACATTTAAAATTGTAGGGAAAATGAACAAACTGACCTTTTCATCATAATATTTATTAGCTTTAAAGTAATGTTTATTAGTTTTTAAATCCATTTTTTATATTCCAGGACCAGAAGTCATTGTCCAACAGCATGGTTTTTCGGTAAGTAATAATGAAGGCCATTCAATTTATATTGGCACTGTAGTAATCTTAAGTGATTTAGATGTACAATATATAATTTCATATCATATCATAAGTCAGGATTTACGCCCTTTTGAGATAACCTGAGTTTGCTAGTTTTCAGCGTGTAGTTGTTAACGTTCAAAATCATTCATTGGTTCTATACACAAACCCAGTTCTAGACACCTGTGACGCTCCTGGATGTGACCAGTACTGAACACCATACTGTGATACAAAATTTCCAATGTTTGTCCATAGATATATGGTCTGTATTGATATATGATGCTTAGCAATATGAAACTTACAAATATACCATTCTTTTTTAGAACCAATTCACACTCTTATCAAGTTAAGCGCCACGAAGTGTAATAAATTGCATATTTAATTACATTGCAGAAACTATGAGCACTGGTTTCAAATGATACTGGTGTGACACAGAGTGGGAATCTTTGACAGAGGTTGTCTCCCACGACGCTACTACATGGGCATTCGTGCATCAAATACCAGGAATTTCTACTAGATGAGTCAACAGGTAAAAAGGATACCGTACTCGAGACTTACCAAGTGTCATACCAAACGCAGTGACATCCCAACAAAAAATAGTCATAGACGGGATTATATTCATCATTCATAAAAAGATGACACACAAGAGATAATCGCTACAACACCTTTAAAGAAACGAATGTCCTGTTAGTTCCAAAAAATTTCTAATATAAGTTTTTCTGGCAAAAGACAATTGAAAAGTCACTAGTGACTTATTTTATTTATTTTAATTTTTATCCATCTAGCAGAGATACCGACGGCTCTTTATATTTTTCCAATAAAATTGTTTTTCATTTCTCGTTTCATGTTGAATCTGTTATTTCTATTGATTGCAAAAGAAACCACAATTTCTCAAGGAGAGAACTTTTACAAGTGTGAATCCCTTCATCAAAAACATTTTGTTAAAATTTGGCCTGTAGATGAGGTATCGTTTGAAGACATTGTTGACACACACACAAGCACGGACAAAGGGCGAACATAAAACGCGATTTAACAGTTGAGAAATGATAAAGACTTTAAGTATTGATACATTTTCCTGAAGATAAAATTATAATCCTGGCCATTATTCAGTTTGAGCCACCTTTTATCTTTAACAAATTTTACTGAGGCCAGCGATTATCCATCTCGCTTTGACATCTTCAGAAAAAGTAAGATTTAGGTTCATTTTTCACCTTCTTCGGTGATTTTCACCACAATGTAGGGACTGTCTGCAAAACCATTGCAATTTTATATAGCTTATGTTGGCCTAAAACAATTGCAATCACTAACGTGATTTAAATCGGCATTAGTAAAAAATAAAAGTAAAAATACTTACGCTTTTCTCACTCTCATCCGCAACTCGAGACGCTCTTATCATCCGAGCCTGGCGTTGTCATCCGAGTGCTGATTATTGGGATACATACCGTGAATTAGCATCATCAGACAGCTGTATACAAGTCATTTTTTGTTCATTTTTTATAATTCTTTCACTAACTAGTTTGTAGGGAATTTTCAGATTTTTACAATGATCGATATTTCAAATTGTAGAGGAAAACCACTTTAAATAATGATGTAATCACTTAATGGGAAGTCTGACATGCAGCTACAATCATGGTATTGACGATAAACAATTAGTACTTTCTAAGTTTTAAAGTTCGAAGACTTTGTCGTAAACACAGAACAATCACTCTGATGTTATGTAATGTCAATTTACGAGCCTATACACTGTGTAAACACTAATTTTGTATAGAGCCATATTTTAGAAAATGGGAGACAGAAAAAATGCGTTACAGAGCTATCAGAACCTTTTACATAAATTTTCGAATGAGTGCTTATAAATTGAACATCTAAATAGGAAGATATATGAAAATTTCAGCACGTCATAGATATTGCGGTGTGTGTTCTTCAAAGTAAGTTCAGTGATGAAACTCATTTTTCAAAGTCTTGCCTTGGTTTTGATACTAGTAGAAAACAAATTTTTGATAAAATACTTGATATTTTAATAACGATTTTGAATCATTTTCTAATGCTCAGAAATGTGTATGGCTGATGTCTTCAGAAAATCGTGAAGTTGTAACCAGTTTTGTCAAATTTCTATCGAATATATAAAATGAAAGAACATCTCTTCGAGCTAAACATTTTCACAAACATCTTCACGCGGTATTGGTTAGACTAATAACAATTCAGAAATACGATTTATTGTATGTTGTTATTATTGATTCTGAGTCTTTTTAGGTTCTATTATAACATAGGTTATTTGCGTTTTAATTCCAATTAAGGTTTTTCATTAACACCCTTATTTGAAATGTCACTTTTGTTGATACTTGACATTATGTTTGACTAACGTTACGACAATTTAATGTCATTGTATATGACCCTTGATTGTATAAATATTCTATTCTAGTCTATTTTATTCCAATTATTCCATTTTATTCTATTATATTTTATTCTTCTAACTAATGAAGATCATTAATTATATTTAATTAATTTAACAACAGTTCGCAGCAATTGGTATATCATCCATTGTTATACCCATGTGTTCAATTAAAACTTTGCCTTATCAAATGTTATTTATCAAATTGTATGGCAAGGGCCGCTATTAACATGATTAACGTTATCTTTGCACCTGCGGCCAAAGCTAGTTGCATTTTGTATGTTAGCGTTACATATGATTTGGCAGTAAAAAGATTTAAACCAACTGGCATCAATTATGTAGCAGGAGTTCATGTTATTTTACCGACGTTCTTTTTGTTCAGTATATATGTCAAGCATAATTGAATTGAATTGAATATAGAATTATTTAATGTTCATATATGATTCTGACATTATATAAGTACCCTAAGGCTACAATTCATTTTATCGTCGTCGTTTAAATTTAAATTGTCGTGAATGATAACAAAACACTCCAAATATTAAATCTTCTTTGCTCAAAACAAACGTTAACTTTAATATTAACAATCAACAACATAAACTGAGACAATCTTTAAAATATTGGTGTGAAAAGATATACCCCCCGACCTGTTTATATACCACATGCATTTAAGACCACCTGTAGATAAACACCACTTTTTTATTTATCCAACTGACTAATTTAAAGAAAAATACACATCTAAAAAGACCGTTTCCTTCAAAGACCACTATTGGCGTTCACCCCTTAATGGTCTTTGAAGACAGGTTTGGCTGCAAGCATTTTAAAACTAACCACAACGTCAACACAGTGGAGAGAGTACTGTTCACAGAAAACTGTCGTCACAGACAAACTGATATGTAAATAAATGGACAAATTGCCACATACGTTAAAACGAAATAAGGCACAACTTGTATGTGAGTGTGTGTGTGTGGGGGGTGGGGGGCGGGGTAGCTTTAACGCTTCCAGCTTTATAAGAATATATCTTTTTTGTTTTTTTTGCCCTGACATTTCTATAAACCCGACATCGTTGACCTTTCAAAATCATCTTGCATTCCCACAATACCAATTCAACCAGTTTCAAAATAGGTCACTTCCGTTTAGTTGTGACGTCATTATGAATATCCCACATTTCCAACTTCAACCAGTTTAAAATAGGTTAGTTCCGTTTGGTTGTGACGTCATTATGCATATCCTTCAAGCCAGTACGTTTTCATAAGGCCTTTGCCCTAAAAGAAAAGACAAAATGATATTCACTGTTGATAGTGTCGTTTCACTATATTTCGCCGAATTTCGCGTATTTCGCACCAATGCCCGAATTCAACAGCAGCGAAATTACACCATGAAACATATCTAAATTAAAAACTATAATTATTCGCTCGAATTTAGGTTAGGTCCGCGCTCATATATCATAAGCAGCTTTTGCGCGAAAATTGTTCCCGCAAAATAAATGATACCACAGTTGTTTCTTTAATTAACACAACATCTAAGGGCTGATATACACATGTAAAATTGATCGCTTGCATCATTTTAACGATTTTTTCCAATATCCTGATTTCATTTTCACATAAGTGAAGAAGCGATTTCCCATTTTTAAATCCGAAAACAAGCAGTTTTATTTTACATGTTCATATCTGAGAAGAAGCAATTTTATTTCGCCTTTTTACAAAGAAAAAGAATGCAATATTAATTGTAAAGTTAATATTTTAGTTTTTAGTTAATTACTACCTGCTTCTTCGTCTCTTAGCAACATCCTTTCATATTTTAAGTAAATAAATAGTTTAAGATAATGGACAATAAGGCGAAGTGGCGGCTGTAAAAAGTCTTCCCGTACATTCAGTTGGTGCAATTATTAATAACCTAATTAAAATGCTGATAAGCTAATACATATTTGTGCGTAAATATCGAGTGGCCCTCAACCCGGAGAATATTTTGGTAAACATGTAGATTTGTTGTATAAATTGTATATATTCCAATTGAATTACCTCATAATTTATTAATTACTTAAAAATCTCAGTTCTAAATGTTTATGTTTCTTACTTTCTAATTTTTAAACGATTGCGGTAAGTTTTTTTATGATGTTATAAATTGTACGTGCACACCATTTGCATTACACGGTTGCAAAGGCAAGGTTAGTTGTAGTATCGAGACCGACAAAAGTACATACACAAGTTTTAATTAACATAGATTCTCAACCATGAAACCTGATATCAACGTGTCCATTTTCAAAACGTAGTCCATGCAAACGGCACGCACGTAAAATTAATAGCGTTGTGAAATCAGAAACTACCGCATTCATCTTTAAGCTCTTACTTATTCAATAAAGTTTAATAATACCTTGATCTGGATTTCACCGCGATCTAATATGAAAAACATGTTGGATTTCTGAAGATGTGTCGCCGACGATTCTGTCATTTGAATTTTGAGGGCTAAAATAAAAAAAATCATTAATAGAAATATTTGGTGCAATACACTTTCTATCATTCTGATTTTTTTGGTTGGGGTATGGGTGGGGTGGAATGTTTCCTAAAACATCCATAGCGCCTTTCCAGCGAACATATCGGCATTGTCCAATAACAGATGTTTAGATCAAAAGACAGTCACATGTTATTCTTTGTATTTCGGTTTAATTAGATTTTGTTCTCACATATTTAGCGCTAAGAAAAGTGCAGGAAATCAAGACCTAGCAAAAACATGATTAGGCTTATCATATGAGATAATTGCGCGAAATTTTATATGCGCGCGAAAAAGTAATGTTCAAACCCTGCGCGAAATTTCATTCGAGCGAAATTTAAATGATATCACAGCAATCAGAATTGTAATTTTTTTATTTTATGTTTTCCAGATTTATTATTATAGAAATTTCTCGGTGAAATGAATGTAGTATTTCACTGTTTTCTAACAGTGGAGTATCATTTTTGTAACTGTTGTTTTCACGTCGGTACCCAAACGCACAAATAAAATTCCGAATGAGATCGTATAGAAACGGATTCAAGTTTGAGTTTATGACGTTAGTACGTAACGTTATCAACAACCGTTTTAGTGTCATTTATTGCAAATTTTCTAGTCAAATGAAAGAAAATTGTGCGCATAAGACATAAAATAAAATCAAATTTTGTTTTTTTTTACCATTGAAAGATAGAATATGTATATTCACTCGTGGCTTCGAAAGTACGAATGTATATCGTTCACAGGTAAATATATCCTCTTTATGGGTCAATGTTTTGTTTGTGTGGAAAACTTACTACGAAGCTCTGAAGGTGTACATCCTATTTTCTAATCCCAATGCAACTAACTATTCTAAGAGGGTTCTCAACTTGTTTTGTTTGGTTTGTGTTTTTGAATTATGTGAAGATAAAAAAGTGGGACCGAATATGCGAATATCCGAATATGCGAATATCCGAATATTCGCAATCCGACCAAATACTAGTATTCGGATATTCGGATACAGTTATCGTGAAAGGATACTTGCATTTTTACTATTAGGTTTTTTTTTGCAAATGGAATCTTAAAAACTCATATTATTTCTGATTTTTGAAAATGTTTTCTCTGAGTCTATTACAACTGTCATGCCGTAGCTGGTATTTACAGGATTTTTTCAGATAATTGAAAGGAGAGCGGTATTCTGGCTGTTAGGACGGGGTATGAACGGAGTGTTATTTTATTTGATTGTCTCGTTTATTGGCAGCATAGGAAATTATTTCAGGGTAACAAATATGCGAATATCCGAATATATTCAAATATTCTATGCGAATTTTTGAATATAGATTTCAGTATTCGTTCCCGTTCCTAATAACAATCTTTTGGCTGTTATGAGGCTGATTTTTCTGAAAGCGGCTATTTATAATAAGCATATTTTTACTTTATTTGTAAGTACTTATGTACTTCAAGCAAGAAACAGATGATTGTGAAAACTAATACAAATAAGTGTTTGCCTGTGGCGTTTTCTGTTATATTTAGGATCTATATTCTTCGATCCTGTGGTTTAATTATGATTTGGTTAGTTACGTCCATTATTTTCACGTAAATAAGAAAACCATAACTTCTCTAAAAACATTTATCTTGAAAATTTCGTGATCACTGTCTGACAGAAGATACTTGTTTTACCAGTGATAATTTATAAGTATCTTACACTGTTAAAATAAAAGTTTCTATTCACTTGATGTTTTAAACAAATGTATGATTTGCGTGGTTTTGACATGTAACTGCACGTAAAATGTTTGTTTATATATATGACTTTACGTCATGGCGTCACACGCACAAACTTAAACTCGTTTTCTAAAGGTTCTCATTCGGATTTTTATGTGAGTATCGGGACCAATTTGAAGATAACAGTGAAAACATAAATGATATTCCGCAGTTTAAAACTGGAGTATCAATATAATATCATCGAGAAATTGCTATAATTCAATGAGATGGCATACATCAAATCCACGTCGTCGTTTTTTGGATAGTTTAGATATAGAGATGCGGTTTTCCCTGGGCCTAAGATCCTAAAATTGGGGGACAGGTCTAAAATATCAAGCATCTTATAAGCTGAAAAGGCGACCAAAACTACAGAATTCAAATAAATAATATAAGTACATTGTAATATTAAAAACTATTTTTTCTATAGATCAAGAACAATTGTCCTAAAATTTGGAGTTAGGAAAAGAGTACATTTTATATGGAGTATTTTTTTATTCATCTTGTTCGGTTGTAAAATACTGAAGCTGTAATTAAGCAATAATAACAGTTGGAAAAAAACTCTGATCAGCAAAAACAGTTTAACCATATCAGTAGTTTTTATCTTCTCTAAAAAGCGACGCAGAGGAAAACACGGAAGAGGTCAGTAGAAATAAAACGCGTCTCCGTGCGTGACCACAAACCGAATAAAAATGGAAAGACATTTACCTCTAAAGCTGCATTAGCAAAAGATTATTAACATAAATTGATAGACTGCTTTCCTTCTATGACATAAGTGTAATTAGTGTACAGAGAGACATCATATACAAATTTTACGTTAATTGCTAAGATTCTTTGAGATTCTTTTTGTGTATCTACATGTGTCTAAAGTTGTTATGTTGGTAAATTGGTGCTAATCTGATTTGACTACAGCGGAAGAAAGGTCGTTGTTATAATTGATCACAAAAGATGAAAATAATTATTTGCAATGTTCTTCTTTTCAATGTTAATATTTTGCCATTTTACCCTCACTTGACCTGATCACGTGAAATTATTATTGTAGGTGTATGGCAAGCGGTTTGCACAATTATTTGGAAAACTGCAGTTCTCGATCAATAACCGCGATAGATATTGGTTCGAATATGTCTGTCCTTTTTAACCCTTAAAAGGGGTACTTTGGTTCGAGTAAGCTGGTTTCTTATGTCTGGTATGGCGTAGCTTTAATATGAATGCAATACATGTGCTGTTAAATTGATGAAAAGAAAACTTTGAAGCAATCTAACACGACAAATATGTAACATTGCAGTCAGATTTTGATTGGGCATGTAATGGAAGTGTATATTGCTGCCAACGCCACCTAGGCGGGATTTGAGCACAAGTAAATATTTTCCCCGTACAAAAAGAGCAATATAAACATTACACAATAAATATTATTATGTATAAAATTATAGTTTAGTTATTTATTACTTATTAATAAATGCTCTATTATCGCTATAACTTCTTTGCTCAGTTATTATCAGATATCTGTTATCAGTGCCCATGTTATAAATCTGAGCATGGAAACCAGTTTTATATCTCAAGCATCTGATTGGCTGAAATGACGACCAGTCGCCATTTCAGACTATCAGATGATTGAGATATCAGACTGGTTTCCAATCTCAGCTTTATAACCTTCAGCCCAGAAATTTAACATTTTCAAGCCCATAAATTCTATTAATTTATACTGTTGCACGATTCATGCTGTGCTACTTAAAGGTTTTGCTGATGCCCCAGTACTTTCAATTAATTGATGTGTGAATGTAGTGCTTACTAAAATTGTTCTTATGTTTTGACCGTTTTATATACCTTTTCATATTTGAAAGATACATGTTCCGTTCTGATAAGTGTTTTCGCCCAGGTAGAGGCAATATCATTTGGAATTCATAGTAGCGCTATTTTTGCAGTGTGGCGGACGTAAAACGTCTCCCCGTTAGTACTGTTATCAGTAAAATAATCCTTTACCGATGTCATGCAGTGATGGTAATGTATATCAGGGCCATATCTCGTTAAGTATCAATTGCATTATTTTGAAAAGGATTTATAGCTGGAAAATAAAAATGAATACAAAGTTTGAACATAAAAATTATTCCATTCCTTGTACTTACGCAACCCAGTTGACTCCATTCTTGAAGCTGTATTAACAGTGTCCCCAAATATGCAATACCTAGGCATCTTTACCCCAACAACCCCCGCAACGCACGGACCTTTAAAGTAAATATTACACTAATTAAACATAAATTTTTTAATTTTTTAAACTTTGTTCTATTTAAGGTTCTAATTATTTTAAGCCTGGAATACTTAATGATACTAATAAGTTAAATGATTTTGAAACAAAATGTCGTTAGGGACGATAATTGGCCTCAAAACTCTGTTAAGCATTTTGTACATCCACAGTGTATAAAGGAAATAAAGTAAGTGTAAGATTTGATTTACCTGTATTGAATCCTAACCGCAGGGCCATTCGTTCTTGATGCATATGAGGAACCTTCATTCTTTTAATGCTTTCCAAGAGATCAAGAGACAGTTTAGCTATTTCAACCACATGTCGTGTTTCATTTCTGATTGGTATTCCAGAAGCTACCATATAACCGTCTCCTAAAACATTGAAATTAATCGTTGTTACTGCCTCGTACTTTTTTGATAAATAACTGCAGTTTATGAATACGCCATGAATTCATTGGGTCTATAAGTCATACCTTGTCAGGAGAACTCATTAGGATCATTTTTTGTGTTATTAAATATTGAATAGTATTAATGAGTTTAATTAAATTAATTTATTTGATTAACGAATTAAAATAATTTAATTAATTAATTATTTGAATGGTAAATTAACTGGTTATGTAATTAATTTTCGAAAAAAAATTAACATATTTTCATGTTTCATGTAGATTAGAGACCGTAACATAAACAGATGCTAGTAAGCTTTAATTGCTTCTTAGGCCTATTTGGAATACTAGCTTTTTACATGGTGGAAGAAGACCACATGTGACCCTCCAATTTTCAGGCCCTAGCGGGCACCTGAGTAGAACCACCGACGTTCCGCAAGCTAGATGGCAAGCTTCCTCACATGAAAGATCTTGACCCTGGTAGGTTTCGAACTCACAGCGGTGATGGGCAAGTGATTTTAAGTCGGAAACCTTAACCACTCGGCCACACGGACGACCCGATTATTATTTAATCGATTTTAGGGGGGACTTGATCGTTTAATTAATTAATTAATTAATTAATCATGATTGATTATTTGTAATTTATTAATTATAATTAATTTATCAAGTAATTGATTAATTAATGAATTTATTAATTACTCAATTAATTAATTAATACATGTAATTGCTTACTAACTTAATTAATTAATTGATGATTAATAAATTAATTTATTTATATTAAATTAGTAAAATAATTTCATTGTTCGAATAACCTGAAGTGACAAAACTTCCCCAAACATATTTTATATACAAGAGGCGCGCCACGGGAAAATGTACCTTCGGTCATTTTTTGTGTCATTTTTTGTTGTTACTATATTTAGAAAGAACTTTCAAATTTCTATTATTTTCTCATAACAAAACAGTGCTTTTGTTACACATTTTGACAAATGAATGGTATTTTTACCGCGAATTGCATAATAAGTAATGTCGTCTGCTCAACTTTATGACGTCGTTTCAAGGATTGACGTCAGCTGCCCGAAGGTACCTTTTCCCGTGGCGTGCCTCACAATTAAATACCATATTTTAAATCATTGTGTTCATATTTTAGTTTTGAAGAGGTTTACTTTTTAGACAGAATGCAGGTTAACAAATTATGTAAAAATGATATTAAAGATGAAGAACACTTATTATGTACTGAAAAAAAATGCTCAAAAATCTTGGTCTCCTAACAGTGAGACTTCCTTATGGTTAACCTAGTTTTCAAACATCTCACCTATTGTTTCGACTTTATAAACATCGTAGTTTTCGATGCGTGCATCCATGGTTCTGTACAACATGTTCAGCATATCAACAACCTGCATGGGTGTGCTGTTACTGCAATATAACAAGAATAATATTCTTTTATTTTATTTTATTGTTTCTTAGTTAATTGAAATTGGTAGTTTCACTGTTATTGAATCAATGGAATACCAGTTTTCTTTTTTAATGTAACAATTATATAAAATCTGCCAAATGCCAATATTTTACCTGGATATTCATAAACAGTGTCAAATAGTTCATCGGGATATTCATAAGCGTTCGCAAAAGTTTACTTTGAAAGTCCTTAACGCGGTCAATAGTAAATAGGATATTCATAAATATTGCCATTGGTTTATCTGGATATTCATAAATAGTTTCAATAGTTTACCTCTATATTTGTAGACATCGTCAAATGCTTCTGTGGATATTCATTAACATAGAGAACAAGTAAAAATTTGCTGCTAATGCAGCAAAAGGAGTACACGGCCTAAAAAGCGAGCTGTTTGTGTCAAACCATTCCATTTATTAACTATTCGTAAACCTGTTTAAAATGTGTATTTTGCCTATTTGATTATTTGGTTGTTTTAGCCATCGTTATTCATCTTGGTTAGGGGAAATGAGAAAATCAGGGAAACTACTCAGCGCATATATCGTGGGTGGGTTGAGCGCAACACGGTTGTAAGTCACTTTTTATAAATGTTTTCAGTATTAACAAAAAACTAATTTGTTATTCTCATATTTGAATGTTTATTCTTTTCTGTTTATAATATACATATAAACTTATAAGAAGAAATGTTAAAAAATGATTTCCAAAAGAGATATTTATAAATATATGACCTACAACCGTTTTCCACTTAAAATTTGACATAAATGAGAACAATGATTTTTTTATTGCAAAAGAGATCGTTGAATACAACTATATATTAAAAACATTTGGTTTTAAGCATTCATAGTTCATGGTAACTGGTAAGGGATTTCTGTTAATCAAACCCCAGTAATGACAATTTGAATTCATGCTTATATTTTATATTTTATAAATTATGTACATATAAAGACTGAGTTACATCTCTATTCCACTTACAATTCATCCCAGTTAAGTCAATGCCTTTTTGTGCAACATGATTTTAATTTGAGTTTCAACCGTATTGCACACAAAATTTATTCAATATGAGATTTAGCCTTAGGATTTATTTGCAATATTTAGTGGTTTTTTTCAAACACATTTTTCTTTAATTATATTATGTACACTGTATTAATATAAAATGAGCCATATTATGCAAAAAAGTCATTTAACAAAAAAAGTGGATTTACAACTCTATTGCGGTCAACCCACGATTATTGTTTATTCTGATCAGGGTCGATCTATGATTTTACTGTTTGGGCTACGTTTGCCTTAATCGTAAAATCATTCTAAAGAGACATCACGTACGCGCGATCAAGAGCGATTTTAACACTAGGACCGCGGGTGAGATGATTTTGGCTGCATAACAGTGGCATGTCGATATAAAAAGTTACTTATTTATAATACAATTATATGTAATCATTTGATAAATAAAACGTTAAAATCATTAGTATACTGAAATACTGTAAGCAATAATAGGATCCCAGGTCATAAATTTGACATCGATTCTCTCTATAATATATAAACCTAATAATAATTTTACCTACATAAATGTGAAAACAAAGATGCATCAGTAATAATGTTTCATCCATTATCATATTATCATGTAACTATCATAAGACTTCCCCTAACGAACCCCTTTCTGAAAATTTAGCCTCCGACCCTGTTCTTTGAATACGACATTGTTTTCCATATTCTGTGTAGCGCTACTTATTCCATACATTTAACTGGTATTACCTCCTTACTCAACCATGGCTTTAATACACTGAGAAAATCCCGCAACATATCGCCATTTCCTGGTTGTTATGTATTATGTATTCGGCAAGCCGACAACGATTTTCATGCAAAAAACGAAGATCTGATGGTAAGAGTATATTGTTAATGGCATCGCATAGGCGCCCAAGAACCCTTATGTTTGAGCCGTGGCCGCCGGGGTTAGCGGTCTCTGCTCTTGCGGTCACAGCTCCTATGCGCCTACATGACCTACCTTCTTATTCTTGAAATTGCTAAAGCAGTGTAGCGGTGATCTATCCATGTTAATTCATTTCGGCTGATAACAACAGCAATCTACATCATGCTTTACCTTTTTTGTCTGTACTCTTCCCTTCTAAGGCATAGGCCTTTCTGGCATCAAGTTGACAGATGTTGGGTAGTTTAGGCCTATGCCTGTCTTGTACAGTTTGGACACAAATAGCGTAGGTTTAAATCTAAAGGGGAATATAATCAGCAAGATGCGAAGTAACATAACTTTGAAATGCTGCGCGATTTTAAAGAAATTTGATGAGGAGAAGGTGCTCGTAAATGCCATTTACTTAAGAAGGAAATCAGTTTTCTTATGCGGTGCCTGTTTACATAAAATTTGCCCTTGTTCACATTAGCAAAACGAAACCACAATACCAAATTTCAACAGAAATCGACACAATGCTTGATGGATCATTTGCATTTAATTTACATGTAGATACAAATTTAGGCCAATGACTATTAGTAAGTACAATGATTTGTGCATTTAATGATTGGTGCTTCATTTGCATTTAATTAAGTTGCAAATTTAAGCCCATACCTGTTAGTTATCACAATGCTTTGTTCCAATTCGCATATTGAAAAGTAAACTAAATATTAATTACTATTATTGCGAAAGTAAAATACTTACGACAGATGTCGAAACTGGTACAGAAAGTACGAAAGCCCATTAGGGCCGTTTTGAGTTAGAAGTTAGAAGGCAACTATTCGAACATAGATGTTAGATCTTAGAACTTAGGTCTTAGAACTTAGAAATTAGACGTGAAAACGCCATATTGAATGGAAGACAGACAAGAAGATGGATGTGAGATAAACGTCTTATTTTAATTATTTTAAAATTTTATTTCTTATTTCTTAAATCAAATTAGCGTTATTTGTGCCGTGTGGCGGCTGTAAAAAGTCTCCCCGTACATTCATCAGTGCTGTTATCAGTTACGTCCTTTGAAAGTCGTTGAGCACGATAATTATGTACTATGTTAATAGTATTTCTAAAATTACCTTTGTTTAAATGTTTCGGCCAGTTTATAGATGGGTGGTATCAATATCCCAGACAATATAGATTTGGATAGTGTTCAATCACCCAAGGATATACTTCCTGCGTTTTAAATTTTGCCTTTGGCGTTATCTGTGATATTCTCAGATCCCCTATCAAAATTCTATTTTGTTTAGTTCCGGGTCAAAATTGTACTGTTTATTGGTGTGAATATTGAGTTGTGCTCAACCCGGTTCTAGGCGGCGTGGGCAGTAAGATGCATTTCCATTACTGCCCATGAACAGGCTCATTCAAACCGAGCCTGCATTATTTTCGTATTTGTCGTGTTCGATGGCTTTCAAAGTTCCCTTTTCATTTATTTTCAAGAATTGGTAAGATATAGCTAGTAAGATAAAGTCAGGTGATAATATCGGTACAGCTTCAAAGGCTGAGTCAAAACAATCAATTTCAATAGGCATAGGTTGACCAAGCTATCTATTACTGACTGGGACGAAATTCAAAAGTGGTTTTTTACAGCCAGTTCAAACTATTTTAGCCAAATACGGCTAAAATAGATCTTCAAGATGACAATTTGAAGAGCAACTTGAGGTTCAACCTAATTACTTCTTCTACTTCAGAGAAAGGGGAAACCAAGGCGAAAGTAAAGGCAGATATAAACGATAAATGTCATCATCTAGCAGAGGTTTCTGCAGAAAACGAAAGAATGCAAAGGTATTATATTTGAGTATTTAGACACTCGGCTCATTTGCAAATAAATGACCTCGAAAAATGTCAGATTATTTAACATGGGGGTGTTGTATTTAGTGAGCATCGATAACTAATTCAATAAGGTGTAACTCATTTATTCATATGACATGAAAAATCTATATTATATGATATATTTAGTTTCTAAAGTAACTCTATCAAGGATAAAAGTAACGGCCACATGACGACTACATCCGCTTAAAGTCAATTTTCGTGCTAGGTTTATTTTTATCTCACCAGAATTTTGTGACCAGGTGATTTTTGCGATCAAACTTAGTCTAGCTGGCTAGCTGGCAGGCTGTCTAGCCGTCTTTCAGTCTGTCTGTCTGTCTGTCTGTCGGTTCGTCCATTTGTCCATTTGTCTTTCTGACAAAATCCAAGGCCATCAGTTGAATTTGAATTTCAACAAAAGTTGTGGGAATTGTATATTGGTTAATGTTCTTTCAAGGTTATAAAAATAATTCATTTCTTTTTAAAAGCTGTTTGATTTTTATTTTATTTGCTATGATTATTTCTTTTTTTTAAAGTTGTTGCTATGGAAACAAAAGGATTTGCAATCAAGGGAATGTCAATGTCACCCAAGTAACCTAGCAACCATTTATTTTCATATCAACCAATGACTTCCCAAGCCAATAAGTTACTCCAGGTAGCCATTGATTTTTCTTATCAACAGGTGACACCCATAGCATCCATCAATTTTCCTCAGTGGCCATTGACTTCAATGCAACAATTGCTTTTCCTAAGCCACCATTAATTCCATACCAACAAAGTATTCTTAGCGACCAGTGACTTTCAAAGCTACAGCTGACTTTAGTTACCAGGGAAAAGGTTAGGTGAGCAGTTCAATGTAATTATCAAAATGACTGTAAGCAAATTATCATTGAAAGTGTAACATAGGTAATTGGAAATGATCGTTTTATCAATTTATCCCAACTAAGTAAAACATGTTTTCTGCTTTGTAGGAACCTGATGAGAAGGAGGAGAAAAAAGAACTGATGATGAAACAAAATAATCTATAGAACGACAGTTTCAGTATGAGAAACAAAGATTTATTACTCGGGGTGATTAAATGGCATAAAGTGACAAACATACATACTCAATCCATCCAAAAAAGGATTTTATTCATCAAATGGAACATGCATTAAAGTTGTTTTATAACACCCTTTCATTGAATAGCAATTCATACAATGATTTTCTTTTTTTATATTTGAAAACTACTTGGCCTAATGCAATGCCATTTACGCGAAAGAATGGCTTCATTACACTGGATTTAAAGGCTCTTTTAGAAGATCTAACTTCACTGGTAGCAATTGGAATAAGTGGCTGTTTTAGATGATCCTACTTCATCTGTAGCTGTGGATATGTTCATAAATTAAAAAAAAACAACATAGCTTGAGTATTTCTTGTTTTTGACCATTAAAGTTTAACGATTCTTGACTACTTAAACAATTTCCTTAACTTGAATTATTTGGCAATGACCTACAGATGACAGTGATCTTAAATAATATATAATTTATTTTTTGAAACTAAAATTGAGTATTTCTTGAACTGTTTGGCTCATATTCACAAATACATAAATTTTATTGATTTTTTTCCCATAACTTTAACATTTCTTGACCTTTTTTATTCCTGTTTATACAAAGGAATCCCCGAGATAAGCACTTCTTTGAATATTTGACCTGAAGATAACATTGAACTTTGCCATAAATAGTACTTAATTTTACAAAGCATTAACTATGTCTTGAGTGTGGCACGGCGGTATGCTATCGACAAGTTCTTGTCAAGGGTTTGGTATAATTATAAGTGATAAATGAGATAAGTATATTGTTGCATTTTTTGTAGATAACTGTTACTTGAATAAAATTTTATGTTTAAGAATGGAGTTATTTTTTTCCTTCTTTAAGCTTCAGATTTGAAAAGCATAACCGATTTTTTTAAAATTTCTGTCTAAGTTCTAATGTCTAAGTTCTAATATCTACGTTCTAATGTCTAAGAACTAAGTTCTAATGTCTAAGTTCTAATGTCCAAGTTTTAATGTCTAAGTTCTAAGAACAAAGTTCTAATGTCTTAGTTCTAATGTCCAAGTTCTATTGTGTAAGTTCTAAGAACTAAGTTCTAATGTCTAAGTTCTAATGTCTAAGTTCTAATGTCAAAGTTCTAAGAACTAAGTTCTAATGTCTAAGTTCTAAGAACTAAGTTCTAATGTCTAAGTTCTAACAATTTTATTCTAAGACCTTAGTTATAACATAGTTTTATAGCTTTTTTTTGCATGTATGGTAAAGATTCATTTAGTTATGCGATCCATTATATATGTACAGATGACCCCAATTTGGAGCCAAGAGCAGGTCACACCATCAAACATTTTTGCAGAATTATGCCCCTTTGTCACCTATGGAAATTGTAGCAAATGGTATTTCAATACTATATAAGACATAACATTTTCTTTAAATATACTTATATTATGATAACCACAAGCGGTATTCGACAATTTAATAGCTTTTCTGACAATAAGCACAATTAGCACAAAATAGATATTATTCTCAACTATGACTAAACAGGTTGAATGGTCAGTAATTACACGAATTATGTAGTGCTACAAGTTATTTGATACGATTTACGAAACCTCCTTTCATTGTAAGTCACTGTTAAATCAATCATCTCAATCATCACCTCAGTCATCGGTAAAATTTCAATGTAAAATGTTAACGATTCGTTGGCTGTCAAAGGCCTTCTGTTATCCAACGACAACACTCGAACGCGATCCTCGGTTTCGTTAATAAAGCCGTTTACTAATAGGTGATCCATAAAGTTTCTGGGATATCTGTATGTCCTCTTGATCAACATGATGACCATAGTTATGTCCACCATCAAGTACACAATACATATATCGTGTCTTCCGCAAGTAATATCAACATTCTTTTGGGCTCGAATATTGTGAGCGTTCCGCTGCTGAGCTATCGTGTCGAGTTCTGCTTGGATCAATCCATTAAACAATATCTGGGGCATTTTGATGTGTATAAGACTTGTTGCATCCAAAACGTTTACGTCAAGTAGATCCTTGCAAAATGAAATCCACCAGTGGACCCTATGTCTACTAAGTAATCCCAACAGGTGTGCTTTGTGTTCACTAGTTCCTTTGAGATCGAGAAAGATTGTAGGCTTTCAGTATACGCTTAATTTGGCGCAAGCGTAGTTTACTATCACGCACAATATATTATAACAAAATAATATCATTGTATGATAAGCCATAGAAGAAGTAATGCTTCATAAGTTCTAGTCTTATAAAATGCGTCCCTCTGAGAATGACAGCTAAATCCGTGATCACAACTCTAGTTACTGGCGTAATAACAAGCAGCCTAATTTCAAACGTCCATGCCCATTTAGTGACCATTTTTGTCGTCTGGAAAAGAAAGAAAAGAGAAAATACAGCTATATGAAAAATAATAAAATTATAATACTCCAAAGAAACCCGATAGTATCAAGTATTATACAACTGACAGTTCATGATACTTTTTTTAAATATCGTTCCAAATTTTGACAAAGGGGGTTATAACACAAAGACAAGCAACCGATACTTGGGTTATTTTCACAGGGAGCCCCTGTGTATAAACGACCATCTAGAACAGTTGGATCGGAAAGCCTAATAATACATAAAATACATATTAAATATAAAGTCCACTGACTGAATGACTGACGGGAAGCGGAGTTAGAAAAACCTCCTTTTAACAATCACACAAAACACCTCTAATGCGACCTACTGTACCATTTATTGGTACATATACTATCAAGATCAAAATTACACTATCGATTGGATAGAATTCTTGAGAAAATATCATCAATGAATTATAACTCACCCCTAGCTGTCGATTTTCATGTCAACCTGCCGCTGTTGATATTCTTGAAAAAATGGGGTCCCTGCTTTTAAGAGATTTCTACATTCTAAGTTCTAAGACCTAAGTTCTAAGATCTAACATCTAAGTTAGAATTGTTGCCTTCTAACTTCTAACTCAAAATGGCCCTAATGGGCTTCCGTAAGAAAGCTATAAATAGATTGGCCAAAACATGATCTACAGCTTAAGAGAACCCTCGTCTGGATCCACTTTTATTCGAATGTGATAACCATTAATGGTTAAAGACCACATATTAATGTTGATCCGGCATGTAAACACTTTTACAGAAAGCCAGAATTGATTGAGAACAATGTAAAAAAGAAAATGATGTTGGGAAAATAAATGAAATTGAGTAGTAATTAAATTAGAAGCACGTATTTTGACTGATTGTAGACAAAAGTTCCGTGACTTGGGCTAAAATGCCGAAAAGTTTACCGTTTATGCCATGATAAGAGTCGGATTTTAATGTGTTTTAAGTTGGTTCTAAAGATTTCAAAGGCTTGACCCAATAGCAAATTCGAAATTTGATGAATTGCTAAAGTGGGAGTCTATAGGATTTGATTTAGTGGTCTATAGCCTAAACAGTCACGTGCTCCTTCATGTAAAATCTCAATTCGTTATATCAATATACACGGCCTTGAGAGGCCGTGTAATAATGGGGGCCTACCGATATACTGAGTTACCTCCAATTGAGAGTGGTTTCCCTTGCTGATTTAGAAGCGGTAATAAAGCGTAGCGTTAAAATTGTAAATAAAAAGTCTCGAAGTGCTTTTGAAGTTAAAATGCATTTTCGAATTAACCAAAAAAGTGAAAAGACATATAAAGAATAACCATCATCTTTGTAAATTGATTTTAAGTTAATAACTAAATGCAACTTTATCTACGTTACTTCACGAATCTTTTATGAATTGTTTTTGGCTGGCATGGAAATTATAATAGCTTTTTAAAACTTTCACTTAAGTATTCAGCCAATCACCGTTAAGTCATCCAAACAATTCTTATTAAGAAAAGGGCCTGGTGTTTTATGACCATGTTACGCAATCTAATTAGCAAGACTGGGTTTTACCAGCTGGAGGTGTGATAAAGGCCTTTTGAAGTTCAGTTGTAGATTTGTAAGAGGTTGAAAACGTTGCTTTTGGGAGTAAAATTGTTGTTTTTGGAAACTGACTAGAGATTTAATATTCTAATTAACTGTCAAATTAATGTTTGAGACCCGAGACATTGATTATATGATATTGGCAACTTGAAGCGCTCCAGAAAGACATTTTCAGAAATAAATAGACAAACGCGAAAACATAATGAAACAATGCTTGAATATGTTCTTAACTGTATAAGAATAAGAAAGAACTTTTTGGAGAAAAAAGAGCAGTATATTGAATAATACGTCAATACGAACATGGCACAAATCTATAAACCGAATGGTGTGCATTCAATTTGTATGATAAGGTTCAGTTATTTAAAAAATCTATTAAATTTCTGGAAAAAATGTTGCATCGGCATGAAAGAACATTTATAAAAGTGAACGGGCGTTTCATTGACAGACGTCAAACTTTATTTTATATCATGTGTTTTAAAGTTTACTACTCTTTTTTCAGGTTTTCTAACTTTTCTTTTCCTTGAATCTGCAATTTTTAAGCATAAGGAATGCGTATTTTTTACTCTTTATTAGTTACCGAAGGGGTCGAACACAACGATGTTTAACAAAAACTTCTATAATAATAATCTCTTTATTTTAAGAAGGTAACTCATTAAGACAAAATCTATGACAACAAAATTAATACAAACAAATACAATATTTGCAAGTATAAAAAGTTAGTCAAATGAAGAAATTGCTTATTTTCAATGAGGCATTCTAAAATACGTATTAAAATGGTTAGAAGAGAAAATTTAAATATTATGCGCTGCACTATAAAAAAACTATCTATTTTTCCATTCAATGATAATAATAAAACGTTTTTATGCATTATGCTGATCTCAAACCAACCAGACCCTATTAAAACGTATTTGAAAGGACAACGGATGATTACTGCAGGTCTGTTTTAATTGTAAATCTCAGACCGGAACTACCCAGTGACATGTGCGCGTTACAAAGGGAGGTAAATTTAGACAGAATATTGAGATAACTCTGTATATCGGTAGGACCCCATTCAGCGGGGTATTCATAAACATCGACGGTAGTTTACAAATATATATTCTGCGACAGTGTCAAGAGTCTATCTTGACAGTCATAAACATTTTCAATAGTTTACCCGGACAGTCATAAACATAGTCAACAATTACCTGGACATTAATGAAGATTGTCAAAAGTTTACCGTAATATTCGTGAACACTGTCAACAGTTTACCTGGATGTTCATTAACATTTTCAATAACTTACCAGTGTTTTCATAAACATTGTCAATAACTTACTTGTATATTCATAAACATTGTCAATAACTTACTTGTATATTCATAAACATTGTAAATTACTTACTTGTATATTCATAAACATTGTCAATAACTTACTTGGATATTCATAAACATTGTAAATGACTTACTTGTATATTCATAAATATTGTCAATAGCTTGAATACCTTGAGATTTTTGTGAAGCCAACGACATCTGAGAACATGATTGACGCCGAAGCAAACGATTCAGGTTCACAATTCCCAGTTTCCATCAGATTCTGCGCGACCGGCTTCGGCAGCAGCTGATAGAGGAGTTCCACAGTTTTGCTCTTTTCTTTCTCCAACTCTTCACATAAATGTTCAGTTTGTAGTTTTTCTTCTTCTAAAGTCTTGGTTTTTTCTTGAAGTTTGAACGAGATGTTTACAACGTTGGTGACGAGTACGACGACGACCGGGAACATGATGATCGCGAGAGTAAGTTGGACAGCACTCGCTGCTAATGTACTCTGCAAGAGACTATTCTCGGAGTTCGTTCTCTGAAAAGAAAGTTAGCGGTAAAAAGGACAAAACGCTCGCTGCTCATGTACTCTGCAAGAGGCCATTCTCGGAGTTCGTTCTCTGAAAAGAAAGTAAGAGGAAAAAAAAAACACTTGTCGCTAATGTACTCTGCAAGAGACTATTCTCGGAGTTAGTTCTCTAAAACATATTTAGAGGAAAATAGAGTTCCTTTTGCCGCAACAGACCCCCCCCCCTCTTATTAAGACCACCACGCTTTTCGATTAATCTCATAACAGAATTGCACAATTTTTGAGCTAAATATTGATCATATGTTAAAAAAGGTTAAATATGCATATCATGAATTACCACATTCAGAAAAACAGCCTCCACACACAGCCAAGAAGAAGAGAAGTGAGAGAAAGCATATTTAATAATTTGATCAGCTTCAAAACAGACGCCACAAACTATTAACAAAAATGAGAACCCGAGGTGCTACCCCCTTGGAACAGTCAATGGCAAATCAAATTGCCTCTGCGGGATTAGCCCAGGTTCTAGGGTGCACCAACCTCTTACTTGCCCCAGCAGGTTCTCATATCAACACACAAGTACAAGTTGTCTTGGTGAAACAACTCCAACCCACAATCGGCTAAACAATAATGCATGCAAAAGCACACAAACAAAAAGTGCATATTAAAGGTGCCTATACAGAGTGGAAGGTTTTTTAAAATGTCTCAGAAGTGGTTAATGTTTATTGTGCTATTATGTTACGTCTATAAATAACTGAATAGGAGAGATTTTTGCTGCTATTTTGGTGAAATTTAATGCGTTCGTAACGCTAAAGCAACTTGCGCCTTAAAAAATATTCACTCATTCGTTGACTGTATAAAAATATTACATCATCATTCACTTTGTTTAAACTTATTTTACTGTAACATGTTTAGTTAAAGGTCGTCTTCAGTCCTCATTGTACTGACAATAGTAAAAATAAAAAAAAATATCAGAATCTTTGTAAAAGTCCTATTTACATAAATTCACAAAAAACTAAGCAATACAAAATATCATTTTAAATTCCCACATGAGTGAATGATTCTGACAAGAAAATGTTGTGTACTTTTAAAAGAACTTTCAACTACGAAAAAAGAAATCAACGTTTGTCACCCGTTTAAGCGACCAGAAAATTGAAGGTCAAACACACTTTTACAAATATCTCATATACATTTGTAGTTCAAGTAAGAAAGTCATGTTAGTCACGAGGACACAAGAAATTGTTGTCAGTATCATATCGCCCATGTGGGCATTTAAAATAATGTTTTGTGTTGTTGAAGTTTTGTGAATTTATGTTAATAGAAGTCTGGGGAATTTTTAGATCTAGTTATTTTCTTAACTGTTCTTGCCTGTCTTACCACATGCGAAATAGATACATTAGTAACATTCGTTTGTGCAAACTTGTATTAAACGGCATTTTGCCTTTACTGAGATTTTGATAATTTATAATTTTCTTTTTTATCAATGACCATGCAATGGTGACTGTAGTGGACCCTTAATAAATATTGATAATGGAAAACACTGAATATTTTTGTCTTGATACGTGAAAATGTACCTTTAAATGCTTCAAAATGAAAACAAAAGGATTTTTATTAACGAAAAGAAATTACCTCAATCATACGGTTCGCCAAGCTTGTTTGTATATTTTCCAAGATGCCGATATAACTTGTCATGTTATCAAACCAGATGTGACTAATTTCAACAGATGATTTCATGACTGCATTCAGAATTATAGTATTCCTCATTGCCTCAACATCTTGTTCAAGACTGGAATTTGAATAAAGTCTGTTCCAAAGTTTTCTGGTGAAAACTGATTGTCGGTTGCATTTGTTGAGAAAGTTCACTCCGAGTACCATCTTCTCTTGAAACCAGAGCAAATCTTGTTGCGAAAAACTTCCTGAAAACACACAAAAAATGTTTTTGAAAATCTGGAAAACTTTAAATATCCGGCGATGTTCAGAAACGTAAAAATTTGCAAAACGGCTCATTGGTAACACGTTAAGTAATAAACTAGTAATTTTTCAAATCAATAATTACTTGTTACAATGCTAGATAAGGAACTTTCGATTTGGTACATTTTTCTATACTTAGTAGAAACGAAACCAGACAAGTTAATACTTTGCATAACTATGCGTAGCTAAAACTATAGATATCGGATAAATTGTGCAAACCGCTTTCAATAATAAATGAGAGGTCAGTAACCATATTTTAAGTGTTATGAAGTATCCTAGTTTATTTCAATAAACAATGATTTAGAAACATAATAGAATAAGTATTTGTCGGAAATAAGGACAATAATACAAAAATAAAGACAATGATAATAAAAAACATGAGTCCCGTCATGTGAAAAAAACGTCTTCGAAAAGTTAACTTTATTCCTTGAAATCACGTCAAAATGTTTGAAGCAGAGTACATTCAGTATCATGCATTTTTGCAGTAATAAATACAAAATGCAGTCAAATTTTGTAATACAATTATCATTGCCAATTGTATTTCAAAAGATACTATTTAAAATTGTTTTAATAACATGATAACATGAACTATAACCGAAGACAAATTGTTCTAAGACGATGCTCCACTGTTGTTGTTGTTTTCTGGAAATACCTTTAGCGAAGTATATACTTCCGAGAGCCCTTTCGATACCCGCTTGTTCTTTACTAAAGATAAGCAATTTATAAGCAGTAAAGTCACCCCAGGACGTAAACGCATGATCATAGTCCATACTTTCTGTCATTATTGTTTCGATGGTTGCAATGATACCGGAATAGAACAGCAATGCTTGGTTCACGGTGAAGTTGTTACTTCTAAATATCCTAATATGGCCAATGAAAGAATCACGTGACTGAAAATAGTCCGGTTCTGGCAATGGCTGCCATTTTGTCAATGTCTTGATCTTCAAATTGGTTTCAATGTACTGAGCCACCAAGCGCTCGTAAGTGACGTCAGCTGATAGAAATAGAGCAGTTGTCCCCCTTTCCAGTTGAAGTTCATGGACCAGTTTTCCTATTTCAATATTGTAATATAAGCTGTCCTTAATCTGGTTGTTTATTCGGTACATCTGAAATGTTAAGTGCGTTATCAATAACTCGATCGTCACGTGATAGACATACCAATTCAACTATGGCTTACCAGTTAAAATTTTGAAAATAAAAATCATAGTCATCAACAACGTGGTTTACATTATAGTAGAAATAAAAATAGTAACGCTGTAGTACATTTATAAATGGCGTATGAATATCGTAACAGATCGGAAAATTTAGATCGAAATACACAACCTAGTGCGACGTAGTTATGACGTGAGATAGAAAACGGAGAACTGCAAAAATTCAGAATCGAAAACCACACTGTGGGATACGGATTTAGCAATATTGCGGATAAGGAGAATTTTTACGTTTACCAGAACATGTATATTTACCTCAACGGCCTCTTGTAAACTGATGATATTTTGAATAATTACGATGATTGTTGGAATTGAAGTTAGAGTCAAAAACGTCACCAGTTTCAAGATCCGATCTCTTTTACTTTTTCTAATCACACAGCAGAAACACTGCCTGCTAGCGTATTCCATATGGTATGTGTGGTTGGTCGGAACCATCTTCGACGTAGTCTAAACGATCCACCTCTGCAACAATAATGAAATGTCATGTTAAGTAATATGGGTAACTGGTAATTTAATCCGATCTCATATAATCTCTGTACAAATCGAAATTGTGTGTTGTCGTAAATTTGTAAAGAATATTTCTGTTTTTTATGACGTCATTGGTTTTGGTTATTGTTGTTTGTTAGTGGTTATTTAGGCTAATTGGTCTCACAATAAATATATTAAAAACAAATAAAATAAACTTCTTCTCGTCTAAGTGAACAATTTCCAGTTAAATGTTGATTATACTAGTACACTTGTTAGCGAGTACTATAAAATTTAACTGGAATATGTAAGTCATTAAATATAATAGGAGATCTCCATGTTACTATTGTCAAGTTTTCATTTTTGCTCAGTATATTAATCGGTTCAATCTTTAAGAAAATAGCCTAAGAGATACGTTAGAACCTTAACTTAAATTAGCAAAAATACTTCACTTAGATAGCAAAGAAAATACACAGTTCAAATTCGGTAGTTAGCAGCATTGTAAAAGCCAATGGTTTTTATTACAAGTCTAATGAGGAATTGGATTGAATCCATTCCACATCCCGTTTTAGACGGCGATGTTACTCGTGCATCTTACGGGGTTTATATTTCACAAATCTTGTTCGCTTTTCAATTAAAACTTTTATTTTCTTTCAACAAACACTGAATACTCACTGTTTGATAAACACTTGCTGTGTTGAAATGTAAGAATTATGTTCTTTATTATATTAAAGGTAGTTTTTGAAATATAACAACCACGTCATTAACTTCATGTGGTAAAAGGGCGGTATCAGTATAGTTTGTAAGTTTGGTGAAGAAATTTTAAGAAAAACGAATTTTGCATTTTGTATTATTTGTCACATTAATAAAAAAATTTTCATGGTCAAGAGCAGAAAAATATTTTTTAATCCACTAATTTTCGTCATATTCCCGACTTCATATTTTGTTCTCCGCAATCATTGTGGGTTTTCAAAAATGTTGTTTAAATAAAATTTGTCGAAAAAAGACAGCAATGTTAAGCGTAACGCAATGAATGTGTGACAACAATTGTTTACGTTGACAGAAGCATAATTGACTCAGCGTGTGGCATCTCGAAAGACTGTTTTGTTATGTATCTGAAGCTGTTGCTATACCACAGAATCACGAACAATCTCGTGCTCAAACCTAATTTTCAACATTACTTATTTATTAAAAGTCTGATTTAATTCTTGGACTACGCGTACTTCATAACCTGTTTTTGGAGTACACGTGTACTTATCAACATTAAAATAAAAGCCTCGTATTTTCATAGAAATATTTCAAATTCCACTTAAAACTATATAAATATAGAATGTTTTTTTGTCGTCAGCCACCGAAAAGGACAAATATGAAAATTTTAGAGGATCGGTTTGATTGAGCCTGTTCATGGACTGTAATGGAAATATATACATATTACTGCCCACGCCTTCTAGTCCCGGGTCGAGCGCATCTCAATATTTACACAAATAAACAGTACAATTTTGACCGTATGCATATGGCGGTGAACATGGAACCTTCAATGCGGCATTTTCAGATTAATAACATTTTATGTTCATCGGCGTATGACCCCCAGATTAAACGAGAAAACAATGGTCGGAACTAAACAGAATGGAATTTTGACAGGGGACAGAATATAAATCCTGCTCACTTTTGACCTAGTTTTTCGACCAATGAAATGTTGTAAATAAAACTTAGTATGCAGTAGGAAAATAAATTCTTTTTTTTTATTGGTTATTTGTGGGCATTGTTTACGATTACCGTAACGAATTTATATTGTCTATATATTATTACCTGGCACTCATATGTTCGGGCAGTTTAGATTTTAAAAGCAATAATTGTATTACGGTATAAATAACTAGTTCAGTCAATTGATGGCTTAAATACGATTTTACATGGAATATTTATGGGTGTGAGGTGAACACTTGAGTACAATACACAGTGCAAAACGACAGAGAAGTGCAGATATTTCTAGTTCTTACTTGTTTCTTTCTATTTTCTTTGATATTGATTGTTAATTTTAAGTCCAGAATCACAAATGACCCTTGGTGTAGTAGTTATATCACTCGCCTCACAAGCAGAGGCCCCGGGTTAAATACTCGGGAAGAACACTTTTATACCCCCCGCATACAAACTATGGGGTGTATATAGGAGTCATCATGCGGTTGGGTGGTTGGTCTGTGACACTTACTACGTCAACAGTTTTCAAGATATCGACTTGAAACTTTAAACATATGTTCGTGAGTATATTTGCGCGAACTATTTTTTTTTCATTTGGAACAGTCCATTATTTTTTGGAGGGGAGCACGATACAACAAAATCTTGTGACGCAAACTTCTTCTACAGTTTTCAAGATATTGACTTGAAACTTTACACATATGTTTGGCATGAAGTGTAGATGTGCGTGACATATTTTTCATGTGGATCAGTCCATTATTTTTTGTTGGGGACATGAATAAACAAAACCGTTTTATGCAAACTTCTACAGTTTTCAAGATATCAATTTGAAACTGAAATCTTATGTTCTGGATGAAGCGCGCATGTAAACGACGTATTTTTTGTGTGGATCAGTCCATTATTTTTGGAGGGGAGCATTATTTAACAAAATCTTTCATTTTTCACAAAATCTTATGACTCAAATTACTTCTCCAGCGTTCAAACTTTAAACATACGTTCTTGAGCAGATTTGCATGACATTTTTTTCATGTAGATCAGTCCATTATTTTTAGAAGGGGAGCACGATTCAACAAAATCTTGTGACCCCAACTACTTCTACAGTTTTTAAGATATTGACTTGAAACTTTAAACATAAGTTCGGCACGAAGTGTAGATGTGCTTGACATATTTTCATGTAGGATCAGTCCATTATTTTTTGCAGGGGATATGATTTAACAAAATTGTTTTATGCAAACTTCTAAAGTTTTAAAGATATCGACTTGAAACTGAAATCATGAGTTCTGCATGAAGTACGCATTTAATTGACATATTTTTGTGGACCAGTCTATTTTTTTGTAGGGGAGCATTATTTAACAAAATCTTATGACGCAAACTACTTTTCCTGTTTTCAAAATATTGACTTGAAACTTTTAACATATATTCGGCATGAATTGTACATGTGCAAGACATTTTTTCCTTCAGCATCTGTCCATTATTATTTTAGAGGATCACTTTTTAACAAAATGCAGTGATGCGAACTACTGGTACAGTTTTCAAGGTAATTACGTCAAACTTAAATCATATGTTTGGCTTGAAGTGTAGATGTGTGTGACATATATTTCATGTAGGTCAGTCCATTATATTTTGTAGGGGAATGATTTAACAAAATCTTGTGATGCGAAGAAATACATTTTCCAATCTCATTAAAATCACATCCTAACTTTCGCTTCATTACTTTCCGCTGGTTAGTAGCGTAGAGTATCGAAGCGTTATCAAAGATCTAATTTTAATGAGATTGTACATTTTCAACATATTTTTTGAAGGGGAGCACTATTGAATATTGTATTCATTGTTTGATAAAAAGATGCGAACATTATTTCTGCATACTTTGACAAAACAGTATTGCGGGGGAATTAATCACCTTCATTTTAAGTTAATTTACTTAAAAGTTGATATATTTCGTTCTTGTTACAAGTTGTTATTGTTTATATTTATTATACTTCAAGGACATTTTTTCATCTTGAGTTCTAACTCTACAAGAGGTATTTTATTGAAACTGAATAAGTGTAGATCAAGACTTAATGAAAGATATTGCTTCTTCAATCCACGTATTATCATCAGACAAAATTGTTGCAACAGCTTTAACATTTTTGTGGACAGACACTTTCAATGAATTTATGGGGTTTCTATGACTCGGTCGCTTAATACCTAGGCCATACTAAGAAGGCAGGGATGGTTCGTCAACAGCTAAAACTAGTAAAATAAAATTACTAAACTGTTTCTGCTTCGTCGCTCTATATCTAAAAATCTTATCCATCAACGCCGCTTATCTTTTTTAAAGATATTTTTGTTTAAAATAAATGTTTGTTATATGTTTAAGATTTTTTGCTGATACTCAAGATTTATTTGAGAAAATTTTTTATCAGACTATACGTCTGCTTTAAAACGTAAAATATTATATGTTGAAAACCTTAATAAATCTTGTAAGCCGCGTTACTTAAGAACTTTAATGTTATATCTTTTGAGTTGATTTTTAAATCCAACACATCTTTTGTGATGTTGTGGCAAGGCACATAGGCCCAAGATAATAAAACTGAGATAGGGGACCAGTCTCAAATCTTAAGCACCTGACTGGCTTAAATCGCAAACAGTTGCGACTTGAGACTGGTCTCCACCTTTAGTTTTATTATCTTGCGCCTATGTGCTTAAAGAGATATGACATTGTTTTGATTTTATTTTTATCGTTAGCTAATATTTATTCAATTTTGTATAGGTTTTTCATTTAAACTGACAATGAATTCCAAATACCATAGACTTCGATTTGAGAGAACCAATGTCAAAAGTTAAATATTAATATCTATGTCAAAGTTGACATTCAGTGTCAGCTGACGTTTATATCGGGTCAAAGTTGTCATTAAATGTCAGCTGCTGACGCTTGAATCGGGTCAAAGATGACATTCAATGTCAGCTGCTGACGGTTAATTGGGTCAAAGTTGACATTAAATCATTTAATGTCAGCTGCTAACTGTTAAATTGGGTCAATGTTGACATTCAATATCAGCTGCTGACGGTTAAATCGGGTCAATGTTGACATTCAATGTCAGCTGCTGACATTTAAATCGGGACAAAGTTGTCATTCAATGTCATCTGCTTACGGTTAAATCAGGTCAAAGTTGACATTAAATGTCAGCTGCTTACGGTTAAATCAGGTCAAAGTTGACATTCGATGTCAGCTTCTGACGGTTAAATCGGGTCAAATTTGACATTAAATATCAGCTGCTGACGGTTAAATCGGGTCAAAGTTGACATTCAATGTCAGCTGCTGACGGTTAAATCGGGAAAAAGTTGACATTCAATGTCAGCTGCTGACGGTTTAATCGGGACAAAGTTGCCATTCAATGTCAGCTGCTGACGGTTAAATCGGTTCAATGTTGACATTAAATGTCAGCTGCTGACGGTTAAATCGGGTCAAAGTTGACATTCAATGTCAGCTGCTGACGTTTAATCGGGTCAAGTTGACATTCAATGTCAGCTGCTGACGGTTCAATCGGGTAAAATTTGACATTCAATGGAAGCTGCTGACGTTAAAAATCAGGTCAAAGTTGACATTTAATGGCAGCTGCTAGTGTTAGGAATCGACTGGATTTTTCAGAATCGATTATCGGAGAAAATCGGCTTGGCTCAACCGATTGATAATCAGATAATCGGAACATTTTGTTTCATTAGCTGTTTTAGTTTTTGTTATAAAAACTACTGATTTAATACACGTTAAAATGGAAATAATAAAAAATAAAATGTTATAATTTCTGTTGTCCTGTATTTATCAACAACTTTCTGTGCAAAATTTTGACATATTCATGGAACACAGGTGAAAGTCGTATTGAAAAATAACATCACCAGATATGTAACTGACAAACAGCACCACTCCTTTCTCACAAAAATCAACTTGTTCTCACAAAAAACTGCAGAATTATTAAACTGAAAAAGGAGGGTTCAGTAAGCTCTGAAATGGTATGGCTAGTTGTTGTACCGAGTATAAAAAATCGGAACTCAAATCGAAATTGGCTTTAAAATATCTTGGTTAACATAACCATAACAAGCGTGATATTGTGGGTGGGGTATTATTTTCATACATTTATTGGCGTAGGATTTCCTGCAAAGCGTGCAAATGACTCTGCTCATGTCTAAATTTTCTTTAACTGGAGCTCCATCTTTCATTTTTCGGAAGTAAAAATACTTCCAGACCCGGGAAGTCGTCTTTCTCGGGTAAGGAAAAAGGTCTTCGTTATTCAACTTATTGTTGCCATCCATTACTGTCTTGATGGATTACCTCCCTTCAGAAATAATCGGAAAGAAACTACCGGCAAGCTACTACCGAAAAGAGAGAAAACATTCATCCGTCTAACCTAGCGACATCGATTCTGAAAAATTGGACTCGATTGTCGCCGACGTTGAAGTTATCCGACTGATTATCGATTGTCGGCGACAATCGGGCAAACACTAGCAGCTGCTAACGTTAAAATCTGGTTAAGGTTGACATTCAAGTTGACATGTTAATATTATCGTTTGGTCATCTTTATGACGTCATTTCAAGAACTGACGTCATTGTCCGAAGACACCATTTCCTGTGTGCATTTGACACAATTATAAAAAATATAGTATTAAAGTAATCAAATTTCACACGTACGCCTATGAAGAAACATATAATCATAGAAATAAAATCTAATACGTGCGCCTATGAAGGTTTACAGTACTGTGAACGTTTAAGGTTACAAACGAAACGCACGATACACGAAAAACGGACGCACGATAAACGATAGACCGACGCACGATACGCGATAGACAGACGCACTTTACACGGTATACGCACGATACACGATACTGCCGATTCATATAATTTGTGTACGAGATATCTAAAATTTGAAAATGCTATGAAAATATAAGATGAATGGTTGAAATTCAGTGATTTAATTGAATATGTTAGTAACTTATTCACGTTGTACGATAAAATTAAAGACACATGATGCACGATACACGATATACGGACGCACGATGCACGTTAGACGGACGCACGATACACGTTTAACGGACGCACGATACACGATAGACGGACGCACGATAGACGCAAATTTTGTAACATTAAACGTTCACAGTACTGTACATAATTATAGAAATAATATTTAATACGTATGCCTATGAAGGAATATGTAATTGACTTGTAGAAATAAATTCAAAAACGTACACCTATGAAGAAACATATAATTTAAGAAATAAAAGTTAAATACGTACGCATATGAAGAAACATATAATTTAAGAAATAAAAGCTAAATACGTACGCCTATGAAGAAACATATACTTTAAGAAATAAATGTTAAATACGTACGCCTATGAAGAAACATATAATTTAAGAAATAAAAGTTAAATACGTACCCCTATGATGAAACATATAATTTAAAAAATAAAAGTTAAATACGTACGCCTATGAAGAAACATATAATTTAAGAAATAAAAGTTAAATACGTACGCCTATGAAGAAACATTTACTTTAAGATATAAATGTTAAATACGTACGCCTATGAAGAAACATATAATTTAAGAAATAAAAGTTAAATACATACGCTAATAAAGAAACATATAATTATAGAAAATATAGAAATAAAATATAATAAGTAGATATATAGATTCGTTCCGGTACATATACATAGACATCTTAATCATAATGTACGGTACAAATATATATTATACATGAGAATAAATAAGCCATGACATGCACACCAACACCGAGGATAACACAAAAAATGGAGACACTTGTTTTGAGTGTGGTCCTCGGTGGCATGACTTAGAGAGCCTTTAACCAATGCCAATAAAGACTTGCAATTAAATATTATTACAGTTATAATTTAATTACTTTACCACATTTTAGACTCAATTATTTGAACATAGTTTAGAATTAAATTACAGTAATATTATCCATTATTAAAATTAAAACAGAATAAATATACTTTGAAGCAAATGATAAAATTTACGCATTATGAAAAATGTATCATTATAGAAATACAACTTATACGTACGTATATGTAGAAAACTATAGACGGTTTTCTTCCTTGAAGTAAAATAAAGATACTTTTTTAAAATTCCTTTGCTTCTTTTTGGCAAACATTAATTTGCAATATTCTTTTAATAACGCATTTGTATTACTTACTTATATCAGGCGTATTGAATGGTCGCCATGACTACGAAACGTACAGTAGCCAATAATCTTTTTCTGTCAACCGAGGTCTTCGAATATTCTCTAACCATAGCATTAATTGGAAAAGTGGACAAGGTACAGTTCCCAAGGTTATAAAATAAAAAAGGTCGAGCCCCTGTGGTCTATACAAAATGTACTTAGCATAAAGTACACTAAGGTCTTATTGTCTGAGTAAAGCATTTTTATTTAACGGGAGAACGCTATGAACGGAGTTATATTGTATGATCTCAGTTATTGTAAGTCCTATTTATAACGAACAAACTATTAACACAGAGGATTAAGAAACTGTAAAAAAACATAATTATATTTATAAAATAACGAAAAGCGACCTTTGAAAGGCACCGAAATAGAAAAGTATTAATACAGGCTTTTCAGATTAATACCATACTGTTATCATCGATATAGAGTTCACAGATAAAGAATTGGTTTCCCCTTAACGAGGAGACAATTTTCGGAACTGAACAGACTAGAATTTTCACTGTGAATCTCGGAATATAAACCCTGCCTATCATGGGTAACGCCAAAAGCAAACATTAAAAAGCAGGAGACATCCTCGGAGTAATCGAACAATATCCAAAGCTATACTGACTGGGATATTGAAACAACCAATTTAAAACAAGCCGAAATACTGAAACTAATTTAAAAGTAATAGTACTAATACATAAGAATCGTGTAAGGGACGTAAAGAACCTTAAAAGGGCGTAATTTTTAACAACATTGTTTGAATGTACGGGAAAACGTTTTACGACCGCCACACGGCAAAACAACGTTACTGTGATATTGAAATACATGTATAAAACGGTTTTCAAAACTCTATATTTTGAACTTAAAGGAAAATAATTGTCATAAACTGTTCTTTCTCCTTTTACAAGCAGATAATTAGTTTTCGTTTTTTTTTTGTTGATGAGTATATTAACACTATCTCAATATTTTTTATCAGAATTTAATTAATATAGTGCACACAAAGAAATGTGTTTTTGCATCATGATTAGTAGTTTTATTTTTAGATGAAATCGTACCTTCCACACAAAACGTTTCTCTGAAGACAGAATCTTTCTTTGGAGAAATCAAACGTTATTGAAAACCTAAGATCTTAAGCTCGGTAAACTTGTACTTGTAAACTGTTCTATATATCGTCGCCTTATTATTACAATGTTCTAAGTGATATTTTTCGAAAAATGAGATTTTTATACCGTTGTAATCGTGGAAAAAAGACCTATCTGAATATGGTTTCAGAATTGGTTGATTCACTTTAGTTTTTAAAATTCCCAATCACACAATGTTCTATCTTGCGGTTTATTCACACTCGTGTAAGGATTACACTGTTCTAAGTAACTGTAAAAAAGTAAGTTAGAACATTGTAATAATAAGGCGACGAGTTACTTGCGGAGAAAATAATGGTTAGTACTGGTTAGTCCAAGAACACTGGTTAGGTTAAACCGAAAGTAGAGAATTTTCAAAAAGTTAAAGATAAAGACTAAACACAAACTCATGTAATTTATAGACTTCATCAAAACACACACGCTGCTGTTTTTCTGAGCAAATTCGGTGGAATATGAAGGTTTTAGAGAAATCTGAAACTTTGAAGACGATTTTCTCCAAACTGTAAAAAAGTAAGTTAGAACATTGTAATAATAAGGCGACGATATGTGTAGAACTACTTGCAAAATAGCTTTAAACTGATGTTTTAGTACAAATGAACCAAGCCTAAGATCATTAAACTAAAACCGGAAACCAGTCTAAATTTCAAGCATGGGATTAGCTGAAATGGCGATTATATTTTGAGACTGGTGCCAAACTCCGTAGTTGATTAATTACAAATGAGTCGCGCCATTCGGGAAGTTGACGTCAAAATGTTTAGCAGACGACATTGATTACTAATATTCATGTGCAATGTTATTTATAACAACAAAATAAAATGTTTGGTAAAAAAATGAAAAAAATACAACAACAGCAAAACGTGAGAAACATCTTAAATGCTCACAGATAGGGATTATTGCTGTCTGCTTATAGTTTACCTCTTACTGTATACCGGTTATGAGCATTATTTCTTTTATTCACCTGATTAGTGAATTATTTAACAATTTAGGCAAAATGTTTTAACAATTGTAATGTGTTTTCGGGGCTTAATTTTACAATTTGAATGTGATGATATAACAGATGTGTATATTGATAATTGAGAAGAAAAACTAATTTATTGCCCAAAATACATCTAGTACAGTTGTTCAGGTAGTAGCGGATAGCTAAGCAGATTACCGCTTTACTAGTCTTTAAAAGTAGAATTCTACGGACATCAATATCATTCATCAGACAAAAGTGATCTCTATTAAAAACATCATTATTTTCAAACTTTTGTGATAACTTCCCTGCCCGAGGTTTTGTATATGATATACGTGGATTGAGGCAGTAGCGGATATTTTCGGGGAGTATGGGATAGTTAGTGTAATTCGCTGATGGGGCTTCTCAAACCAATCCAAAAATTGTATTTTTATTATGACATGTACTGAAACATGTGCGGGGGTTTATAAAATAAAAATCAATACCATTTGAACTGAATTAAACCGGTAAAATGCTGCAAACTGTAACAGAAAAAAAAAATTATACAATAGGTTAAAGAAAGTAACAGAGATAAATGAACTGCATTTTAAAATAATACTGATTACAGACAGGGTTTTTAGTAATATCAAAACCCAATCACAGAGAAATCAAATGGAATATACAGTATTATCATATCAAAAAGCATTAATGATTAGTAAAAATATGTTTATTTACTGCCGATAACTAAATTCAGTGGCCAGACACAGTTCACCCATTACGTACATTTATGCCAGTTCTCAAACAAAAGGAATATCGCGCAAAGAAATGAAAGACTTCTCCAAAATGGAAGGCTGTGGAAACATATTATATTCGGAAAATGGCCAAATTGAAAAAAATGGAAATGTCAATGATGACTTAACCATTAGCACAACTGACTCGTGTGTTATTATAAGGTTTCTGTTGAAAGCACTGTCAGAATTTCCTCTGGCTCGCCAATTCATTGAAAAATAAATATATACAGTTACTGTATATTCAGTACATTGCGTTATATTAGTTCAATTGTTAGTCATCACCAACACATCATACCTAACGTTCAACTCGCCTCTGACAGCGATTTGACAGATCAAGTTGATTTGGAGACGATCCCCTAAAGTAGCATACATAATTATGCAATCCGTTACTGACTAAGTGCATGATAGGTATTTATACCTCTGTTTGGTGACAATTTGCAGGTTTATTAGCACATATGGTAATGAGTGATAACAGGTAAATTTATACACCAAATCGAACCATATTCTTGGAAAATTAACAGACTTTTGATCAGGGCGGGTAATCAAACTGAACCTTACCATGCATTTTGTAAACAAAAGTCCGCCATCTTGGATGAAAATTGATAAGTTTTTTACTTTTACTCATTTAATAAATAACTCGTAAAATTGAGATATACCTAAGAACCTGCTACACATTCTTCCGAATCTTTTGGTACTTAGATGGAATATAAACTCCAATGGGCAAACAAGTTACCTCGGTCATGGTAACTGAATCGGCGTGAAAAAAGCAAGAATTTTTAGGGTAAAGTGCAGGGAAATTTGTCATTTTGTATGTTTTTCGCTTAGAAAGGTAGTTTTGTCTGTAATCACACGAAAAAAATGAATTCCATTTTAAATTTCATGTCCCAAGACAATTTTTTTTGTCAAAGAAAATACTATTTCGCAGCAAAACTAGCAAATATCCCTTTTATGGTAAAGTGCAGTTCTGAAAAATAAATGATAAAGTGCAGTTCACGTTTTTCCTAAACTAAACATAAAACATCATCGTCGTATTTCCCTGACTCATATGACCATATAAACACATGTCCGACACGTAATTAATTAAAGAAATAAAATGTAACATTTTAATCGGTGCACCGCTATTTTACAGGTCCACCTTCAATTTTAAAATGTGATGCACCGCTAATTTACAGGTGCACCTGTAATTTTAAACGTCCATCGTGTAAATTTACACGTCCAAGGTATAAATTTACAGGTGCACCGGCACTTGTTACCTTTTGAGCCTTTTCGTACGCCATAACTTCTTGCTTTTTTCTCGCTGATTCAGTTTCCATGACCGAGGTAACTTGTTTTCCACTTGGAGTATATATTCCATCTAGGTACCAAAAGGTTCTTAGGTATATCTCAATTTTACGAGTTATTTATTAAATGAGTAAAAGTAAAAAACTTACCAATTTTTCATCCAAGATGGCGAACTTTTGTTTACAAAATGCATGGTAAGGTGCAGTTTGATTACCCGCGCTGTTGATATAAAACTTCATGATTATTGTTCTTTTCATAAGTGAAATCACGATGAAGGTATCGACTTCCGTTTGTCTCGTTCTAGTTATAAATAAGATAAACTCTCATTGCAAAATTGGAAATTAAAACAAAATACATGAAAGTGAAGGGGAGAATTCACTCTTTATGTTGGTATAAAAGTTTATTATTCTAAATGTATAAATAAAGAAAATGCCCAAGAAGAATAAGAAGCCGTAAAACGGAATTGATGATTTGATAGCTGTCTTTCAAAAATCTCCGTTACTGTGGTATCATTTTATTTTGCGTGGATTTTAATTTTTCTTATTTTTCACTAATGTAGTGTTCGAATTTAAACCCATGCAAAAGCACACCACTTAATCATACGTCTTCATAGATAAAAAATTGAACGAGTTGATGCCCGCGTGAATATATTAGTTGTGGTTTTTGTGTTTTTTTTTGTGCAAAACTTCGAAAATTCGTCCCCGCGAAATTAAGTGATTACACAGTAATTGAAGCCAGATTAATCACCGTCACGTTTTCACACAGATTCCAGAAGAGATCAGGGACAAGATCTAGCTCAAGGTCTAAGATGAAAGTAAAAATTAGATGATATTACACTAAGTGTAACCCGATTAAATGTTTACACATATTCTGACAGAATCCGGAAGACTTTTAAACCATATCAAGGTCCTGGGTGAAAGAAAACGGTAAAGATTATCAACATTCACAATTACAGACATCTCTGCGTAGAAAACCAGGCCCCGTGATATAGTTTTTACTTTTTTCATGCTCAACTCATTTATGTGCTCAAACTTAAAATGTCTAATACATTATTGTATATCTTTCACAAATATTAAATCAATTTAAAGTTATTCAGCTGTTTTTAATATCAATTATGTCATTTTTTTAGTTTTGGCTTAGAAAGAATTACATTTTGATACCATTTTTTGGTGTTTGATGTTCTTCTTTATCAAAAGATAAGGCAAAATGCACACGGTTTCTCGCTTTAGTTTTTTTTTCTCTAAACTCCTGCATGTTTTAATTTAAAGTTGACCGATCGTATGCGAACCTTTTTCAACAAAATACGAAATCATGTGTGACGCGCGTCGATCAGGCAAAACTTTTACCTCCTACATAAATGGAACAACAAATAAATGGAACAACGAGAAATCGTCACCAAATGTAAGTATATACCGTTGCTTATCGCCCGCGATAGCGCTAAGGTGGACTCAGTATCGCAAAAGGCGACTCGGTAACACAATCACGACAGTGGTACAAAATTGACATATTCGAATGTACGACAAATGCATACAAAGTCCACAGAGCGTGTGTCACTGAAAACTATAAAAAAGAGTTCACGTGGCACTCAAATACTACTCCAAAGATATATAGTAGATTAGACTATTTTCTGGTTTCAGAATATATTGCAAAAAAAGTCATCAACAGTCATATAAAACCAAGTTTTAAATCAGATCATTCCATTGTTATCATTAAACTAGATTTGACATTAATAAAAAAGGGCCAGGTTATTTCAAATTTAACAACAGCCTATTACTTAATATAGAAAATCAAAATATAATTAAAGCAAGTATAGAAAATACTGTAAAGGAAAATAAGGAAGCTAATCCAAATACACTTTGGGAATTAATAAAAGGATCAATAAGAAATGAGACTATAAAATATTCTACATTTAAAAAGAAAAAAGATGAACAAGAAGAAAAAACAATTATAAAAGAGATTAGTAATATTGAAAGCAACATCAACAATAACATTAATTTAGATGCTAACAAAATAAATCTTATTAAAAAACAAAAAGAATTAGAAAATTTTTACGAGAAAAAGGTAAATGGTCTTATAATTCGTTCAAAAGCGATAAATATTGGATCAAATGAGAAAAATACGAAATATTTTGCAAATTTAGAAAAAAGACATGCAGAGAAAAAAATAATTAATAAATTAATAATTAATGATAAAGAAATAACAGACATTGATATAATACTAAAAGAACAAGAAAATTTCTATAAAAGCATTTACAGTTCTAAAGGCGCCAAAACACCACAATATGACTATTTTAAAAATTCAATGAACGTATTAAGTGAAAATATGTCTAAAGATTGCGATGGATGTCTTACGGAATACGAATGTCGTTTAGCACTCTTCGAAATGAAATATAATAAAAGTCCTGGCTCCGATGGTATTACTGTAGAGTGTTATAAAACTTTTTGGCTTGAATTAAAAGAATACTATGTAAACTCAATAAATTACTCGTTTGTAAATGGAAAATTAACGGATCTTCAGAATCAAGGTTTAATTACACTTTTACCAAAACCTGGAAAAGATTTAAATAATTTAGCCAACTGGAGGCCAATTAGCTTATTAAATGCCGATTATAAGATAGCAACAAAAGCAATCGCAAATAGAATTAAAAAAGTATTACCATATCTCATTAGACCAGAACAAACAGGATTTATTAAAGGAAGATACATTGGCGAAAATGTAAGATTCATATTTGAAATCATTGATTATGTCGAAAAAAATAAATAACCATGTTTACTCTTTTTCTCGGACTTTGAACGAGCCTTTGATAGCCTTGAACATAACTTTATTTAAAACACCTAAAATGGGGATTCGTTTATACAATGGATTAAGTTGTTTTATAAAAATGCTAAAAGTGCAGTAATCAACAACGGTTTTATATCAGACTTTTTTTCAATAGAGAGAGGAGTGCGACAAGGTTGTCCTTTATCGTCCTCGCTATTTATAATATGTATCGAATTTTTGTAACATACAATACACGAAGATAAAATAATTAAAGGTATAAAAATAAATAATAACGAAATAAAACAGACTTTATTTGCTGACGACGCGACTTTTGTTAATGATGGAGGAAAACAATCCTTTGAAAGATAAATTAATGTAATATCAGATTTTGAAAACATCCCGGGTTTGAAACTTAACACATCTAAATCAACAATATTAAGAGTAGGCACATTAAATAAATCAAATATAAAATTTGCAGCAGACAAAAAATTTATATGGACCTCGAGTCATGCAAGGACCTTAGGAATTACGTTTTATAATAACAGAGAGCAAAATTTAAATAATAATTTAGAACCTAAAATTCTAGAATTCAAAAACTGTCTTAAACAATGGCAACATAGAAAGCTAACACTTCTTGGTAAAGTAACCGTAATTAAAACATTCGCATTACCAAAACTCATATATCCCTTTACGGTGCTAGAAAATCCGACAGAAAAGATTATTTCAGAGATAAATCAAGCATTATTTACATTCTTGTGGGATGGAAAACCAGATAAAATTAAACGAAAAGAAATTGTAAAAAAATATGAAAATGGTGGCTTAAAAATTACAGATATAAAATGTTTCTTAACTTCAATAAAGGCATGCTGGGTAAAAAGATTATTAAATGAAGAAAACAAAGGACAGTGGAAAAAATTCTACTCTAATGTTCTTAATAAATATGGAGGAAATCTTATTTTTGATTGTAATTTGAATGCAAAAGACATAAAAGTAATGTTCAAAAAACATATATTCCTGACTAACATTCTAACGGCATGGCGCGAAATTTCGGTCAGCTGTAAAAAAAAAACAAATAAGAAAATAGAACAACATATATATTCTGGAATAATTCAGAAATTAAAAATGATTTTGGTACAATTTTCAACAAAAACATGTATAATAAGGGTATAACATTTATAGAACACTTTTATGATTTTCGTAAAAAGCAGTTTTATACATTTAATGAAGCCAAGTTTTTGTTCAATTTAGAAAACAAAGAATTCCGAGAATACCACAAGATAATAAAAAATATTCCACTTTGTTATATTAAAATGTTAGACCAAACCATTTTAACGAGCTTGAGAAAAAATTACTTACTCGAAAAACCGAGTACATCTAAAACTCCAAATAAATTGTTTTATGATATTCTGCTCAAAAATAAACAAAATGAACCAGTTAAATCTGAAAATAAGTAGGAAACCATTTTACAAAATAAAAATATTACTTGGGAAAAAGTTTACTCCAACATATTTATATCAAGTATTGATACGGTATTCAGAAATTTTCAGTATAAATATTTACGTAGAATATTACCCACAAATAAATACCTTTATAAATGTAATCTTACTGTCTCGCAATCATGTGATTTTTGTAACACTCATATTGAAACAAATAAGCACCTGTTTTGGAACTGTCCCTATAGTCAACACTTATGGTCACAATTACAGTTTAAATTATTAAATACAAAAGGAGCACCTGTATCTTTTAATCTGGAAAATATTAGTTTAGGTATTATGAACCAAACAATAAAAGACAACAGCATAAATTATATTATAATTGCATGCAAATATTATATTTTTAAAATGAAAGTTAAGAAAAGTGTTCCAAATTTCGAACATTTAATTTCATTTCTGAACTCTAGAATAGAAGTAGAAAAAGAAGTAGCTTTCTTAAAAAACAAACTTGAAAGGCACCAAATGAAATGGTCCTTCTACAACTAATCTTTTTTTCCTGGTAGACTACGCTGGAAATGACCAAACAATTCCTTTTATTTGTTCATTTTTTATTTCCTTTTGTAATCACTTGTACTTATTTAAACATATTTTTTGTACAAGACTTTACCTGATATGGAGACTCGACACCAAAGTCGCTTAGCTTGCAATATTAATAGTTTGTATGTAAAAATGTATTGATGTAATATAGTATATGCAAGTGAAAGTGAATAAACGAGGTTACCCGTAAGGGGCCTCAAAAAAAATATATTCCAGAGCAACAAGAGCAACAGTCTACTAAAGAATTACGCCCTAAAAGCATAACAAAATTATTTTGTACCAGGCATAAATTTTTTATTAACATTTCCGCTTGGCATGTTTCCTTCCGATATTGGCGACTTATGTATAGACAGTACTCAAATACTTGAATCATCATTATCTAGAAAGCAATTTTATGCTATTCTTTAATATTGTTCTAAGATAATATAATTAAATTGTTCTATTATTGTTCTAATTTCTTGAATAATTGTTATTGTATAGAAAGCAGTTTAATGTTTTTCTCCTCCCAGCAAATGCAGATATCACATCTGCATTTTCTGAGTGGAGAAAAACAGAAAACTGCAATTAAACAAAACCCGGAAAACAAATTTGTGAGTCAGCTTATCCACATAATGGATAAGAATAATGTAGTTTCATTATATTTCGCGCGGGTTTAATTTTCGCGTTTATTCGCGCTGGAAAAAGAACGCGAAATCAAATCCTAGCAAATTTAACAAATAACAGACTTGTGTGAAGATAATGCAACTGCGCGAATTTGTGCATGCGCGAAACTGTCATCTTTAGATTTAGCGCAAAAAATTGTCTCCGCGAAAATAAATGATAGCATTCTATCACGTTATAATAAATAATAATGGTTAAACTCTTAGGTTGCAACATAGTAAATCAAATTCCCATAGGGCTCAATGTTTAGGTCTCCATAATATCATCTAATTCCTGGCAAACTATATATTTAGATCATAATATATAGGTTTCTATTAAAAAAAATTTTGGGTAAACTTACTTGTAAGAAAAGTACTGACCGACAAGAACTTATTTTAAATGCGGTATCGCATTTATGCAAAATGCGGTATCGCATGTATGCATATATGGTGCCAGAATTATATATACACTCTTCGGTATTAATCCACTTCTATCAAGCAAGATTTGCCATGTACCGGTAAGCTATACATTTAAATTGATTTCGTTAAATGTCCTACAGTGTAATAAGTAATCAACGCAAAGAAGCCACAAACAGGGCGATTGCTTAAGTGGCCCCTGCATGGAGAGAAAATGTATATTAAGACAGACTCGATTCGGCATCGGAAGAATACAGTAACTGCGTTTTTTGGTTTAATGCAACTTTGAAATCTGCCTGTATCTTTTAACAGATAGTTAATTGTTAAAAATGTTAGTGGGTCAAAACATAATCGTATTTCAGTTAACATTTAAACTTAACAATTTTCCATTCATCAGTGTGCTTTCCAGCTCAAGTATTGCTAGTATGTTGTTCAATGCATCCATGTCGCGAAACACGTATTCAAATTTTGGTTGGAAACTAAAACAAGCATATTCTTAATTTCTGAAATATCTGTTGCGTATGGTAGGAGGGATATAACAGGTTCTGTTCATACGGTAAACAAAATAAATTTCTTTCTACAACTGTTGCTAGTTGTTAGTTTTAATTAACTAACATTTGATTAATAGGTTTTAACGTTTAAATGGATCATGTAAGGCCATAGAAAATTAATTCCTAGATTCTCATCCTAATTTTGGGAAAAAATGGGGCGGGTGGGTGGGTTTTATTTTTTAATTTTTATTTTTCATTCTCACTGTGAACGTATCTATATATTGGCAATATATAAGAATTTGTTGTTGTATAAGTGATTACTATTTTAAAATAAAGACTAAATTAATATATATCTTACGTATTTTTTCTTCGGACGGAAAAAAAAATAATTACTTTTTCTGGCTGAACGAATATTTAGAGACGAGAATTTTTATTTAAAAAAAGATCGTCCGAAAATTTAGAAACATGTACATTAATTGACACGTCCGTAATTGTAAGCCCAGAATACGTCAACGCATGCCAGACGTTTCTTCCTTTGAAATTTCTGCTTACCTTTGTCAAGCAATTAACTCAATAGTTGTTAAATAAACATCCTATTGTTGTATAATCAACATTGCCGAAAAAAAATGTGATGGCTGTCGCAAAAGATTAGTTGCCAACTGCTTATTCGGTGAAGTGTCGGTACTGCAGATAAAATATAACCTGATCAGAAATAAGCTATAATAATCACAGATACCCTGTCAACAAACAATCAGCTGAAATAAAATCATCCCAGTTAGTCGACGGTTTGAAATTCTTTTGTACAAGAGCGTCAATCGATTTTCGAGCAGTGCGCACCGCCTGAAGTTGACGTCGGCGTCTTCGATGTTAAATACACAAGCATCGCTGACATTTTAGATCAAAACGGTCAATAACCAGGTGTTCAACAGATGTTCATAGCAGTTGTAAACTGAATAATTTTAGTCAATGTACATGTAATAATTCTAGGATATTTTAGGGGCAAGGTATTCGCATGATTGAATATATACGTCGTTCATATCATTTATCACTCGTAATAAATATTATTAACATCCTACTTAAACATTGTAAATTAAAATGCACGGTCAGAAATATACGTCAATCGTTGCACGGTCAGAAATATACATCGTTCGTATTAGTCTATGTGTTATTAAAATTTAATTTAAATGCGACGATGTGAACCCTGCGTATTTCGGGAAAAAGAAGAAATGCGAACGTTGAAGTTTTAACAACTTTCTTTTTCATTATAAGAATTAAGAACGTTGTACAGAAATGCTATTATTAAAATAACGTTAAATAAAAATGAAAGTACCGGGGTAAGGTAAATTTTGATGTACGAATTTTTTTTTTCAAAATAAAAAACGTTCGGGCGGAGTGATTTTCGAGGGGCGGGCGGGGGATGAGAATCTAGGAATTAATTTTCTATGGCCTAAACTTATAACTTCATAACTGTAATGTGGACCGCTTTGCCTGAAGTCCGGCTCATTAGAGTCTTTCTTTCGCATATTTGTACGTACACGTATCTTAAACATTGCATTAGTTATTTTTCAGCTTCGTGTTTGGATTATGGCACTGTGATATAGCATAATGTCATATTAACATATGATTAAGTCAATAAGCTATTTATTTGTCTTGTATCAGTCCGTTGATTTTTGTCATCTTTGCAATAGCCTTAATGAAATATTCACGGCACAATATCGCTTGGGGGGAAATAACACTAATCTCCCATTTATCATAATTTTATTATTACAGAAGGTTATATTGGAATGTATTGAATGGTTTAGGTGGCTTTTTGTTAGCTTTAAAATAGTCTTGCGTAATCCCGCTTGGGAAAAAAAGCAATTAAGGTAATACATCAATAACTGACAGTCACGCTAAAGACAAGTTAATTTAAACATTGTATATCAACATAAAAAGTATACAATCATCAAATCACAATGTTTTCTTGATGTCTATTGATCACTGGAAACTATTAAATTCGCTATTTATCTGTCAAACAAGTATTCTTTGTTATAAACACACAGAGTATCACGTGACCGTCTACTTACCAGTAATTAATTATATTTATTAACAGAATAAAAACATCAAATTCATATGAAGATTTATCTGGGCCAATATGAGAATTACTGGGCCAATACAGGAATTGCTGGGCAAATTGAAGATAGTTTAGTAAACAAATCGTATGCAGAAGCATATGTACCTATGTTGAATATTGGCATAAAATTAATGTTTTTTGTGAGTATTGCATTGCTGTTAGTGTTAAAATATAGCTGCATAAATAAATGAGGGTTTTCCAATATGTAATGTGATTGGTGAGTTTTAAAATGTAAACAAAACACAACAACATTGAATAGCCTTTTAATATGTGAATAAATTGGTAAGCCTTTAAACATGTTAACTGGTTGGTGAGCTTTACAAAAGGTAAAGCGGTTGATAATTATTTCAAAATGTATTTTGGAAAGTGAGGTTTTCAATATGTAAAGTAGTTGGCGAGTTTTTAAATATGGGCTGTTTCAAAAAAATTGCTGGTTTTGGTTTACCTGTTATAAAAATGTACAACAAACAGTTACTTCCATTTTCCTACTTTGCAGAGGTGTCTCATCATGCCATTTAAAGATTTTTGAAGTTTCATCAAAATAGCACCATCCGTTATAAAATATTCTAAAATAATGGGCAAAAATGTCAGGAGTGTGACAAAAAGTGTGACACTTTTCAAAATCACATTTGTTCAGACAGTTATTTTACATAAAGCTTAAGTAAAGACAAGTTTTAGTGTTGTTTAGTAAAATGTGCATTTATTAGGCATCAAATAATGATAAAATTAAGCATATTATACTTAAAGATATCAAAATTTATGCTATTAAGTCAAGCGTGGTAGATTAGAAAATACCTAAAGAAAATCAATACATCTTTGCTTTATAAATTTATAGGACTTCAAAGATTAATAGTACATAAGAAATGTTTTGTGTATCATTAAGTTTTATGTTTCTAGATGCAATAACTATAATATTATCACCTCTATTGAAATTATATTTGTCTGCAGCTCCCTTCAGAAAATGTCACTTAAATTTGTCAGAAGTGTTACATTATGCACATATTGCAATATTCTGTCAACATATCCTTTACATGAAAACAAGAGCATGTTTTTTTTCCTAGAAGTCTATGTCATGTTTTGTTAAATTGTGACAAACAGGAATGGCCTTAGTGAAATTTTTTTGAGTACACTGTACTTATGTGGTTGTCAGTAGTGTGACACACTTTCTTAGCAATATGAATTTTTTTTCTTTATGCGATACCACAAGTTCTAAAGCACTTATATTTGATGCTTCAACATTTATTTTAACAGAAATACACATTTAAATAATTAGAAACAGTAATACTTGTGTTTAAAGCACATAAATTAAAATTCTTTGATTTATTTAATATTGGTTAATAAAGCTCCATAATTTTTTAGTCTGCCACATATGAGTATAATTTGATTGATTTTGATCACTGTAAAGACTATACAAACATATGGACCAACCAGTTAGAAGTTTTTATGAGCTTTAATTCTTTACATTTTTTTCACTTCACTTGCCATTTTTCAAATGACAATATCTCAGCAACAAGTTGACCGATTCCAAAAATCTTTTCAGTTCTGTACTCAGTTTTAATAAGCAAATAATACAGAATAACAAGTTTGGAATTTTTATGAACTTTTATTTTTCACATATTTTTTCACTTTTCCAGCCATTATTTTGAAACAGCCCATATGCAAAGTGAATGGTGAGCTTTTTAAAATGTTAATTGCTTGGTGAGTTGTTCAATATGTAAAGTGGTTGTTGAGCTTAACAAATAAGTGGTTGGTGAGCTTTTCAATACGTAAAGAAGTTGGTAAGTTTTTCAAAATGCAAAGTGGTTGGCGAGCTTTTCAATGTGTTAATTGGTTGGTGAGTTTTTCAATTTGTCAAGTGGTTGGTGAGCTTAACAAATAAGTGATTGGTGAGCTTTTCAATATTTTAAGTGGTTTGTGAGCTTTTCAATACGTAAATTGGTTGGTGAGCATTTCGATATGTTAAATTGCTGGTGAGCATTTTATTATGTTGAAGTAGTTAGTGAATAGGTAAGTCTTAATCTACTTCGCACAGATTAACCTCATTTTTTTCAATAACGGTTCTAAACAAAGCAGGTTTTTTGGTTATTTAGCAATTAAGCTGCCATTATTATGAATATTATTAAGTGTATTTTTTACAATTAATTAACATTACAACTGAAAAAAATCCTACAACAAAAAACAGAAATCAAATTTTACAGTTCTAGGAAATCTAATTAATTAAATCTTTTCGCTATTGTAACGTTTTCTCTTTTTTCAACGTAAGTGTTTTTTTTAATCTAGTGCCATTTAATTATCAGGTCTTGTCCTAGTAACCTCTGTCGAAGGTAATAAAACTGAGAATGATAACCAGTCTCGAATCTCAAGCATCTAACGCAGAGTTCCAGATAATAAAGTGACAATTTTCAGAATTATAAATAAAAACATGGTCACGCATATACAATGAAGGTACTGCGCCTTTCGCCATTTATTTGCCATAGACAAAAAAGAAAAATATAAAAATCTCTCAAACGGCACAATGCAGTTTCACTAAACTTTGCAACAACCAATGTTATTAATATATGTTTAATTTACATACACTAACAAAAGTTAGAACAGTAAAGAAAAATAGTTAGACCCCCCAAAACCCTTAAAATTCTATTTGCAATTTGTAACAAAAAGGAAGCAACACTTCAATTTAAATGTCTTGATGAGTAATGAGTTACTGACAACGATACCTAAAGTGCTTTGGTCTAACAAATGCTTATGTGAGTTATTTGTAAATGTGTTTTTGACCTTCAATATCCTGGTCGCAAAAATGGATGACATAAAAATAAAAATGTTGATTTCTCTCTTCACAATTGAAAGTTCTTTTCAAGGACCTTAGATATTGTTGTCAGTATCATTTCACGCATGTTGACATTTGAATTGATGTTTTGTTTTGCTTCCTTTTGTGATAAATTGCAAATAGAATTTTAGGGATTTGTTAGGTCTAACTATTTTTCTCTACTGTTCTAACTTTTCTTAATGAATGCAAAATAATCATACACTTATAGATTTTTTGTGCAAAGTTAGATGGAAGTGCATTGTGCTGTTTGGGAGATTTTTTTTATATTTTTCTTTTTTGTCTATTGCAAAGCGATCGCGAGGTACGCGATACCTTAAATGGTGTAAAAGACGAAATCATTTTTCTGTTTTGTTGAGTTAAATGATTGCACCAGGAAATAAAGTCTCTCATTTCCTCGGAACATTAGGAAGCGTGTTGCTTCTCGGAACTCCGATGGGAGCTATTTAATCCTTCTTTTGATACATTATGTTAAAGGTAGATGGGCACGCTGGTGAAGTTAGGATTGTGAAAATGGACTATCTCTTAAATTTCAATGAAATTAATATCACAGATAGTTTAAATTTTTCTTTTTTTTTTGAAATTATATTTTTACCGGTTTCTGGCGTCTTCACAGGATAACAATCGCAACCTGGCGGTCATTATTTTTTATGTAATTTGTGCCGTTCACGGCTTATAAACTAATACCTATAGTAATCAAGTGTGTTTTTGTATGCATACATATTTAAAGTTGAGCAGGAATTTTACGAAATATTATATAATTAAAATGGAATAACTTGTTTTGTTTTTGTTTAATATAAACATCATAATCTCTGATGCCTGGTGTTATATCCGCCTTAATAATTTGAAGAAAAAACAACAACAAAACAACAACACATATTACATGTACATTAAGTGCGCATGTTCAAAAGTGGCAAAATAACAGTTACTAGTTTGTAAGAAAATAGTAACAGATTCAAGTTCTTTAACTCAAAATTATACACGAAAGATGTGATAATCAATTCCGACATTGAACCTAAAGCAGACAACAAATTAAGTCGATTGAGAGGCAGTGAAACCATAAGTTCTGTACACTGAACCCTTATGTCACAAATGCAAAGTTTAGGATCATACACACTGAGCTTACTGCAATCTGTACCTATCAAGTTTAGACAAAAATTCACATGCACTGTTCAGAAAATATAGACATCCCAAAGAACAAACAAAGAAACACGAAATAAAAGAACTTGATCATATATGACACGTCACAGGAAAAGGCGATCTTCCGGGAATATTTACTTAATTTTATCAACTTTTAAAAAATCTTCTTACCACCATCTTATCGGAAATATGTTATTGTCAAAAAAATATATGTTCAGAATCGAAATTTATAAAAAAATAGGAATTGTAGTTTATTTATCTTTGATGACTTAATTTCCTTAAATGACGCCAATAGCTGCTTAGTTATTGCTTAATTATTATTCAGTGTTTTTGTAAGGAAACATGATCCATCGGAATTATCCACCATTTTGCTAGCGCTAATACCATTTTGTACATCGTTCACAGGATATAGCACCTCAAAACATCGAAAACGAAAGTAGAATTGCTGAGGTAGCGTTCATGTCTGTATCATGCTATATCCGGTGAACGATGTACAACAGTGGGTATGCCTTATGTTAGGCGAGTCTCGAGTCACGTTTTGTATTTATTTTTGATGTCACTTTTATAAACTATGACGTCATTTATTTCACATTTCAAAAGCAAAATAAGTGACATGTTCATTTAAGCAAAGGGTCAAGTACAGGAATATGCTAGAAATACTCTCATTTATTGACTATTTTATTCAGATAGATCAACCTGTCACCTCGTACTGAGCCTCGTTCCAGCTAACATAGTTATCATCGGTGCCAGATTGTTTTTTAATCTTCATATCATGCTCATGAAATATACATAAATTCGTATACTTTAATTAATTATTATTCGAAATGCGATAGAGAGTATTGTATACATTAAACACCTTGTTGCATATAATTGTGTATTCCAACTGCAATAAAGTTTCCTTCATTGTGACTAATAAACATGAAGAAAACACAGTCTTAGATATCGTGTGGTTATTAAAAGAATATTTTTTAAAAAGGACATCTTATACAATAAATAAATAATAATGAAAAACGGTCAGTAGCAAAACTCAGGTTCTAAGGTCCACCTACCTTATACTTGTTTTTCCATATTCGCCTGAAAACAATTAGATCTAGATCTAAATGCATGTTTCCTCAAAGCCACGATGTTCGCTCTTCTGTTGTTGTACAATAATGTCGCAATTGTTAACTTATGGCAAGGCAACAAGGTAATATTGTGGCAATATTTATTTAAATGGAAGGTTGTACATATTATACTTCTGGTTTATGTTTATGTTCTTGTCCGTATTAACCAGCAGCCTTCAATCCACACGTCAACTAATTAGACCGTACATCATAAACAAATACTTACAAATAAACAAGATGCTTGGAAAGATCTCTTAGAGTTTTACATGATAAATACAATAAGGTTACAGAAATGACACAGAAAGAAGATAGAGAATTATGCCAATTAATCATTATTCGTTGATAATCACTTGCTAATGCAGCTTTACCAGAAATTAATTTCCTTGGTTTCTTGCTGGTTGTCACGTAGGTGATGGAAACGCCCAGCTGTGCTGTGGTGTTTAGAAGAGTGATATTAGAACTTTTTTCTGGAAAAATCAATCTACATTTACTGATAAGAATGTTGGTTAGCTTGAACTTACTTTTTTTGTTTTATGACTTTTGTGTATGAATCCGACATAAATTCATTGTGTTGTTTCCGTATATTATACATCATATTCATATGAATTTATATTCATACCAAAATATCATAAAATAAATAACAAGTAAAATTTTCGGAAGAGATTTTGTTGGCTTTTTTACATATGGTCAGTATTGTTATCAGTAGGTAGTTATCGGTTACTGATGTCATATGTATGTATACGCCTTTCCAATAAACAGTTTCGCGGGCCTGTACGAGTTACGTTCCGTGACCGGAAATCAATCCAAAACGAGGCTCTGCTGGAAAACTGAACGATCGGACTATATGGCTTAAGCACATAATAGCTAACATTATCCACTAAATTGCAGGTCTGCGTTCGTCGCCGGCGGTGAAAAAAAAGTTTCTGGTCTGTTATTCTAGCTAGACTTTTTTATTTTCACTATTTGTTAGATATTTAGATTTTTAGTGTTTTGAGAACATGTACCATTCTTGTTGTTAGTAGGCAGTATGAAACGCAATTCGGACAAACATATTAAGCATTAATTTTACGAATTTCTGTACAAAATTTTCATCTTAATGTCTTTTCTGCTCAAAATTATATTTTACTGGTGTGAAAGTTGCAAATTGCTAAGACTGGTAATGCGCTATAATCCGGAAATCGTGATATGTCAACATCTTGTTGCATGATCTGTAGACATATAAAATTACAATCTACATCTGTGATACTTACACATTTGAACAACAGAATTGTCCTAAAAGTTTATGGCGTTTATGTTCAACGAATAAATAATTTGAATTTTTTTAATGTTACGTATACTTCACAACCAAAAAATGATTGATTCTGTCTTGAAATAAAAAAATCGGTAATCTGATTGTTTGTTGTAGAAGTATCATTCGTAGAATAAATTCAATGATTCAGATGCCGGCTTCCAATAAAGATAAGAATACATGTATTTATATTACAATATGGTTGCTAATCCAATTTAGATTACCGAGGTTTGACAGTTTGTAATTTTGGCGTAAAAGCCCAAACCGTAATTAAACAATTTACCATATACATGTATAAAATGTTTTGCCAAGATTTGTTTCTTATTGACGGCTTTTGTTTCTAAAGATAACGTGTCGTAATGTGGATTAAGAATCCATATGATTGCTAAATCAAATACATTTGCTGACACTTCCAGTAATTAAAGTACTCCGATATTCTTAATAATTGGTAGGTGCAGATACCTAGCAAACAGTAATTACACGATCTCTATTGGTCAATGATATCTGCCCCTTTAAGTAATTGACCTGACCCCTTGTGCTTCACAATTTGACATTTTTATGGCATGCCGTCTTCAAAATCAATCGCCGCCGACATATTCATAACATGACGTCAGTAGTTGATTAGACACGCGTATCGGAAACGAGGCTAAATTTAGCCGTGGAGAGAACACTGACCGTTAGTTAAAGTCGCTTAGTGCTCAACACAGGTAATAATAACTCGACACTTTTAGTCAAAGAAACTTGGTTGTTTTATAAATTATTATCAAAAATATCATGACGCTGATGTATTATTACTAATTCAAAGGAAAATTTATTTTTCCAAAAAGATTTTTATTATAAAAAAAAAGTTGTAGGTACATATTCCCTATTACGTTAATACAGCGAGCAATCATTTTTCCCATAGAGCACTCACGTGACTGGACAGGTGAGGTAACCAAAAAATTTATCGAATAATCACGTTTATGAGGGTTATCTTCGCAATCGTCGGGGGTTATCTCGGCTAGCTTAGTCGGTAGCGTGCTCAAAGTAACATGGCTATGCGCTGTCGCCGTACGGCACAGGTTCGTTTCCCACCATGGACAAGATAATGTTTTCATCAAGTACGTAAACTACATTAGCAATTAAGGGCTCAAGATAAGAAACTCTAGACTGGAGACCAATTAGGAGTGTGACAGCACTGCAAATGGCAAAACTGGCTAAAATTTCAAAACTGAATTTTAGGAAAAAATTACATTGCTAGCTTAATTTTAGTGAAGATACATATTTATCTTAGTGTGTATTTGCACGCTGAGTTCAGTCAAACTAATGCTCTCATTACAAAGCACTTACACGTAGCCGTAACAGATTAAATATACGTTCAACAAATGTTATGTTGAAATGTATTTTTACTACCACGACATATTGTATATTACATACAAATGTATATTTATTAAACCACTGAAATCTGCTACGTTATCTATAAATTATGGCAGATATGGTTCGGGTCAAAGTAACTAGGTGTTTATGTTTCATCTGGTGATCATTTTTCCAGGAAAAGCTTAAAGACTATAGACTGTCCGATATTATCGCAGCTGTCTTTTTGTATGTTTCATACATAGATTAATGCCTTCCTAGATGATAGGCAACTATCATGTGTCATAAATGGCGTATGCTCTCCTTCCATTCATGTTCCCTCTGGGGTTCCCCAAAGCTCGGTGCTTGGGCCCCTACTATTCTTAGCATACATAAATGATCTACCAGAAAATTTACAGTCCAAAGTAAGGCTATTTGCGGACGACACAACCATTTAATTCACTCACATCCAAAAATCAATCAAAAGTCCTCCAAAATGACATCTGCACACTTGAAAAATAGAGTGATGACAGGGATATGGAGTTCAACCCTTCTAAATGCCAGGTGATTCATGTTACTAAATCCAAAACACCGGCACAAAACAGGTAATTCTTTGTATGGTATTCAGCTGGCTTGAACCTCCTCAGCTAGATATTTAGGGGTAAACATCACATCAGACTTGACTTGGGATACCCACATTACATGTAACAGAGTAACTAAAAAGCTACCTGTAGCTTGGGCTTCCTACTTAGGAATATAAAAACTCACTCTGAACCCCTCAAAGCAACAGCCTAAAAATGTTATTAAGGCCCTAATTGGAGAATTGCTCCTCTGTCTGGTCCCCGTACACGGACACAATCAAAAACCAGATCGAGCCAGTGCAACGCAGGGCAGCGCTGTAAGTCAAGAATGATAACGGGCGACTTTCCTGTATATCAGAGATGCTTGAATCTCTACACTGGCGCAGATTAGACCAAGGACGCATAGAAAGCCGTCTCGCCATGATGTTTAAGATAACCAACTGTCTAACCAAATTCCTATTTCAGGAACCGTACCCAATGACTAGGAAGTGAAGACATTCTCACCCATTGGCTTATCAATTTATCACTGCTACATTCGATTATTACAAATACTCATTTTCCCTCGAGCCATATTTCATTGGAACAATTTACCACCAGACATTGTTTTATGTCAAACGATTGAGTAGTTCAACAAAGTTATAAGCTGTGTTGGACACGACAAAGCTGTAAACAGTGCTGGACACGACAAAGCTGTAAACTGTGCTGGACACGACAAAGCTGTAAACTGAGCTGGACACGACAAAGCTGTATCTGTGTTGGACACGACAAAGCTGTAAACTGTGTTGGACACGACAAAGCTGTAAACTGTGTTGAACTCGACAAAGCTGTAAGCTGTGTTGGACACGACAAAGCTGTTAACTGTGTTGGACACGACAAAGCTGTTAACTGTGTTGGACACGACAAAGCTGTAAGCTGTGTTGGACTCGACAAAGCTGTTCTTTACTTTTGGATTTGAAGAATAAAGGGCAATAACTATTGCTCGTGATATATATTGGTAGATTTAATGCTAAATGACATTGTAAAAGATCATTTATATCACTATTAATCAGGTAAATGAAATGTCGGAGGCACACAAATGTTATTTGTTTACTTATTATATTTAGTCTTTTAATGTCTGTCTTGTAATATAGCGCGTCTAAGGGAGGAATGCTCTGGCAAAAATGACAGAACGAAGACATTATGTAAAAGCAGTCACTGTGACTATATCCTTTTAAACATTATCGCATCCATTCAAAAGAATTTAAATTTTTTTAGATCTACTACGAGTTCCATTAGATCAGTTCCGCACCGAACATTTCTATCATCATTAAATACATTGTAACGTATTGTTTATTTCTCAAAGAATAGCATTGTATAATCCTGAAAGCGGACTAAATCCTTTCCTAAGATATGAATGCCCAGGTTGGAGGTCCTTATTTCAAAAAAAACTTTTATTCCACTTTCAAGCTTTTACTTGAAACACTGTTTGCGGGTGCCTTTTGTGCAAAAAGGTCATTAAAATAACATGGATGCACAACTGAATTCGGAAATGTCACAACAAAGTTGTTTTAGGCAGAAGAACGTTTTATTCTATTATAAGTGAATACAATAAAAACAGTTTATATTTTTGAATATACATGCTTATTGACATTTGGTTAGTTCAATAGTAACAGTGTTATATTAATGACTCGATTTTCTTCAAATGTCGCCATTAACATGTTTGTATGTCATGCATCCTTGATTTAAGTGCAGTTAAACCTGTCTTAGCAGCCACCTGCATCCAGCAACCACCTGTCTCAAACAGCCAGTTTGATAATGTCATAAACTGACATTTTGTTTTAAGTTTTACCGGTCTTAAACAGCCACCTGTTTTAAGCAGCCACCTTTTGTTACTCCCTTGTGTGGCTGCTTAATACAGATTTGACTGTACTGTGTTGTTGACATAAAATTTCTTGGTTTTCCATTACACGCCGCTGTCGTTGGTTCTTAAATTTATTGGCTCAATTTTCGAAGATGCACTAATTGTTATTTCGTTATTAAGTAATCGTTTTACATGCAGGGATCTAGTCCAGTCAGCCTAGCCTTAAAAAGTGGTCAACCTAAAACTCTTTGCAAAAGAAACATTTGCTGCATTTTTGACAAGGATAATATATATATTTTCACATACTAAAAGTTGAATACTGTAGTTTTGGTGGAAGTTTCTGAAAAATGACCATAAATAAGGGTACCCGTACATAAATATAAATTTACTAACACATTGCCATATCAGCCAATTTAGCCTTATATCCTTGGCAAACCTACCTACAATGATTTAAAATTAAACATAGATTGTTAGAAAAGCAGAAGATAACACATTAACTTGGATATATAGATTAAATACCAAACGGGTTTTGCAAAAATTGGAGTATTGTCACATATAACAAATCTAATGTCATTTAATTCATACTTTATTTCTATTTATGTGTTTCCTAAAAGTGGTCCAATATTATTGATAATAATTATTGTGTTATTCTAAAGAAAACATACATTAAGGGATTGGATAATTGAGATGACAAATAGACCCCACATAATATTATATATTAAATGTAAATGATATTTACACAAACAGTAATCTCTGTCTCAAACAATACGTTTGATTATAGAATAATTGTGACAAATAAATCTATTTTTGATGCTAGATTTGTTTTCAGTATCACTGAAATATTTTAACTGAAACATTATTGTCAATATTAATACTAACTGCTGTATATAAATAGTGATAATTAGCTACAATAAATAATTACAATTTTATTACAGTTATACGAAAATATGTTAATCAAAATATTTCCGTATAACTGTAATAAAATTGTAATTATTTATTTTAGTTACCACTATTTATATACAGTAGTTAGTATTATATAACCATTAGGTAAAAACAAGCTTTCGATAGAAATGCCACACAAGTTTGGGTGATTCATGAAGAAGAGGTGACCAACAATAAAAGCGATTATCTAATCGCTGTCATCCATGTCAACATCGGCTAATGTAGGTGAGTTTGAACAACTGATACCCCTACAGTCTCCACAGCCAACAGAACACTGCAACCCATGTTTCCGACAACTACAGCGCCTTGAATCACAATTACTCTTGCAGTTGCACCGAATTATTTTGAGTAGATTTTCAGGTGCTGGTGGAAGATCTGTTTTGGTAGGTAGTAAGTGTTTGCCTGTCGTTTTCCATCCCCAGTCTAGTGGATTGAGCTGGTCATTACCTATCCAAGTTTGAGTTTGAAAATAAACTCGATAGCTGTGGAATACCATGGCAGCTGCTGTAGGTGTCAGTGTGTTGACCTGAACACAAGATGTACTTGACATCACCTTGGTCGCAAACGTTTTGAATCGGAACATTTTAAGGCCTTCTTCTGGTAAACCTCCAAAAAGATACACAACTGCTGCTTCTCCAAGTTTGGCCACTTCATCTTTTGATTCTGCATTTAAAAAACTGTCTGCAGTTGCTTGAAGTTTTGCGTTACAGGTGAATGCCTTTAAAGCAGTCCCTTTGCCTATTCCATATATTCGGGAAGTTGTGTCACACCCTGTGAGTGCATGAATGAATAGTAACATGCGGCAAATTTCCACACCCAGAAGTCGCTTTGTTTTATGTAAATCTCAAACTTTCGTGGCTCTTGCTCTCAAATCTGACCGGAAATACAGTTTGTTTTTGTTGATGTCAGTGTGATAGCAAAGTAGCACCAACAGATCCGTGTCTTTTCCAATAACAATTGTCTCGTGATTAGCAGCCAAAACGACAGCAGTTTGTACAATCAAACAATCTGCATCACCCGTGGCATGTATGACTTTAATTCCTTACGAAATGAGGTGATCCCCAAGAAGTAGAATGAAGTTTTGCTTGTTTTCACTATTTCTTAAAAAACTCTCTTTGTTTGATTTGAATGGTGTGTCCGTGGAAAATTTAACTCTTGTCCCTAAAGTACCTTTTGTTCGCCGGATGTGGGTAATATCTTTTGTGCTTGGGCCATTGAAATATCCGTCAAAAACTACAACTGGATTTGTGTATCTTTGTTGCAGGTACTCACTGTATAGGATAGAAATTGCGCCAAAAGAACTTCCTTTCTGCCAAGGGATCTTCTGTAATAATGAACCACCGTCTATAACATAATGTACATCAGGATATTCCAACAAAGTTTTCTCGCAGTCACCTAGCTTCCAAATATAATCAGCCAAGTTTGATTTCTGTGGCTCTCTTGGTAACCCAGTATTGTCAAAAAGTGAAGACGGCACGCCACAGAGCTCGTACTGAAAAATTTCAGCTATGTTGTCTACATATCTGCTTGCTGCGGTGGTAAGTCTCTGAAATAGCAGTTGTGAGTCGATAGATATTACATCATTTGTAACTTTTGGGGATGTCTTGGTGATGAGCGTTACAGCCTGTTGAGATCTTTTGAACGAGTATTGCTCAATGTTTTTTTCCAACCATGTTTTGAACTGTAGCGTTTCCAATATCTTGTGCATCTTTAACGTTTACACCGACCTCCGCAGTAACACCAGTTTCGATATTACGTAATGATGTTTCTGACTCATCAAATGGGTTACGTTCCCGAAGAAAATCCAACAATGTTTTTGTGTCTTTCTCGTCTCTCAACAAACGTACTTTTCCTACCTCATTGTGTTGCTGACTTGTCATGTATTTGGTGTCACGGAATTCTTGCATTGCATTGTTCATTTCTGCACTTGCTGGCATTGAAAACAGCCATTGCATCCTTTGTAATTCGGACATACCTCGTCCCCTAGTAAGTCCACCTGTTGTCTTTACCGACCGCATCAAGACTTGTTCGATGACGAGATCGGTGGACAGCCCGGCCCAGTATCTGTCCGATCTTCTTATAACATGATTACCATGCTGAAAGGCTGTATACACATCTGGGTGTTCTTTTTCTAAGTTTAACATCTTCTGTAGATACAGGTAGGCTGATTTAAGGTATAGGTTATGACCAGATGCAGCAAAATATGGTAGCATTTTTTTCAGTGAAGACAAGTGCAATTGCCAGTCACCAATCCTCTCAGCTCGTATAAATTGCTTAAGTATTCCAACCATTTCTAGGTACATGAGCCATAGCTTTGCCGTTCGATTCGTCTTCAGTACGTCTTTTTGTTCATTAAGCATGTTGTTAATTGTTTGAAATGCCTCATCTTGACAAATGTCATCGAGACTTATATCTTGTTTTTTTTTGCTGATCATATAATTCTTTCAGTTTATTCACATGATTATTGTCAGCAATCGAATTTTGTTCCACTTCCAGGAAAACATCTTCTTCATTGGTTTGGTCTTGCTCAGAAACATTTTCTAATATCTTTGTTAATATGAAGTTTAATCCAAAGAGTTTTGATACAAGCAATGCATGAAGTGCAGTATCGACCAGAAAAAGTCCTCTTACCGCTCTGGCAATGGCCTTTCCAGACATCATGTGCACAACAGCATTTGGTGCGTAAATCGCCTCAAGTACCTCTTGAAAACCCGAACCTGCCATTAAATGCCCAATACTCCCTATAAAGCTCATTTCAGTGTGAAAAGCTCCTAAACGCAAGACGATGTTTCGCAAAGGACTCTGGTTGCATTGCGCGTTAATGACATACATAGCCTTCTGGTATAACGGTTGGTCAGAAGTAATAATAGGAGTTACCCCGTATCTTTTGGACTGGTCGCATACAAAGTGAAGTGAAGAATGGATGCAAGATAAATAACTCGGACTCATGTCGATCATGGGCATAAATGTAATGCTGGACGTGCTGGGATATGCTGTTGCCTGATGATTCAAACAACTGCATAAAACCTGACCAGCTTGGTCTGGATGGTCGCAGTGGCCATATGATATTCGTAAATGTGTCAAACTATCTGCCAAGAATATTGGAAAATTGGTACCCCACGAATATATACTCAGCAAAAATAAAAAGTATCCACTTTTTATCCGTTAGGATATTTTCATTTGGAGCGCTTTGAGTGCTATTGTATTATTTAATTTACGTTGATTTTAAATTTAATTGATCATGAACATAATCTTCAACATCAAGACCTGAGCAAATGCTTATCGAATAACAATTGCTAAAGGATTAATAAACATTACATTTTCAACAAAAAGGAGGTAATTGAAAATGGTTGGAAATCTTTAGCGTTGTTTATCAAGGACTAGTTGTTTTATTGATGAATGTTAAAAGTGTGATTTAATTGACCACAAGGCCTGGATGAATTGATATTATAATTAGAAATGTGAATATTTCTTTTGAATTACTGACTTCTTCCTGAAACCTCCATTTTAACAAAGGGAACGATAACTCTGTTTTGACTACAGATTTTTAAGAACATTTTTATTTCTTCGCAATCATTACAGAAATGCGAATTTGTTTCAAGAAAGAATTTAGATTATTCTTTTTTTTAATTTTACAAAATAACAGGTAGGAAAGTGGTTACTTTTATTGTTGATGAGTATAAAATTTCAAATTATTTTAAGAATTGGATTGGCCTACTATGCAAACTGTTTTCTTACAATTTTAGGTACAAACAATTTACTCCGGTACATCTGTATGTATTTTACAGTTCAACCTGTGCCGAAGTTCACTTGTAAACATACATACTTGTAAAACCCCTCATTTAGACAACCTCACGAATAAGACCACCTCACGAATAAGATCACTATTCTGATGTCCCATTTTACAGTTTTGCATTATTTTCTACCCCTATATTAAGACCATCCCACTAATAAGACCACATTTTCTTGCATACCGGATAAATATTTCCGCGTGTTTTACCGGGGAAAGAAAATCTTATCTTTTCCCTAGGGAAAAGATAACGTTCGCGTGCTACCCGAGTGACGTCACGTCTTCAAATATCTGACGTAATTTATTCGAGTTAGTGACGTCATTTAGAAAATAAGGTTTACGTTCACGTCAATATTTCAGCGTAAGGAAACAAAATTTAGTTTGTAAATACGTACACAAATGTTATGAACAGTAAACGGTATGCAAGAAAAAGTATCTTGCATGGGACATTCGGTAAAGATGGAAAAATCTGTCACCTCGGCAGAGCCTCGTTCCCGCAAAACAGTTCCCCCTCGGTGACAGATTTTTCCATCTTCACCTCACACTCATGCAAGATACTTATATTCCCAGTCCCGTTGGTGGTCTTAATAGCGGGGTTTCACTGTAGATAGCTTGTGGATAAAGACTACGTTTTATTTGCCGTACTGCTTGATTTAAAGGACAGATTCACCTGTAAATAAAGATCGCCTGTATTCAAAAACCACTTTTGGATTTCCCAGGTTTGACTGTATTCTGCTAAATCGGTTAATAATTCGTTTAACTTAACAAGTACATGTTTCTATAGATGTAAATGCTATTAAATGCGAACAAAATTAAAGCATCACGCGTACTTTTATTAGAAAATGGGAGACGTTTTCGTGCTTTATTTGTTACCCTATTATTTCTGCATTAATGTGGTTACATGTAAGATCGCTTCGTGCTTTATATTACCAGTGATTAAATTTCATTCATAAGAGATGTTCTACATTTTATATTAAATGTCAACTCAATATCACTCTTTCAACTTGAATGTACTCTACCACTGAAGAGGTCGCAAACATTGCAAATGGCGAAAACTAGCTAAAATTTCTAAAATGAATTTTGGGGGAAATACTTATTGCCACCTAGATTTTAGTAAAGAAATGTATTTAGCTATCATGGATGTAGTAAATGTTTGCATGCTCAATTTAGTCTAATTCATGTTCTAATTACCAAGCACATACTAAAACAAAAGAAAAACCGTTTGCATGAGAACTCTGAAATTCATGAACAATATACCAAGGCAACTCATACCTGAAATATGTATATGCTGGTCTACAATGTTTAGTGCCAATTCGTCAAAATAATGTTAGGGTTTTCAAGAAATTCAAGGAAATCTTACTTCCTGGTTCAAAGCGAAAGTAGATTTCTATAGATCTATAGATTTCTATTGTGAGATGAAAAATAGAAATAGTTTTGTGCTTGATAAACTTTGGTTCTGCGAATTTTTTTGTTTGTATTTAGATTTTTGTTTAGAAATGCATTTTATCGTGACCGTTGAAGAATATCTTTTCATAAATGTTTGATCTAAACTATAAATAATTGAACTATATTGAGTAAGCATCATCATCATCATCATCATCATCATCATCATCATCATCGTCGTCGTCATCATCATCATCATCATACCACCATCATCATCATCATCATCATCATCATCCATCATCCGGATTTGTCTGCATTCTTTTGCCGCTAACGGTTCCAATTTGTATGTCCATGTGTCGTCAGTATGTCTGTTGTCGGAAATCTTTATTTATGGCTTTTATTTCTGTGTTATAATTAAATTTGTCCTTCCTGCTGGGCTAAAGGTGGGCTAAAGGTTATAAAACTGAGATTGGAAACCAGTCTCAAATCTCAAACATCTGATCGGCTGAAATGACGACCAGTCGCCATTTCAGCCAATCAGATGCTTGAGATTTGAGACTGGTTTCCATGCTCAGCTTTATAACCTTGGGCACTGGTCTTCGTGAAGAGGTTCTGTTAGTGTGTATGTTGCTACTCTTCACCATTTTACTCTCATTCCTGGAACTTGTCCGTAACCCCCGTTCATACATAGACACCGCTTCTACTACTATCAAAACGTGGCCAATCGTGACGAATCGCAGGAGAAACGTAGTGGAGTCTTCATAAGCTCAGTATGCTCGCGATCTCGGAGAGCTCTTCGCTTTCGCCACGCTTATTTTGAACATGCGAAGCGACATCGTGGCCAACAAGAATCGGGGGTAGTCGTAAAAAGAGCGTAGTAGAAGCTCCGTAATCGTACAAGCAGCGCAGAAGCATCGTGGAGAGATCTTCTTGATCGTAGTAAAAGCGCAGCTCAGTGTGAAGGGGGGAGGGGCAATGTATAAAACCCAGATCAAGAATGATCTGTATTAGGCCAGTCAGCGTACCCCCAAAAGCATCGAAGTGTGAAGAAATTGCAAAAGAATTGATTTGTATGTTTTTTGTTAGAAGAACATGTCTACGTTAAAGGGTAAAAAGTTGCAATTTGAAAACTGATGGGAAATTTGGAAAAAAACGCTTTTAAACTGACGGACCGAAAAAAAATCTCCAAATTTTAAACATATCCATTTTTTGGATAAAATTAAAGCATTTATCATAGTTTTAATAAAACTATTGCCATAGATTGCTGGAGAATTACGTTATTGAACTAGCAAATGTTTAAAACTTGCCGTAGTTTCACTTCGATTTGCAATCTTGCGAAATCAGAACATTTTTAGATGTTATTTTACCCCACCCACTTAAGTAAATATTATCAAAATGGCATGAAATTGTGAGGCAAATGCAAAAGAATTGATTTGTATGTTTGTTGTTAGGAGAACATGTCTTTTTTAAATGGTAAAAAGTTGCTTTTTGAAAACTGATGGGAAATTGGGAAAAAAACGCATTTGAACTGACTGACCGATAAAAATTTGCATATTTGCAACATTCCGATTTTGGATAAAATTAAAGCATCGATCATAGTTTTAATAAAACTATCGTCATAGAATGCTGGAGAATGACGTGTTTGAACTGTTTAAAATTTGCCATAGTTTCATTTTGGTTTGCAATCTTGCGAAATCAGAACATTTTTAGAGGTCATTTTACCCCACCCACAAGTAAAAATAAAAAAAGCATCAAATTGTGAGGAAAATGTAAAAGAATTGATTTTTATGTTTTTGTAAGAAACACGTGTCTTCTTTAAAGGACAAATTTGAAAACTGATGGGAAATTTGAAACAAAAAATAAAAAACACTTGAACTGACTGACCGATAAAAAGTGCAAATTTAGAACATATCCATTTTTGGATAAAATTAAAGCATTGATCATAGTTTTTATAAAACTTTCGTCAAAGAATACTGGAGGATGTCGTTATTGAAGTAGTTTCATTTCGGTTTGCAATCTTGCAAAATCAGAACATATTTAGAGGTTATTTTACCCCACCCACTAAAGTAAATATTAATATTTTGATACAATATAAATTTGTTTTATTCTTTTTCAATTTTTTAAATACAATGTAAAACTGCATAAATATGATACACCTAAGTTTATTATATAATCATTATATATCAATATAATTAAGAAAACGAAAACTGTACATGCATGGTAGGTGGTCGAACATTTGGAAAAAAAGGGTTGTTCAAGTTCATATGTATTCATCAATATCTCATTCTGCCCGAGTTGGAGAATTTGAACACCCAAAGTAACAGCAACGGTTGGCATTTAAAATATTGTCGTGTGCAGTAGGCAGAGAACAAATACTTGTTACCAGTCAAATCCCACCCCTGGTCTTCAGGTTTAAGCATTGTATTTCCAACCCAGATCCGGCTGTGAAAATAAACGTGTTTATAATAAAAAATGCTGTGTCTAATGTTGGAGATAATGTATGAACTTGCACAAATAACGTCCTTTTCATCACCTTCACTGAAAATGTTTGATCTTGGCGTATCTAGCGATATAGATGGAGATCTGTCTTAAAACATGAGGATAGTCTTTTCACCTAGTTTTTCTACATCTTTGCCTGATTGACTCGCCATGAACTGTTTCTCAGCTTCTTGCGTCTATATTAACAATCAACTCCTTCATGGCAGTTTACTTTCCTGTTTTAAATATGTGAGAACTTAAATCACAACCAGTATTGGCATGAAAAAGAAGTAACAGATCACATTTATTTTGGAAAACACAGACTGCATATTTTGATGTTCTAGATCTTTCTCGGTGATGGTCTTATATCGGATCGCACGTACACTTTCTGTGCTGAGTCTTCAACGACACATGACTGTGATCTCTTGCTCAGCACGTTCAGTGTTTGCCAAAGCACTTCATGGAACCATTAATTATTCTGTTTTGTACATTTCTGGTATATATAGTGTCTTGAAGTTCGATGGGTCTGACAGAACAAACATCTGCACCTCTCTTCAGACTTTTAATTTTAGCATGCTTGCCATAAAAACTACAGTCAAGTATTACGAAAATCAAATGTGACAATTGACGCAATTGTCATTATTACATTGTTATTGTAGTCACAGTGTTTTTGGGCTGAAGAGAGTCTCAAATATGGTCTGTGTAACATCGTGGATACACAAGATTCTATCCTTGCTGGTTCTGTTGACGGTGCAATAACCTTTACCACGGTGTGTCACAGCCTTTAAATAAAGAATAAAACTGGCCTTTATGATTTGCAAAAAAATAAATATGAAAGTTAGATTTTAATTACAAAATCCAAGTCAAATATTTATAAACGTAACAGCATTTATTTAAAATGAAAACCATTTACTCTTACCACCATTTCAGAAGTTTATGTTCGCATTAGCAGAACCAAAAGGATGAATGAAAACCATAGTCCTGATGATGCAAAACACACCCTGCTTGTTCAATTTACGTTTGCAAACTAATATCGATTTTCTAAAACGTGTATTTAAAAATATGAACATGCATGTCAGGAATTGGAATAAACAGAAAACACAGCCTCCCCAAGCAGCCAAAACTTAGAGAGGAAAAGAGAGCATGTGTTACAAGACGATCGATTTCAAATAAGACACCACAAACAATAAACAAAAAAGAGATCTATTGGGGTTACCGCCAAGGAACGGCCAGTGATAAAACAATTTGTCACTGGGGGTATAAACCAGGTTCTAGGGTTCACCAACCTCACACCTGCCCCAACAAGTTCCCATATGAACCAACATGTAAAAGTTGTCTTGGTGTAATAACTCCAACCCACCTAAAACTCGACATTGTTGCATGCAAAAGCACACACACATATAAAACATAAGAAGCTAATAGCATTGTTATGCAAAAGGGCAGATAGTCAATTATCTTACTGAGACCAGAGTCTGGAGTCAAATCAGCAAGAACAAGATGACACGGATAAAAGAAACAAAAATCGAGCATCTAGGTTCTTTTAAACTCTTAAACCCCTGTCACCGTCGTGCAACCAAAGAGGTGCATTTTTATTTTCTTAAGTTTATAAATAAAATCTCGATAGAAAACTGATTGTGAAATACCTGGATGCAATAGTGATTATAAACTGAACCTGTACTAAATGAAAAAATCCCAACGTTTCTTTCCACCTTATTAAATGACATTTTTCTGTTGTTATAAATATCTGTATTTCAAAAATATTATTTAGTAATAAAGATACGATCACCCTATTACCCTGGGTTGGCATAGTCGAGTGATGATGATATGGGAATGCCATATGACTCTGTAAATAATGATGAAAAAATTAATAAATATGTGTTACATTAAATAAACGTAGCTTAAAATATGTTTACAGTATGAAAAGGCTGTTTTTATAAATATTTTTTAATATTTATTGATGTCAAACTTATTGTTTACCGTTATCGTGTTCCTTGTTAAATATTAATGCTACAATTTGTTTATACACTATCCTTTCATTTAAAATAAATTTAGGTACTCCATATTTGCCGATATTGGCTGTAAAACACGAATAAGACAATTACACCTAAAAGAATTATAGTTATTGTTTTGCTGCGTAATGGCTTCCGTAGTTTTAAAAATTTTCGAAAACCTTCTTGTGAAGGTCGAAACCAAATGAACGGAAAATAGCCATATTGGGGATTTATTTCAATATTTTACAATATTTAGCTGTTCTGTGTTTACTTTATTGAGTTTAATAATGAAATATATAACAAAATGAAAATTCACTGGTTTCCGTTATACGATGAAACCGATCATTTACAGGCATTTTTATAAGTCAAGCATTCAAACTAATGCATTAAACAATAAAAATATATAAAATATGAAATTAATGTATATCTTTGTCTGATGTTTCGCAGATGACACTTAGTGAAACTTTTGCAATTAGTTCAAGGTGATATGCTACGCTGACTGGACTATATGGTTTGACGCATAACTTGCAGTTTTTTGCTAAATTACTACGCGACTGTGTAAAAAGGCACGCAATGTAGTTTGTAATTTATCTCGCAATTTCTGTCTTTTTTGGGTAACTATATGCAAGTGTAATTATGATAGAGTAACACATTTTTTCACAATTAAACTCAAATTGATGGTATATGTTGTCTAAATCTTTTGCCACAAAAGTGCAAATGAAAGTTATGACGTCAAAATGAAACTTATGACGTCAGCGTGCCTGTAAAGAATGGTGTTTAAAAATCCGAGTGATGGCCGCTTTCATCGAAACTTAAAATGGGCGATATTGATTAACTATAGGAGGCTTTAGTTGTAAATAAAGATTTAAAACGAAACAAGTTTAATGTTATTGACGCTTTTCCTATTTTAATTGTAAAAAATAAATAATACTTTACGCATTTTCCATGTCCTATAGCGTCTGCTGATGACATAAAACAACCCCGATTTTTAAATGCAGTACAGCAGGGTCGTAGCTCCGCCCTAAAAGTAGTTTCTATCCCAGAGTTCCTAGCGCCAACGTACACAGGTCATGTCTTGGACCGTGAACTGTGTTTTATACATTGGGGGAGGGGGGTAATATCAATCTTGTTTAATGGCTGGATTCCGTCTGAAAACGTGAAAAGTGTTATTGCAGAATCATTTAATTTCACGGGGACGAATTTTCGTGGAACATCCACGACTTATATTAAATTAATTCGCCTTACAGTATTTATATTACCCTTTCTTTATATTGATAATCTGGTACTCTTCTTAGTTTATTTATGCCAATTACAACACAACTATATGTATGTTTGAACATGTCTGACTCCAGTAGTCAGACGATTTATTTTACAATAATTAGAATAGTTAAATACAGGTGTAAAGGTTTACGTTGCACAATTTATAACCATTGGCATAAAGTTGGAGGATTTAAACCACCACACTATGAGACAGTAATGTACTAGTTTGGTGCAACAAATGTAACAAGAAAAAGTAAAACAGTAACTTACAGTTTTACAGACGGTCTATTATTCAGAGACAACTGAACAATTTCTCACAGAATTGTATTGCAATATCTAGCTCATTTGTTGATTTGTTTCAATGATATTTTGAAAGAAAGAAATCCAACATGCATTCTGATTTCAAACCTTGCCTATCAATATCACACTTGTTCTTACAAATTTTCATTATTTTCACTTTTAATAGTATTCTCACCACATGTTATTTGCCTATCAAGTATGATACATGTATGTTTTGTTGATTTTGAAGAACAATTCAATATTCTACGAATTTTATGATTTTTAACCACTACTATGGGTTTCAATTACCATACCCTTTAGAATACAACTTCTTCCCCAATGCTTATGTAATAAAAGTGTTTACAAAATATATAATTTAAAAACAACAATATCAATTTACTTTACCACAGAATTGACAAAAGCGATATTATGTCTTGAAGACATTCAGGCTTCATCTAGTTCAGGTGAACTTAACTTTGGAACCTTTTTTACATGATAGGGTAATCTTTTTAATACTTATTTTCTGGAATTCCTTACTGAATAGCTCATGATTGGACAAAAACATGAAAGTGTGTTTCATTCTGTTAAATAATCTTAAAAATAATTCTTTGTTTACAGAAAGTTTCATATATTTATGTAAAATATCCAATACACTATATTTTGTGAATTTCCAGAAAAAATATTTAATAATTAAACTAATACAATTGCTAAATTACCTCCAAATAATGCATTTTTATTTATTGAACACACTCCCAGCATCTCATCCCGATCACAAACCACAATGCAGTTGGTACTCAGAGCGAATAATAGCAATACAATTAACCTTTGTATCAATTTTGCATTTTCAAAGCGAGGTAATTTGATAAATGGAACGCCTGGAAGTTATCAGCTGCTTATCAATTCATTTTATTTCATAACCTTGCTTATTTCAATGCTGTGAATAATAATAACTAAAATGCAGCTAAAATCTGATTGAGTTTGTAATATTGATAGAAATCTAAATACTGGTAAGGTGAAAAATGCATTATAAAAAGAAAACATGATGAGCACACATACATGTACATCCTGCATTCTTTCATGTTGCATCATGTTACATGTAAGAGAATCAGAGATCAGTAGGGCAAGCGGTTTGCACAATTGATCCCATACCCACGGTTATCAACCAATAACTACAGATATTGATCAGATAACCAAAGTAACTGTTATTGACAATAACTAGGGTAACCACCCGATAACCATAATTATTGGTGAAAACCCTAGATATCTGCTGATAACCATACTTATTGTCAATGGATGTCGGACCAATAACTATGGATATTGGCGAAACTATAGTTACCGACTGTAGACCATAGTTCTTGGAGTTAACCGTGGATAACGAGCAATATTTAACTAGAGTTTTCACTAATAACTATGGACATCAGATCTAATGTGCACTTGGCACAAAACTCTAGATATAAATCAATATCCAAGGTTGTCTTGCCATTGTATCTGTTTCACTTTGACATGCGGTTTGCCCGAATAATCCAATATCTATAGTTATCGACCAATAACTATGGATATCGGTCCGATTCATAATTCATTTTAAATCATAATCTTGCTTATTTTAATGCTGTTAAAAATAATAACTGAAATTCAGCTAAAATAGGATTGAGTTTGTAATATTTTCATAACATGGCAGAGATCTAAACACTGGTGAGGTGAAAATGCATTATAAAAACACTACATGATGAGCCACATGTACATCCTGCAATCATCAATGTTGCATCAAATTAAGAGACTCAGAGATCAGTAGGGCAAGCGGTTTGCACAATTGAACCCATATCCATGGTTATCTACCAATTACTATAGATACAACTGTATCGATCTGATAACCATAGTTATTGACAATAACTAGGATTACCGCCCGATAACCATAGGTATTGGTGAAAACCCTAGATATCGGCTAGTGATTATGTACCGATGATCGGAAGACATCGATTAACTATGTTTAAAAGCCTCCCAATGCTAATAATCAATGTCATTCTCTCATAATCAATTTAAACTGATCTTCACCTCTGCCTGTAAAATACTGCACAATTGGACATAATTATGTTGATCAATATTAATAGTTTGTACTATTCATGACTGAAAATATTTGTAGGGCCTTTTAGGCATTTAGTGCTATTTAAAACATGTTTTGGGTTGGGTATTCTTTAATAAGCATTGTTCATCCATCCTATTTTAGTGCATATGAAATAAGAAAACCAGCGGAACAGTTTTATTATTGTCCTTGGAACACCAACCTTCATGTAGAAAGTAGCAGCAAACACACACAAACAAGGGATAATATGTCAGGTACAAGTCGGAAACCATTTGTTAATGTAACACAGATTTGATTTATAAACCAATTATAAACAATGAAATCACATCGGAAGTGGCAACCGATTCAAACTTATTATTGATTGTTATTTGCAACCCATATCCCAACACTAATATCGACTGATAACCATAGTTATTGTCAATGGATGTCGTATTAATAACTATGGATATTGGCAAAAACTATAGTTACCGACCGAAAACCATAGTTCTTGGAGTAAACTGTGGTTAAAGAGCAATATTTATCTATCATTTTCACTAAAAACTATTGATATCAAATGTGCACTTGGCACAAAACTCTAGATATAAATCAATATCCTAGGTTGTTGTCTTGCCATTATATCTGTTTCACTTTGACATTCGGTTTGCCCAAATAATCCAATATCTATAGTTATAAACCAATAACTGTGGATATCGGTCCGATTCATAATTCATTTTAAATCATAACCTTACTTATTTTAATGCTGTTAAAAATTTATAAATGAAATGCAGCTAAATCTGATTGAGTTTGTAATATTTTATAACAGAAATCTAAACACTGGTGAGAGGAAAAATGCATTATAAAAACACTACATGATGAGTACATCCTGCATTCTTTAATGTTGCATCATTTTAAGAGACCCAAAAATCACTATGGCAAGTGGCTTGCACAATTGATCCGATATCCATGGTTAGAGACCAACTATAGATATTGATCTGATAACCATAGCTATTGACAATAACTAGGGTTACCGTCCAATAACCATAGTTATTGGTGAAAATCCTAGATATCGACCAATAAGGCTCCAACGTTTAAAAAATTTTGTAAACTTTTACACGGATCATGTAAAACGAAAGGATGCCATTTAAACGTTGTTTATATCATGCAAACCTGATTACATTGTGACAAGTTTCACTGAACTTTGTAAGTTGTAAATAACAATGTAACTCCATTAAAACGGGATCTTATTGGATCGCTAAACTTCCGGGGGTATCCTGTGAAATTATGAATCCGTCATTTTGCTACACTCACTGACATGGTCACGACATCCAGGATTTCAGCTGATGCAGATTCTTGCATTTTATGCAAGCAAATTTGATTTTTTTCCACTTTTGACCCCTTCTCATTCTGAACTTGGAATCATTTTGTTGCAGGAGAAAAGTGGTCAACTTTTGCAAGAATAAAGAAAACTTTTGTGTACATTCCATTAAAAAAAAAGAAGTTGACCCTTATTTAACCACTGAAAATAAATTAAAATGAAGTTAAAGCAGGTTTATAAGTAGTAAAGTTCACTAAATACAAGATATGACTAGTGACGATCTGATAATGACCCCATGAACATTCTCAACAGGGATCAGATGACCCCTGGTTTTCAGAAACTATTGAAATCCCTGGACATCGCGGAAACCCATAACAATGCGAGAGTTTTTTATACCTCAACAATGTGAATTACATATTAAAATACAATTGTTTACCTAGTGGTGTAAATAAAATTAATATTTTCACTTAGTGGTGTAAATAAAATTAATATTTTCTAAGTGCATCGTTGCCGTTTTTTTCAGCAATTTTTTTGCTGCCTTTACAATCACGTGACCGTTCGTATAAACGGTTCAAGATTCTGTAAATGTTTATGGCCCGAAAACGAAACGTTACCGTTTACACGTGTAAACGTTGGAGCCTTATCGGCCGATAACCGTAGTAATTGTCAATAAGTTACTATGGACATCAACGTAACCTATAGTTACTGACCAAAAACCATTGTTCTCGGCGTTAACGGCGGTTACAGTGATTTCAATTAATGCAGATTCTTGCTTTTTGATGCAAGCACATTTAATTTTTTCCACTTTTGACCCCACCTATTTCTGAGCTTGAGGTCATTTCGACACAGAAGAACTGAGGAAAAGTGGTCAAACTTTTCAAGAATAAAGAGATATTATATCTTTTGCAATTTAAATATGAAGCAAATGTTTATTTCAATTATGAAAATTAATTTAAATGGATATGTTAAGCAATTCTGTAAATAATAAGTTAACTGAAAACAATATATGACTTGTGACCATCTGATTATCACCCCTTGATTATAACTATGGTTATCATCAGGTATCACCAATAACCATAGATGGGTCGATAACCACGGATTAATTCCGCTTGCCATAGATCAGGCCACACAAATTTTCAAAGCGACTTGTTGAAGTTGTTCGGAAAATAAATTAAACACATCTTTTCACTAAACATAAAATATATTAAATTTATTAAGACAAAATTACTTTTTTGGCAAAATGCATTATAAAACATTCCTGAATACATCAAGAATTAATTTTATTTCTTGATGTAATCACAACTTTTTTATGTCCTCGGACACTTATGCCCCCACTGCTGCAAGTTAATTTTTAATAACAAAGGGTTTATTATAACTCTAGTAAAAGTTTTTACTAAAATGATCGTAGGAAAAAATCCGATCATCTACACATCCTGCTTAATCATCTGTGCAAGTTTGAAAGAAATCCGCCTTATTGTTTATGAGAAGTTGATGCCACAAGATTTGGGGACGTACGTATGTACGGAAAGTGCAACTCTACCAGTATGCCTCCCACTTTGTGGGGGCATAATAATTTTAAATGCAGAATCCTTAAACACAAAACAAACTCATACTATGAATGTATGTGATGTAGACCACTATTTATTTTATGTTTTCCAGTGAATTATAGAATTTTCTAAGTGAAATAAATGTAAGTGACAATTTCTTTACCAAATTAGCCAATAACGAAAAAATCTTCCTACCTTTGGATTATGAGCCAGTCTCACTTCATGTGTTAAACAATATGGACTTGGTCTAGGGTAAGCTTCAACTAGCAGTGTCTTCACTTTCAGAAGAGGTTGCTTCTTCATGTTAATTTGTTGGCCAGACAACAAGGATGAACTTGCTATCTTATATGTTCCTATATGCACAGCGACTGTCCATATAAAAACGTAAAAACAGCTCTTTTTCAACATTCTGGATCTGGATGAATTTTCAGCAAAGATTCTTGATTAGCCATCAAGTTAATTTCCATGCTTCAATATAACTTTGTTTTACAATAAGATGTTCACTTAATCAATCCTTACAAACTGAATATCAGTCATTCAATACCATTTTAAATCCATAATTCAGCCAAGTTTAGTAGTTATTTTAAATTGTGTAAACATCCGGTATCGATTTCACAATTTCCCAAGATAACGATTTCACACAACGAATCAATGGAACGGAAAGATAGCATGTCACTAACATGGACAACTGTGTTTTTCTCAGTAGGAAAACATTCCGATCGAATATTAAAAACAAACTTTTGATAGATTGCAACAAGGTCAGCAGTCACTAACAATGTTCACTCGTTTTTTTACAACACCTGCAAGTCAGATGACCTACTTTATTCCACACTAGGGGGCATGCAAATTCAGTTATGTTTCATTCTTCGTAATGATAAAATTGTTAAACACAAATCTATATGCAACTTCTTTTAAATTATTAAGAATATCAATGCAAAGTTTTTGATTCCTGCAATAAAGTTATTTATTTAGTTCTTAATCACAATATGACGTCACCGCGCATGCCCAGCTATCCTGGACACAATACAAAAAGACTGTTAATATATATCCAAACTAAGTAGCATTAATATATTCACGCTACTCAATACCGTCTTGAAAACGATACAAACAATTTGGCACACATATTGAGGACTGTTATATAATTTGGTAATGTTTCTTGGCTCCAGGTGAAAGGAGGGTGGTGGGGAGGTAAGGGAAAAATCCAAATAAATCCACGAGATCCTGCACTGTCCGTTTTCTGTTCTGAAATGGCTGCAGAAGCAGGCAAACAAAGAAACAGCACATGATTGGACTAGAGGTATAATCACACTGTAAAGTCCTGCGCCGATTGGATAAAAAGTCCGATCATGCAGAGATCACGCGCGTCAAGGATGACCAGACTGTACCACAGAATTAAGTTTAATTAGACTGGTCACTCTCCTTACAGCTCGAGCCAAGTAGAAAATAGTCACGGAAATATAAATCAATTTATATTCATTCTTCATATAAATTAGTATTTTTTCTCATTAGACATATTATTTCATGGTATAATTTAGCTGGGGTTTAAATTCGCGCTTTTACTAAAACGCAAACTACGCGCAAAATACGCGAAAGTTAATACGACAATAATCGAGCTTCACATAATGGAGATTTTAGGAAGACAAATATTTACCATTAATTTCATTTGATGCTGTCTTCTTCAGCTTATCTGAAAAATGAAACCTACTTTAGAAACATTAATAAGAAGTTGTATTTATAGACTTAAAGGGTTAATACGGTAATTTCTTGGCTTCATCTTCCAAACACCATGTGCTTAAAATATTGGCTCTTTGGGTGAATATTCACTACCATCATATCATTATATTTCGCTTTGGTTTTATTTTCGGGTATTTAGGATTACTGTAAATACTTAAATTTAAACCCGAACGAAATATAACAGTGTCATTGTAAGATTTCATGGAAAAAACAATTGAGCGAATTTATGTCACCACGGTATGTACCCAGCTAATGAGAATCGTGGAAAACGATAGATTGTGAATATAATGATAAATCGCCAGGTCAGAGAAAACAGCATGGAGAGATTAGTTATTGTGTGAATTTCGTGTTATTGGGATCTAATACTTATCTTATCTTGAGGTTAGGACATCGCTTGATTGTTATCTATCGCAAAAGATAAGTATTAGATCACAATAACATGAAATTCATACAATAACTAACCTCTCCATGCTGTTTCCTCTGAGCTGGCAATTTATCAGATTATACTCACAATCTATCGTTATCCGCGATTCTCATTAGCTGGGTACATACCGTGGTCACGCGAATATATCAATTTTGGCTGTCGCGCAAAAATTCGTCTTAGCGAAATTATAAGCCTATATTGAAAAACACGAAGAATAAATATGTTTAAGTGGCACGGTATCAATGCATACCCGGTTTGTTCGTCGCGTTAATTAAGATCAAATAATATTTTTGTTCAATATGGAATTTTTGATAGATTTAGACACATGTTCTAGACACAATTG